>JAQPCC010000046.1:1200000-1644686 GCA_028392965.1 Lindernia subracemosa
CATATTCAGGTATTATATACTACACAGCATAGGAGTACGCGGTGTAATAACTCCTTCCCGAGATCATTACATCCTTCCCTTGTAACAGCAAATTCGAAGTTGCATACCAGGAGGCAGTTGCTTTAAGGATGCAAGAAGAGCTAATCCAAGAGGAGGCGGCTATGCTCGCCATGAACGAGCAAAAAGGGAGGCGTGGAGGAGCTGATAAGGAAAAGAAGTCGAAAAAGAAGCAGGTTAGTCATCATTGATTTTTGCCGTTATGATAATTTTAAGCCCTGTTGATGGAGAATAAGAGGCTTCAAATCATTGGCTAGTTTGCTGATTTAGATGTATGTCACAGAGTTTTAGCCAACTTGTAATATACTCCCATTCGTTTTTCCAGGGCAAACAGAAACGACGCAAAGGAAAAGACAAGGGAAAAGATGATAAATCGAGAAATCTTTCCCAGGGCACGAACGGCCATGACTGTGATGAGGGTGACAGAAAAGATATACTATCCCCCGAAGAAGCAGAAACAGCCCTCGAAAAAGCCAAAGCGGGGGATGATCGTTCCGATGCCTCTGATCCTATAGACCGTGTCCCTGAGATTCCTCCACCAGATTCCGAAGTCAGCAGCATGCAAAATGGAACCGAAGGAGGAAGCTCATCCGTGATGTGTGATAACTCATCTACTTGTTCCTCCGACTCTTTTACTGCAGTTGTCGTAAGAAGGCCTCAAAATGGGAGTCGACGCAATAAAAAGGATAAAAATCCCTTAAGCAGGTAATTTCATACCTACCTACCTCAATCGTGTCCGGCCATGCTAGCCATTAATGTTTTGGTGGTTTGTTTTGGTTTGGTTTAAGAGCTCATCTTTATGATATATTTTAGAGGGAAGAACCATCGAGACACCGCTGTTTCTGGTTCAACGGTTTGGATTAATGGAGAAGCGAACGAATCATCTAGATCTACGCCGAGGATACAGTCTGAGACATCCCGAAGTTCTCCAGCAGTTGATTTCTCTCTTTCGAAGGATAGGATAGTACATGGAGCTGAACGGCGTGCTTTGAAGAAGGTATTTCTCCATGGACTGGTGATTATTTTAATGAAAATTATAGTTAGTCATCATCTCTGTTTTTAATGTTTCTTTATTATCCTCTTAATGAGCACCTAAGACAAACTAATCTTTCTGTGTTTGTTTTCGTAGAATGAAAAACCTGCCTCTTCGTCAGTTCTTCCTCGAAAGTCCGAGTCAAAGGCAGCTACGGATTGTCCCAGACAGGTGGACTCAGTTCAGGCTTCTACGAAGCTGAGACCAGATAACGAGAATCTAGTAACTCAAGTACCTACCGAAAAGCCTGTTGAGAAGCCTTCAACACAGTGTGTCTCCATTACAACTGAGAAGCCCTCAATGCCATCCTCCGTGCCCATGTTATCACGGCCCTTGAGTGCTCCAATACCCTTCGAACCAAGACCAATTTCTTCGACGGAATCAACCCAGCCTTTCTTGTCACGCTCCGTAAGTGTCTCCGGGCAGTTTGGTCCCGAATCTTCTGCATCTGTAAGTCAAAGCTATGTCGTGCCTTCGTATCGTAATGCCATTATGGGTGGTCCTAATTCTTCAACTGGCTCGTTGGTCAATGCTTCGGTTTCATATGCTCAAGCAACTTCTCTTGCTTCTTCACCAGTGATACTTCCACACATATCAGATACGGTCGCCGACCTTAATCAGATGAACCCTAATTTCCCATTTGGGACGGTGAGTCGTCATCATGACCCGCCTCAGAACGGACCAACCTGGAGAGAATCCGCAAGAAGTTTTGATCTGTACGGCCCGTTACATGCGAAGCCTCAAGATAATCACCAACACCATTCTGATTATTTCTCGTCTGCCACGCTGGATTTTCCTCACTTGGATATCATAAACGACTTGCTCGATGATGAGCATGGTATCGAAAGCCTATCAATATCTGGTTTGAATAGCCGTGGAAATCCCAGCAACGGGCTTCACTTTATGGACCGGCAGTTCGGTTTCCCCGGCGAAGTCTCAAGCGGGCCGGGCCTATCGAACAGCCAATGGCATGGCTATGGTGCTTCCAGAAGCACGTACGATGTAGTTCCTCAGGTGAGCCTACAGCAGCTTAGGGTTAGACACAACGGTGGTGGTAGTTTTTTGGCACCAAACGGCCAGTGGCATTCGGCTGGTTCTGATAGTATGCCTTACAATCAGCAGATGAATGTTGATAGTAACAGTTACGGTTACCATACAACATTTCGACAGCGCGGTGTAGACGATGCCAACGGATATACTTTATTTCGACCCTCGAATGGACGTTAATGTCTGTATGTGATGATCGAGCCTTGTCGAGAAGTCGAGGGTTTTACTACCGTTGTGATGATGAGGGGAAAAGTTGTGATGATCTTAGGATGATTATATGATTATGGTTATGGTAAGAAACATTTTGTAAAGAGTGATTCTGCGTTCTTTATCTAAGTCGCATGTCCTATAACTTTGTTTTAAGCTTATAGCTGAAAAATGTTTGGAATATTTCGAACCATAGCTGAATAACTGCTCATTTTATTGTTCCATTACATCTGTGCACTGTCTAGATAACCACCTTTAAAAAAAATGATACAAAGATATTAACGTGTACGGAAATAATAACTATTTCATAAGATAAACCCTAATAATCCATTACATATATAGGCCAAGAATATATTACTCAGAACCTTGTACAAAACGTTCTCTCTCAGTCACAGTCTAACTAAAGGTCACTATATACCAACGCTTATTCATTCATCGATACAAACAACATGGACTTAAGCCTAATAAGCAAAAGAATTATTGCATTTTTTCCATCGCTTCTGTAAATGATCTGGCAAAATGGATTCAATAACAAACCACAGCATGGCAGTTACTTTGTTTTCAATTATTCATTGCTTTTAGTTGCCTCTACTTGTCCGAAACTCCACCAACTTTTTCTTTATAAACAAATCAAGATTCCACGACAATGGCCGTCTTCAAGTACAACATGTAACTTGAAACTTTCTCAAGAGACAGACAAGGTCGTTAAGTACGGATAGTTTGTTAGCTTAATTATCATATAAATGCGTAATTAGCCGTCTATTTAACTGCTAAAACGTGCTCATACATAACGCGACATTATGCTGAGAGTACTTTCGAGACAAGAAGACAGACTTAGGTTTCATCGTGAAACAAGAGAAAACGAGGATCCTTCGTATTGTACTTAGTTCAACTGTCAATGTCCTAAAAAAATAATTTAGAATTTGGTCTGACAAATCGAGATATAACCTAACCTACTTGAACTTTGTAGACCAGTTAATTATGTTTTTTATTTATTTTTTTTACTATTTTTTGATAGTAAAAGGCAAAATAAATGGACTTTCTCCCTAGGAATTCACACTAGATTGTGAATGTTGTCATTTATATTTGTTCCTTTATCATAGTTTTCCGATACTTTATCGTTACGGACTAAACTGCTGTCTAACTATATTATTACACCAGCGAAAGGATAAAAGTCACTAAGGACATATAGTTTTACACGTAGCAATCTCCAATTTATTATTACAGTAATTGAGCAATAGAAACTTCCCAAATGACAATAATCTGAAGAAACCTCCTAAGTATTGCCTGCTAATGACACAAGAAGTTGCCCTATAATAAAAGCAAAATATCTAAGCCGGCCTTGTACAAGAAAACAAACGCAAAAATCCAAAGAAACTGTCTGCCTCAGATATATTAATTATAATGTTACAACTGTACCACTGATCATATATTTCTTCTCATCTCTTTTTAAGCACAGCCCTAACACTCTCTACGCTCACTTCTAACTAATTTTCTTTGATACTACCATTTCGTTTTTCATCGATATGGTGCCCAGTATAAGGATCAGTACTAACCGAGCTTCGAGCCCAGAAACTGACGACGAACAAGAAGAAAAATCATCGCCTGAGGACAACGTTGGGGTTGGAAGATCGTACGAATGCAATTTTTGCAGGCGCGGCTTCACCAACGCGCAAGCTTTAGGAGGGCACATGAACATACATAGGAAAGACAAGGCCAAGGCCAAGAAGAAGAACGTTCGTGACCAAGAACAGCCCTCGATTAGGATCGAAAACTACTCAGATTCGACGTATGACATCGCCGTCCCTCCTCATGATCATCGAATTCCATCTTTCGATCGCCTCCATCGCCAGTTTATGTATCAGCAGCGCTCGCGTCTGAAAAGTTTCGACTTGTCTTTAGGGCGGGAACAAGGGAAGCCTAAAGTCAACATGCCACCATCAAACCCTAGTTCGACGAAGGGGCTAATAAGTAGAGATGGTTATGATCATGAGAATCTGAGTTTGGATATTGGATTGATGCCATACGTTGAGGTGAATCGTGCTGGGACGACGAGTGGAAGGGATGACGACGAGGTTGACCTTGAGCTTCGCTTAGGACACAACCCTAAATGCTGATCGATGAGAAGATATGATTATTATTATATATGAGGAGAGTTCTCTTAAGTATGGTGTACAGAAGATTATACTATGAGGTTATAGTTTCTTTTATTTGGATTATATATCAATAACACTGCCTTATTTGCTTTGGGGTTATTTGTTTTTTTCAGCTTGTTGTTCATTTCAATAAAAGGGAGAGAATATAGTATTTCATTGTTCTTCCCATATATATACTCTTTATGTGAAATTTGAAATATTTTGCTTAGATTTCGTATAAAGCTACTGTTTATTCGTATCAGTATATCTTACAAAAGCATTTATTATGTATGAATCTGTTATTTACACTGCTATAATTTCACTGCAAAATGATCTTATGTGAAGATGATTTCATGTCATTCTTCCTTTTCATTTAGTTGGTTAGTTATCTGTCTGACCTTATAATGTAACGAATTAAATCGATCTTTTCCATGTCTTTCATTTACTACTAATATGTAAACGGTTTGATTATAGAAATTATTGATGTCGTGGAAAAAAGAATGTCAAATGAATCGTTCTTCGATCTAACACGACTTTAGGCAGCATTCCTCATGACATTCCATCCCAGGACAATTGCACTGTACTATAACACCATCTTGGAGCTTCAAGGTGACTCCTATATGTCAAAATTCTAGCAAAGCCATCACTGAGCTTAGTCGTGTTTAATTAGGCGTCATTGTTCGATTGTTCGCTACGTAAATGTAGTGAAACTGTTGCCGAGATGAAGCTTGGGAAGTCTTTGATTTTGGCAATTGGATTTCAGAAAAAAAAGATTATTTGGCCTAATATCAAAGATATTTATCAGCTGTATATTGAGCAATCCATGTACAGATAGATCTTCATGAACTGTTGCGAGGAAGCAAAGAGATGCTTCCTTGAGTCACATTTGGATCAAGTGGTTTAAATCTCCTTCGTTAATAGTATATAAAATATGAAAATAATAATATAAAGCTATACAAAATCACGAATATCATAATATAATTTTTTAACAAAGTGTGAAACATTCATTTAGGTTCCAATTTGAATGGATGTCTTTTGGGAGTCAATAAAAAACATAATTAGTAACGGCCCCTAAATAAACCATTAATAGAACTCTTGGGCCCCCATGGGTATAACCCAAGTCCACTAAAAAATTGACATGTGGCTTATACTTTAAATTTCATACCACTGCCCCACCTATGTTGGTACATCCACTATCAATTTAACTTTTAAAATATTATTAAGTGGTCACGTGTCAAATTATGAGTGGAGTTGGGCTATACCCCGTTATTTAGATCTTCGATTGTAGCTTCATTTTGAACACAAAACGTCAGTGTTTGATTTTCTAACCTTAAAGTTCACTAACCGTCAGTTATTACCAGTATATCGAATTTTGTCGCAGCTGTCATCAACTAACCGTTGGATCATATAATATAGTATATGTCAAAATCTATTAGTACGTTATTTCGGGCAATCTTAACCATAGTTCAGACTTCCCCGGCCACATGTTAGAAAATTATCTGCCGACGACTTCACTTTGCATATGTTAAGTTCACACATATAAACCTTCTGATTAATATTATATATTATATATATTTGTGTGTGTGAAAGCTGGGAATATGCTATGATAATCAACATCGCAACATTCACTGAATGAGAAAAAAGGAGAACCTAAATAAAGGTAATATTGAACTGACGTATTCCACGATTAAGCCATTATTGCTTGCTATTGCTACACACAGACAAGCCAAAGTGTTGTGTGTAGTTTCTGTATATCAGTTCATAATGAAGATATGACGTTACTTAAAATTATATATTATTTTATTTCGGCAATCGGCGCTAATGGGCGGCCTATTTTTCATTTCATTAATTATCAATATATAGTGGCATCTTCTTTTTTTTAATCAAGTTGTCGTATAATTTCTTTACTTTGACTTAATGCTTATATGTTATATTATTCATCTTATATTTTTAATTCATTCAATCTAACACGCACATATTCTATATAGGAAACAATTGTTTTATATATATATATATATATATAGAGAGAGAGAGAGAGAGAGAGAGAGAGAGAACTATAACACGTGGATTGAAATTATTTTTATTAAATTAAGAAAATCATTATGGTTAATAATTTCGTATGATAGATTAAATCTATCATCTTGGTCAAAGCTTTCTTTTTATGAGGGTAAGTGAGTGGGCGAAAAAAATAAAGTGATGATTAATTAGTTTAACTTGGCCACATGCGAGGTTTCATTTAATGTTAAATTAGTAATTATTGGAACATAAAGGGTCCCATTCTCAAGGACTTTGAGGTTTTGGAATTTATATCGCCATATTGCAAGTAGCCGAGTGTCGTTGCACACACACATATATATATATATATATAAATATTATACATATAATACATATATATTTATATATATAAGATTAATTGATTAACCATAACACGTGAATTCATGTGAAGAGGGTCCTTCATGTTGTCTTAATCAGCGTATAGTTTTGTTTTAGCTATCCATAATAGATGTATACACACATATATATATATATATATATATAAATATACACAGTATATGTATATACTTATATTGAGGCAATTCGTATTTTAACCCTAGCCAGTAATTATTATAAAAATAAAGAGAGAACATATCGTCCGCATAAATTAAATAACTTGTTTACTCCACCTCATCTATGTATGTGTAACTTTTAGACCTACTCTTATCATATTTCTTAATCAACAGTAATTTGTGAAAAATATAATCACTCATTGGAATCTATTCAAAATATCAACAGAAATTTAGTAGTAAAATCATTAATGTGATGGAAAACATCATCTACTATCTTCGTTTTATATCAAGTTCTATTATTCCTAGAGATCAATAGACAAGTCATGAAAATTTGACTATAAATGATCCTAGTCCTAGCAACTTCACACAAAGCTCACGTATAGATCCTAGTCATATACACAAGTGTAAAGCTAACAAACTAGGCACAAAGGTGATCAAATACAGATAGATAATAATCGAAAGCTTCCCTTTCTTCAGCTCTAGCACGCGCGCGCCTTTTCTATCTTGATGTGATGATACACACGACTTTCTTGAAGTCTTCGCATATTTATATTCGATCCAATAACAACCCATGATGTCCACGATCTTCTACTGCTCCACCAAGATGATAATAGACGTTGAATGAGCTCCAGATCAGTTTTATCTTGACTTGTTCTCTTGAACTCTCTCTCTTCTCTATATTTAG
This sequence comes from Lindernia subracemosa, assembly GCA_028392965.1. Classification (NCBI taxonomy): domain Eukaryota; kingdom Viridiplantae; phylum Streptophyta; class Magnoliopsida; order Lamiales; family Linderniaceae; genus Vandellia; species Vandellia subracemosa. The sequence continues at coordinate 1,207,711 of JAQPCC010000046.1, forward strand.
TAAGCCCACATTCTATATTTAGCTCCACTCGTTTTATCTCTCTTGGCTCGGTCTAACTCGTAAATAAGACCTGCACAAACTTAAACAAGTCCACAAAAATAGGAAAAGTAGTTATTTGGGCATGAAAGACAAAATATCGGTCTGACTCGGTCTGAGTCAACAATGTTGACTCCCGTGTTGCCTCAACATTGTCAATGTAAAACATCAACAATCTCCCCCTTTTTGTCGTTCTTCCCAAAACCCGTGCTAAGTGAAATCCAAAAGCTCCCCCTGAAACTATCAAGACATTCAGAACCAAAGTAGTTATCATTAAGTAAAGTCATTAGTACACGACTACTTTGCGAACACATCTGCAAAACAAAAGATCAAATACAATAAGTAAGAGAATCTAGAAGTTAAGTGATTCGATCGAATCAGATGACGATTCTCCTACAACAGCTTGCTCAGCAGCAGCTTCTTCTTCCGCGACTTCTTCTTCTGCAGCAGCAGCTTCAACTCCAACTCCAGCAGCAGTAGCTTCTTCCATCTCAGCCTCTTCATCAGCTTCAGCAGCAGCAATTCCAGCAGTAGCACCATCTCCATCTCCCCCTTTTTGGGAAGAAAGGAAGCTTCTTAGCATCTCGCGTTGTTCCACCAGCGAAGCTATAGTATCATCCAGATACTTGAGATGGCGCTCCAAGACAGATGTTGAAGCAGATGTTGAACCACCATCAGGACAAACATTCTGGGCTCCTTGCCAGGGTAGATCAACAACTTTGTTCCGTCCCGTCAGATGGTTCGCCGCGATGGAGTAGTGGATCCGTCTTCTCACCACGTTGTCTCCTTGAGAGAGTTGAAAGCCTCCTCGAACCAGCACAGACCAGATTATAGAGGGAAATGGCAGAATACCCTTCCCAATTCTTTCAGCTTGGTACGCAATTTGGTTGAGGATGTACTCTCCCCAGTTGATAGGAAGGTTGTTCCCCAAGGCGTAGAGGAGTTGTGCCATCGGTTCCGTCACTCTAGTGTCATTGGCCGTGGGTAGCCAATTGAAGATCGCAAACTTGAAAAGCACCGAGTAGAGTGAAGTAAGAGACGTGGCTGGAAAGTTACGCTTCCACTTCTTCACTTTGCCACAAGTGATGAACTCAACACCATCATCCATATCAGCATCGCCAAATTGCTCCACCTCCGGAGTCTCCAACAGTTCATTTATCAAAGCAGGAGTAAAGTCATAAAAGCGATTTCTCAAATAAACCTTACCAAACTTCCGTGAGTCTGGTTCGTTGACCTTCGCAGAGAGATTAGCATAGAACTCTCGCGTCACCTTGTCAGAATACTCGCCCAGTTTGAGCACCGCCTTGCCAAGATTTCTCGACTCCAAGAATTGTAGCACTCCGTACTGTCGGAAGGTGTTTTTATCGATCGTCTTCTCAATCCTCAGATTCCTCGAGCGCAGTGAGTTGAAGAATTCCTCACACTTTAGAGAGTAGAACCTCTGAGGTTGTTGAGGAACCTCCCAGTCAGACTCATCAGGCACTTCCTCGTCAGCGCCAAATGTTGGATCAGCATCGGCTCCAACATTGACATAAGCATCAGCCTGTTCGCTCGGCCCAGCTCCACCACTTTCACTTACTCTCGCCCTTTTTAACAGAGGCGATTCTCCCACCATTGGTCTTTTCCCTCGACTCGTCCTCATCTTGTTGAACAGAATTCCCAAAGGTACAGAGTCTGGGAAACCTTCGTCGTCAGATTCACCCATAAACGCATCGATGAACTCAGATTCAGAGGATTCTCCCCCTGCTTCGGTGTAGTCTTCGTCAGAGTTGTCCGTCGTGGATAAGCTCATATCAGCAGGCATAGGAGAGAGTTCTGCCTCTTGTTCTTGCTCAGCCTCGAAAGGTACTTCGTCATGTAGAGGATTCGAGCGTAGAGGCGAGCGGATTTCAAGAGGAATCGGTATATCATAGGGTTGAGGTGAAGGAATCTCTGGCGGAATCGCCGATTCTGTGAGCTGAGGCGATCGATCTTCAGGTGGGACATACAGCACCATCGCCAACGGATTTGGGTCTTCGCTGTATGGGATGGATGTTGCGTCAACATTCTGCGGCTCAGTAGAAGGTGAGTTCCCCATAGAAATAATCGAAATTGAACGAAACTAGGTTACGAAATCAGATAAAGGATGAAGAAGATTTTGAGAGCAGCAGAGATACACGCAGATATAAGCAAAAGATTTGTGCAGTTTGAGAGAAATTAGGCTAAGACCGAGTAAATAAAGAAACCAAAAACAGAAAAAAATTTCTCCAACGGTAAAAAAAATGATGACAGTGCAGAGTAACGGTCGAAAACAAATTTTTCTCTCACATACCCATTAAATAAATCGTGACTCTAACGGTAACTAGGGCTGTAAATTGGCTTCAAAATAACGGTCAAATATATCATGTATTAGTGGAGTAAAAACGTGTAAGTAAGAGAAGTTAACATAAACCAAGTCGAAATCATATGATACTAACCGATTATGACACGTTGATGAGCACATGAACCACGAGGTGATAACCGTTCTTCCCATGAACTCAATCTTGAGAGATGTATAAACTAGACATAACAGACTATATATGTATAGATAAGACATAATGTTAGGATTATTTTATTGTGTTCAATTAATTAGAATTATCTTTGTAGTTTATTTATAAAGATTATCATTATAAGAGGCTTAGTGTAATTGGGCTTTGTTAGGGGCCCAAGTATTATATACCAACTTGTGGTATAAATACTAAAACCCTAACACATAATAAAGTGTGTTTTGTTTGAAAGTCATCTAGAGAGAGAGAGAGCCACCCAACACTCTCAAGAACACACACACCCCACGTACACTAATTCTTCCCATCTCAAACGTGGTTTAAATCGTCCCTAGGTTAGATTATTAGGATAGAAAGGCTACCAACAAGTGGTACCAGAGCCAAACGCGTTCGGATTTGAGCGATTTTTCTGAAATTTTTGGGCTTTTTCATAGCTTTGAATTCGAAACCTTTTTTGCTCTTGATCTTGAGTTTTCGAGCTTATTTTACTGATTTTGCAAGCTCAAGAGCTAAATAAGTTATTTTCGAGTGATTTTAAGTGTTTACCCAACATTTTTCAGTTGATTTGAGTGAGATTTCGGTAGAAATCGCGCAGAAAACTCGTCATTTTTTTCCCAGAGATGATTTTCGGGTGGATGAATGCAACAGTTCCCTGAAATTCGGACTGTTTTCACCCGAATTTCTTAAAACTTGGCGAATTTTAAACTTACCCGAATTTCTTAAAACTCGGCGAATTTTTAATTCTACCCGAATTTTACCCGAAATTCCTATTTTCGGCGAAAATCACTGTCTGAGAACACCCGAATTTTAAGATTTTTGGACAGAACTATAATTACCCGAAATCTCCTACCCGAATTTTCTTCTCGGCGAATATTAGGACTTGCCGATTTTGGGACATATCCGAATTTGGGACTTACCCGATTTTGGGACATACCCGAATTTGGGACTTACTCGAATTTGGGACTTGCCCGATTTTGGAACTTATCCGAATTTCTACCTACCTGAAAATTTTAAATACCCGAATTTCCAATCATACCTTTAAAATTTTCGGTCAAAGTCTTCACCCGAGAAGTCACTCACTCTTTCAAAAATTACACTTAGAGGTTTTCGATCACCCAAAATTTTTCGGCCCCCCCTCGAACCAAAAAGGCTTTAAGTAGCAAAAAAAAAAATCCATTATACGCGTCAACGATAGAGAAAATTTTTTTATACATCATTTGATAGAGAAAAATTTTCTGAGTCCAATAGGCATAGTCTATTTTACAGTTTTTCGAAATTTTTGAAAATAAATTTTCCGGGCCCAAAATTTTCGGTATAGAAAATTTTTTCGTCAATTTTTTTAAGGCAAATCCACTATACGCGTCAACGATCACGTATCCAACAATCAACTTAGGTCGTTATTGGCATATTATAGAAAAGGTTTTGGTAATTTTCCCGAAGTTTTCGAAATCATTCCAAAATTTTTAGGTGCAAACCAAAAATTTTCGACACTTACTATCTTCGATACTTCACTATACTTTTTGATAAAACCAAAATTTTCGGAACTGAATTTCCAAAAGCCAAATTTTAAATTTTTAAATTAAAAAAAAAATAATTATTATGGATGCTCAAGCTAGAAAAATTGAGGAATTAGAAGCAAGATTTGCTAATAATTACTCTGTGTTGCTTAAGCAACAGGAAGATCTAGCTTTCGCTAATGAGGATTTGTCTAACATGAGGTCAAAGGTCATTAGCTTAGGAACTAAGTTAGAAATTAGTGAAAAGAATGTCTGTGATATGACTAAAAGATTACGTTCTTGCGAAGATGAGCGAAATCGTGTCTCATCAAAATATGAGATAATCTTAGAGGAACGGTGTATGCTTTCCTCTAAGATTGAACTTTTAGAGAACGCTTGTGGTAAAAGAAGTCAGGCAGATGAAAATTCCTCTTCTAACTTAGTGTCTTTAGGGGAAAATAATTTACATTCTAATAAACATATCTCAGTTGGGAAATTCCGGAGGTTGCTAGTAAAATTGCAGAATTGAACGCAACTCTGGAATCGGAAAGAGTAGGTTTCCGAGCAGAAAAGAAAAAGCTTTTAGAGGAGATTTTATATCTCAAAAATTTCCCGTCTTTACCTGTTTCCAATGATCTTTCAAAAGATACATCTTCCTCGAAACAGGTGAAGAAAAGCATCATTGTTCCTAAAACTGAGAAAGGTTTTACTAATAATTCTAAGTCAACTTTTACTGGCGCAGAAACGAAAAGTAAAAGCAATACGCGTAAAAATGCTAAGGAACAAAAGAATATTAGGAAGGAGAAAGGAAAATCGACATTATTTCCCAAAATCAAGCACGACATTGCTAAAGATTCTCCTTCTCCCGCTCCTATCAAAAAGGAAGTTCCTAAAGAAGAAGTTCCAAGCTCAAGCAGACGAACTTCTCAAACTTCCAAAATCTCTCATTCTTTAAAGAATGATAGAGATGGAATTGCTTACACGCACAAAAATACTTATTCTTCTAGTAAGCGAAATTCCATCAAGAACCATCATTATAGAGTGAATGATGTGAATTCTTGTAGGCAATACGACTCATCATCTGATGACGCATATAGTGCGATAAGCTCGTATTCATACTTAAAATACCCGGTCCAGATTAAGTCTGAAAGACACCTTCTGCGACTGGTTAGGGAGAAAATCTTCAGATCTTCTAAACCTAGACACACATTCACCGGCGCTGAATTGTCATTTCCTTCTAAGGTTCACCAAACTTGGATTCCTAAATCAGAAATCAAATTAAATAGGACTTTAAAGGATGATTTATGATGTATATCTGAACCAAATGTGCTTAACTTGTTTTCTGCTAATATGGGAGGACCCATCCAAAAATGGGTACCAAAGTCCCGATAATGTTTTGCAGGAACCCAATCACGTGTGGTAATTCGACGATGGTTGCTCCACATGCGTGATTGGTATGAGACGAGAGCAACCACATACCCCGGTCATGAGTAGTAATTAGAAGATGGTTGCTCCATACTCATGATCGGTACGAGACGAGGGCAACCACAAATTCCAGCATGCACGGTACTCGGGTTGCTCCACATGCATGACTTGTAAGAGACGCGAGCAACCGCATCCCTCATGTATGACAATTTGACGTAGTGGCTCCACATACATGATAAAGAGAAACGACGTGAGCAACTATCTTTTGAACTGAATTGCATAATACCACATTAATACATATTTTTAAGATATGTAAATTCTATATATGCATTCCATAGTAAATTTTGGCATGCATATCGAGCTGAAAAGACTATATACCTACTTTGAAAACAATAGGGTATAATATAGCTATGCATGCTTCAAAATGACTTTTACTTTCAAATTCTTGCATGCATGCATACATGAGCCGAAATGTGAAATACCCTATCTTATAGGTACATTCTAATTATGCGTATGTCAACCGAATTATCAATAATTTCAAAATTGCATACGCATACGAGCTGAATTGAAAAAATACCTTTTTCAAAATGGTACATTTTCATTATGCATACAATTTTAAAATTTTCGAGCTTAAACTTTCAAGTATGCATATAAGCTGAATCGCAAAAAATTACCTATTTTCTGTAAGAGCGACAAAGGTAGAAAACGTACATTTTAATATGCTTAGTTTAAAGAAAATTACTTCTTTAAGTATGCATCTGAACTGAAAGGAAAAATACGTTATTTTCATCACGCTCATTTTTTTGGGAGAAAATCTACATTTTAAACGTGCATGCATTAAGGGGGAGTATCATTACATATTTTCGAGGGAAGTACATTTTAAAGGGGAGAAAAACTCTTACGGTGGTGCACGATTTGAGGGGGAGGAATAAAAAAAATAATAAATAAATATATATATATAGTTATATAGCTATATAATAGAATATAATATAATATAATATATAGTATATTATTCTATTATTATTACAATAAATATATATATATATATATGTATCTACAAAAAAAAACAGTAACAAAAAAAAACAGCAAAAAAAAAAAAAGGAAGGAAAAATCCTCTCATCATCAAGCTATTCCACCTCCCAAGACGGACTTTAACAAAAAACTCAACCCTCAAGAGTTCAAGAATCCTCAAAAGGCAAAGGTGACTTCATTGCGCTCATATTATGATGCACTCTACCGATCTGCTCCAACTTGCTGATCAACCAGCACTCATCAAAATTGACGGATGCAGGAATTCTAGTTCATATGGTTCAGTCAGACCAAACTGAACCTAACCCCGGAATGCAACCGAGTGTTAGTGACGATTTATGCGCATAAAAGCCACCCCTATTTGGCAGTTCTTGACAAGACAACAAAACCGATGATACACAAATCCCTTACCTCACACAACATTCGGACCATCCCATATAGGTGCAGGTGCTGATTTTTATCAGCTCCCGGGTAGAAGTCGCCTCATTTGGTCCAATGGCGCATGCACAACCGAGCCTTACCCACTCATCGATCTCCCAATAGACCGATGTTTCAAGAAATCACGGGGAACCACGTCTACTATCACCGCTTCACTCGGAAGCGGGAGATATTGAATTATGTGGTACTCAGCCCCACCACCACACTTCCTTGAGCACTCGAGTCTAGTGTGTCCTCACTTCCCATATATTTTTATATTTTCTAGGACACATACATTTTTCTAACGCCTGATCTTTGTGATCAAGCTAGAACTTCCATAGACACATCTCTTGTAGATGTGATTCCAGGATTGGAAGGAAGTCCTGCCGTTGCAACATCAATACAACAACGGAATCAGGTCATCGCCTTGAGCTAGTCTCTAGACGATGTAAACGGGACGCCTATGTGGCCCCAATTCTTCAAGCCATGTCCTCACAGGCCACGTCTCGGAGTTTGTCTATGAAGTCGTGTCGACGGATTGCCTTAGTGGCTCCGTCTGGTTATTACCATCACCGACCTGTCGTTTGTGTCCTTCTAATCTTCCTATACAAGCATGCCGATCTCGTTAACACGAATCGCCATGAGGGGGAGAAGGGGACACACATAAACAAACAGGTCGGGCCACCCATCAACTTCCGCCGAGCTTACCACTCTGAAGTCGGGCTCCCCTACACTTGAATGGAACATTCCAAAGGAGCCTCGGCACATTTTACAACACCCCACGCGTACCTTCTTCCGGAGCCAGACAAGCTTCCTCGAGGCCGAACCAGACAACTTCCTTCGAAGAAGATGAATCCGGCGCCGAGAAGAAGAAGATTAAAAGAAGACTTGACGGCTTAAAACTACGGAGAAAGGCCAGGACAAGATGCGATCAAAGTACAAGATCTGCGACATCATCAAAGTCGAATATCAGGGCGTGGATCACTATCTACATCCGGTCTACAGAATACAGCGTCAAGTCAAGAGAGTCCTAGCCGAAAGAGCATTCAAAGCCTCCGCAAGAAGGGGAGATAGCCCTTGTAGGGGGAGATTTGTTAGGACTCACGATGTTAACGGGAAGTCTTCGTGACTCCGGTTTCTTATACGACGGATTGCCTTTGTGACTCCGTAAACCTGAGCCTCCTACTGTGCCTACCAACGTTATTTCCTTGTCCCGATGACGTGATCTTCTTGCCAAAGACGATGCTTCTTGACACTAAAGAAAAATGGGAGCAATACCATGACAAAAGTGCAAGATAGATCAGAAACGCTAAATCATCAAGCGTCGTCAAATCAAGCGAACACCACGGACTACAAAGATCGAAGTTGCCGCCTCGTGTGCGTCTCTCCAAATTTAAAAGAGAACTTCCCAATCCCAACACAAGGTTGACCAAAAGTAGGGGGAGTTGTGTCACTAACGAAAGGAGAGATCGAACACAAAAAGAAGAAAATTCTTCAAGATCCGGCAAGCAACTTCAAACACCTTCCGGCATTTACGAGTCGAGCTTCAAAAGAAGATTAAGAAGATCTGGTGCCGAGAAGCGAAGATCAAGATACGGTGAGCTTGAAGATCTCCAAAAGAAGAGATCAAAAGACAAGACAAGGAGGAAATTCCCGTAAGACTCAGGCAAATGCACTAAGCCCCGCAAAGATAATCCATGTCAAATTGAAGATTGAACACAAAGGGGGAGATTGTTAGGATTATTTTATTGTGTTCAATTAATTAGAATTATCTTTGTAGTTTATTTATAAAGATTATCATTATAAGAGGCTTAGTGTAATTGGGCTTTGTTAGGGGCCCAAGTATTATATATCAACTTGTGGTATAAATACTAAAACCCTAACACATAATAAAGTGTGTTTTGTGTGAAAATCATCTAGAGAGAGAGGGAGAGCCACCCAACACTCTCAAGAACACACACACCCCACGGGCACTAATTCTTCCCATCTCAAACGTGGTTTAAATCGTCCCTAGGTTAGATTATTAGGATAGAAAGGCTACCAACACATAAGACACATAAACAAGCACAGAAAATATAGCACCGCCAAACAGGTTAGTCACAAATGTTGCCCAACATTTGACCCAACATACTCATAGACTTTTCCCTTCATTTTCTGTTCGAACACCCTAGACTCAATTTTATTTCATTTTCTGCTCTTTCTTACCTTTGATTTCTGGTGCACTGCTCTTTACTGATTGCTTTTCCATCAAGGTTCAAGAGTTTTTTTTTTTTTTTTTTTCTGAGAATACATCGTCACCGCGAATACCGTGTACCTTTGAAAGTTTTTCAGTTTCTCTCGAACCTGTATCTTGAAAAAGGTCATGAGCAATCGTGTGCAAAATAATAGAGTCATTTCGGAAAACGGTCCAGGTTAGTCAAATCATTTCAGGAAATCATCACAGAGCATGTCGAAGCAAATATCAAACGAGTAACAACCATGTAAGACATATGCTAATGTTGATCCAGATACTGGACCAACATTTTTACTGACATTGACACAAACCTATCGACTTCTTCAGGCTCGAGAACCTTTCAAAGTCTAAGGCTTTAGTGAAAATATCAGCTAACTGACTCTTAGTATCTATATGCTCTATCTTAACAAACTCTTTTTCGACCATATCTCTCAAGAAATGATGCCTAATATCTATATGTTTGGTCCTAGAATGCTGAATAGGATTTTTCGAGATATTAATAGCACTCAAGTTATCACAGAACATAAGAACAGACTGACTCTCTACGCCATAATCACATAACATACTTTTCAACCAAATGAGCTGTGTACAGCAGCTGCCCGCCGCCACATACTCAGACTCAGCCGTAGAAAGAGACACACAATTCTGTTTTTTACTATACCAAGACACAAGATTGTTACCTAGGAAGAAACAACCACCACTCGTGCTCTTGCGATCATCTTCGTCACCTGCCCAGTCAGCATCACTGAAACCAACTAGATTCAAGTTGGTATCCTTAGAAAACCATAAACCGAGATTGTACGAACCACTAACATACTTCAAAATCCTTTTGACTGTATTTAAATGAAAAACTTTTGGCTCAGCCTGATATCTCGCACATACACAAACACTATACATTATATCAGGTCTACTCGCAGAAAGATACAATAGACTACCTATCATAGAACGGTATAATGTTGGATCAACATTTACCCCAGCATTATCTTTACTTACCTTCTGTGTAGATCCCATAGGAGTTTTCATTACCTTCGCAGTATCTAACCCGAACTTCTTGACAGTGTTCTTAGCATACTTCTCCTGGGACATAAAAATGCCATCTTTACTTTGCTTAACCTGCAGTCCTAAGAAGAATGTTAGTTCGCCGATCATACTCATCTCGAATGTGGAATTCATAGCATGTACAAACTGATCAGACATAGATTGTGAGGTCGAACCGAAAACAATATCATCCACATAAATATGTGAAATCAGAACATTATTACCAACCCTTTTCACAAAAAGAGTCATATCGGCTTCGCCTCTAACAAATCCAAAATCCAAAAGAAATGATGTAAGTCTACCATACCACGCACGAGGAGCCTGCTTAAGACCATAAAGAGCTTTTTGTAATTTAAAAACATGATCAGAATGATGAGGATCTTCGAAACCTTTAGGCTGCTCAACGTAAATTTCTTTATCAATATAACCATTTAAAAACGCACCCTTAACATCCATCTGGTGTAAGGTAATGTTGAGCCAACATGCAATAGCAAGCAGTAACCTAATAGACTCTAGTCTAGCTACGGGGGCAAAGGTTTCATCGAAGTCAATACCCTCAACCTGAGTATAACCTTGAGCAACTAAACGGACTTTATTCCTAATCACATTACCATGTTCATCAGATTTGTTCTTGAAAATCCACTTCGTACTTATGACATTAATGTCACTCGGCCGAGGAACTAAAGTCCAAACCTGATTTTTATCGAACTGTAAAAGCTCTTCTTGCATAGCATTGATCCAAAAACTGTCCTTGAGTGCTTCAAGAATGTTTTTTGGTTCAATTTCAGACACATAGCAGTTAAACCTTACCTCGTTGTAGACGGAAGTCATACAAACATTTTTTACCATAGATCTGTAGTCTTTGCGCGGTTTGTCCCTTGTTTTGCGTCCTTCATCTAATCTTCCAATGATCTGATCAGAAGGATGATCTTTCTGAATTCTGGGAGGAGGATCTCTACGAACATTCATGGAATCATCTTCACTGCCCTGTTCAATTGATGATGTTGAAGCAGGTGTTGGTTCAACATTTGACGCACCAGCATCCTCAGTTTGTCCAACTGCAGGAACTATATCTGAAATATCAACCTGTGGAATATTCCTGCTAAGATCAGAAGCATCATCAAATACAATATTCACAGATTCCTGAATCGTTCTCAACTTTAAGTTGTACACTCGATAAGCTCGGATGTTAGTCGAATAACCCAAGAAAATGCATTTATCACTCTTAGAATCAAACTTAGTCAAATACTCACGATCATTAAGCATATAACACGTACATCCAAACACATGAAAGTATTTAACAGTCGGCTTAATCCCCTTCAAAATCTCATATGACGTCTTCTTAGTACCTTGGCGAAAATAGACTATATTCGAAATATGACATGCAGTATTCAATGCCTCAGCCCAGAACCACTTAGAAAGACTCTTAGACTGTAACATGACTCGAGCCATTTTTTGTAAAGTCCTATTCTTCCTTTCGGCAACCCCATTTTGTTGAGGTGTCTTAGGAGAAGAAAACTCATGGATAATACCTTTTTTATCACAAAACTCTTTAAAAAACTGATTTTCAAACTCTCTGCCATGATCAGTTCTAATACGAAAGATAGGAGCACAGAAGTTATTTTTGACCATAGCACAAAACGTTTTGAAAAACTCAAAAGTTTCGCATTTTTCCTTGAGAAAAAATATCCATGAAAATCTCGAAAAGTCATCAACTAGCACATAAGCATACTTTCTACCACCTAAGCTGTCTACTTCCATAGGACCCATAAGATCCATATGAATAAGCTGAAAACAGTGAGCAGTTTTAAAATGTTGCACAAAATGTTGATCAACATTATGGCTAACATGTGTCTGTTTACCTCTCATACACTGTTCACATATGATCTTACCAAACTCCTTCAGTTGTGGAATTCCTCTTATAGCTTCATGATGAATCAATTGTTCCAGGGTTCTGTAGTTGACATGACCCAGTTTGTAGTGCCATAGAACAACGTCATCCTCGGCCTTGGAAAGTTGACACACATCCTTGCTGCCATTTTTATCACCGACTTGGTAACAATTGTCACTTGATCTTTTTCCTGTCATAACACAAAGATTTTTGTCGTTAAACACTTCACAACATTCTTTGTTGAATCTCACCTCGAGTTCATCATCACAAAGCTGACTTATGCTTATCAAGTTAGCTACAAGTCCTTCAACATGTAGAACGTTCCTCAAGGCTGGAAAACCAGTGACATTGAGCTTTTTCTAAAGGTGTGTACTCAATAAAAAGTGTGTACTCAATAAGATAATCTTTAGTACCCGTCATGTGGCGTGAACAGCCACTATCAAAGTACCAAGATCCTGAAACGTTAGCTTTCAATGATGTATATACGACTTTACATTGAAGCACAGACTCATCAGCAAGAACATTCTTTTTCGGAATCCAAACTGTTTTATTCTTATGATAGAAAGAATTTAAACACAAGTCGTCAGAAACGTCTCCAGACATCCTTTTCAACACTGATTCCTCAATGTTGGATTGAATGTTGGCCGACTTTTCATCCAACAAAATCTTTTTGCCAAAATCATCTTTCAACTTCCAGCAAAAAGGTTTGATATGTCCAGATTCTAAACAAGAATGACATTTAAAACTTCTATTTCTGGACTTTCCTACAGCATGCTTAGTTTCATTATTAAAGGCAGCACGAAATTTATATCCTAGACCATGTTTATCAGAAATTGTTAAGGACAGTACCTCGTCAAGTGTCGACTTACCTTTGTTCAACCTTGCAAAGGTCTCTCCAGCCTTTTTGACTTGTTTCTGTAGAGTATCAAGTTCCATATCGTTTCGAGTCAGGAGAACTTCCATTCTGCTAACTCTATCCCGCAATTCTTGGATTACTTTCTTAGTATTAGCTTTCTCCTCGATCAGTCCTTGTATGGTTTCCTTCAGCTTTACGTTCAGCTCCTTTTCTTTTGAACATTCTGTCAAAAGAAGTTTGTAAGTTCCTTCAGTGTTCTTTGCGTCTTTCTCTGGATTCTCTGTATCAGCAAAACTCAAAAACCCATCAAAACAATTCGAATCATCATAATCGAAATAAATATATTGTTTAGATATTGAATCCAATGTTGACTCAACATCTGGTACCGCTGTAAACCCGATATGATGCTTTTCTTCTTCATTGTCAGAAAAGGTTGAATTCTGCATGTTCGTCCACTTGGCAACATCCTCCGTGTCTTCAACTGTCTCATCAGCTTCATCATCTGAAAGGCTTACCCAATTCACTTTTCCATATCTTCGAAGAGTGTTGGCACATTCATTCGCATAATGTCCCCAGCCTTTGCATGCATGGCACTGAACCGAATCCCTGTCAAACTTATCATTTTTCGCTTTCTCAGCAGAATTTCTTCTGTTGATAAGGCGGTTAGGCATAGATGAAGACTCTTTCGTATTGACCACATTCTTGAATGTTGGACCAACATTCAACTCTTTCTTATTCTTCATAAACTTCTTGAAGTTTCTGACCAGCATGGCCATATCCTCATCATCGTCAGAGTCAACCTCATGTTCAGGAACAGAGGATTGAGTGACTAGAGCAATGCTTTTACCATTGGATACATTCCTCTGGACCGCGAGATTGGTCTCGTAGTTCTTCATGATATTCATCAGGGTATTGAAATCCAGGGTGGCCAGATTGTGAGCTTCCTCGACCGCTGCAACCTTCACATTAAACTTTTCAGTCAGAGATCGAATAGCTTTAGAATTTAACACTTTATTCGAAATCGGTTCACCCAAGCTATGACATTCACTAGAAATATTCAAGAGTTTTCCAAAATAAGTAGTAATATCTTCATCATCACTCATTCGCAGATTTTCAAGTTGGCTATGAAGAAGTCGAAGTTTTGTGTCTTTCACACTCGCATCACCCTCACAGTACCTTTGTAGCATATCCCAAGCAAGTTGCGCACTAGTACAGTTTTGAATGATTTTGAACATGAAAATATCCACAGAAGAAAATATAGCATGTAAGGCTTTTTCTATAAAATCGGTCGTGGCTCTTTCATGAGGAGTCCATTCAGCTATAGGTTTGTCTACGACTTCCCCATCAGCATCTGGAGGATTTTTAGGAGTGGTATACCCAGTGAGAACAGAGTCCCATGCACGTGAGTCAATCGACTTTATGCATTGACGTATACGAATTTTCCAATAAGCATAATTAGAACCATCTACAACAGGAACTTTACCAAAATAATTTGAGCTTAAGGCATCCATATCAAAAAGATCAAAACGCTTAGTGTATCAAGCGGAGGCTCTGGTACCACTTGTGGGGTGGGGTCGTCCCAATACGGCTGCAAAAACTAAGTTATCAGTAAAATGTTGAAATAACATTCGGGATCAGAAGTTTTTGCACAGCGGAAAATTAACTTAGTTGCAAAATGATTTAAGCACATAATGAACACGGGGTTTCAAAATTTGCAGCAAGTTATAAAAACTTGTTGCGTGCCTTCAGGGCAAAATTTCACTACACGAATGGATTACAAAAAGCAACTATCAACGATAGTGCAAATAAGCCTAGCAACTTCACACAAAGCTCACGTATAGATCCTAGTCCTATACACAAGTGTAAAGCTAACAAACTAGGCACAAAGGTGATCAAATACAGATAGATAATAATCGAAAGCTTCCCTTTCTTCAGCTCTAGCACGCGCGCGCCTTTTCTATCTTGATGTGATGATCCACGCTACTTTCTTGAAGTCTTCGCATATTTATATTCGATCCAATAACAACCCATGATGTCCACGATCTTCTACTGCTCCACCAAGATGATAATGGACGTTGAATGAGCTCCAGATCAGTTTTATCTTGACTTGTTCTCTTGAACTCTCTCTCTTCTCTATATTTAGTAAGTCCACCTTCTATATTTAGCTCCACTCGTTTTCTCTCTCTTGGCTCAGTCTAACTCGTAAATAAGACCTGCACAAACTTAAACAAGTCCACAAAAATAGGGAAAGT
Source organism: Lindernia subracemosa (assembly GCA_028392965.1). Lineage (NCBI taxonomy): Eukaryota > Viridiplantae > Streptophyta > Magnoliopsida > Lamiales > Linderniaceae > Vandellia > Vandellia subracemosa. Next base: position 1,222,906 of record JAQPCC010000046.1, read on the forward strand.
AGTTATTTGGGCATGAAAGACAAAATATCGGTTTGACTCGGTCTGAGTCAACAATGTTGACTCCCGTGTTGCCTCAACATTGTCAATGTAAAACATCAACACCATAGATTGTGTTTTCGACCTCACATGACAAAACCCTCTTAAATGTACACTAAATTCTTCTTCTGATGAGCAACAGAGATATAAAACCATAATACATCATACAAGTCACAAGTCATTTATTCATTATATATCATCATATATTAAAAAAAAAAATGCATCTTTCTCAATAGGGCGCTGGCGCTGGCGCTGGCCGTTGATTCCCCAAATTACCGTAGTAACCTTGATGATCGTGTGGCAACAAATTAGGGGTCAAGTTATACATACTCAAACCGGCCGACGACTCACCACCGTGCTGCTGCCCTAGCCCTGGAGGAGATCCACCACCATCTTCATCCACGGGCAATCTCTCATAGGTAGCATTTGAAAACGTCGCCGAGACCACCATAACTGGACCAGCAGCCACGAGCGGCCCCACTACGCTACCCCCAACAACCTGACCCTGCCCTCCGCCGAGGTAAACGGTGAGCCCAGTTGCTCCGGGAGGTGCTGGACCTGGCAGGAAAGCTCCTGCGAGAGACAGTATCTCGAAACGCCCCTGAAGAACCACGGCGGCCCCGGGCGCGGTCGGCTGCCTGATCGTCGCGTTCTGCACAGAGCCGCTGCCGCTGAGGACGCACACGCCCCTCTGCCTGCGCCTGGCGAACTGGGCTATGCTGTCCGCCACGTCCGCGCCCGTTGCAATCTCCATGACGTGGCTGCGGAGTGCGTTGGGGCTGTCGCGGGTCACGAAGATGGGCGGCTTGGGCTTGTTCTTGGACCCAGGTGGACGGCCTCGTGGGCGGCGGTTTCCCACCTCGACTGCTCCTTCTCTGGGCTCGTCGTCGTCGTTGTGGCTGGCGTTTTCATCCGTGGGGCTTTTCTCGGTTAGGGTTAGGCTTGTTTCGAGCTTGTCTGATCGAGACATCATGTGATTGGACGAATCTGAACCGGGCAGACCGGTTTGAACTCCGGCCCACCATCGGTTAGCCATGGTTAGGGCTTGAAAGATCTTTGGCTTGGACTATCTATGGAGATGAAAAGCTCTTATATCGAAGGAAATACAGTTTTTTTTTTCTTCTTTATTGGATTCTAAGCTAGACAACTTGGAATCACAGCTGAGCCCTTCTGATAATCAAGATCAAAGAAGCTCAAGCTAAACATATATCAAGTTTTTTTATAAATAAAGAATAAAAATAAAAGAATTAGGGGAATGACGACCCAAAGTGGAGTAAACAAAAACACAAGAAAGGAACCTCTTCATGGAGTCATCAGGTATCATATCAAGAACAAAGGAGATTATTATTATAGGATAAAGATTGGTATAAATAAGAGAATTAATTACTATTTCTTGCTACAAAAGAGTATAAAATACACCATCTATATACATCTCCCAAGGAAAGAAGGACATGTGTGCTATATGCTATCTTTTCCAACGTTTATATGCTCGTTCAGTGTTTTTCTTGCCCCACAAAACATATATTTTTATAATAAAATACAATAAAGAAACAATGGACAATCTCTGCAGCATTTGTTAATGTCTCTGACACATTTTTTTAAATATAATATATATGTGCGTCTAGGGCTATAGTTTCTTTTTTTTTTTTTGTTTAATTAAAAATGAAAAAAGTATATAAAAAGGAAGTTGTCAAAAGTTTTTAGGTATAAAATTAGGGTTTTGTAATCGTGGGGTCTCGTGCAAGTGGGCAGGTGGAGAGCACGTCGCTGTCTCGTGGAAGGAAAATCATTCAAAATTATATGACATTTATATATAAAATATAAAATATGGTCAGCATTTATTTAGAAATATGCTTTGGTTTGCTCAGAATGTACGTCCCCATATGTAACCTGAATGTCATTATTTTATATATAAATTTATTATTCTACGTGATTACATGTTTTCATATGCTATCTATATAGATGACGGCTCAATATAAAAAATAAAATAAAATAAAATAACGCGAGTTCATGATTGTTTATATATATATATATATATTGTCGAACCTAAACTATTCAATCTTAAATTAATCAATAAATTTAATGATTAGAATGTTTGGTGTATATGTCATTGATTTATCATAAATAACTAGGCTTTTCTTTATCTTTTATATCTCAATATTGATCTTTGCCAATCTATTTTTTTTATTATTATTTTCATTTAAAGTAAGCTTTTTATTTGTCTCCTCTATCAATAGAACGTTTGTCATACGTGTCCAAGAAGCCTCATTTAGACCATCCAAAATGACTTCCTATTAGATCCGACATACCCAAATTCCAACATATTTTCATTGAGAAGCGCAACAAAAACACAAATTGCAAGTTCCACTAAATTACACGACAAAAAACTTTTAATCACAATTATATATATATATATATATAATTATTATTCTCTTCATTTCTATCTCAACTAGACATACAGTAAAATTCAAAAGGATGTTGTAGAGATTGTATGCTACTGAAGTCTGACTCGATGCATCACAAATTATAACTGACTTAGGTAATCGAAAGTTTATACAAAGTATGTAATATTTTATTTTTTTAATTCTTAGCTTCTCCGACTTTACTCCTAACTTAATCAGCAATCAGTAACTCTACAAACGAGGGTTTTGTCTTTATAATGTTTTTTTCTACCTTCTTATTATAAGATTCGGAAAACTCTTTAATCAACACATAACATGAAAAATTAGGATTTCGATAAAAAATAAAAATAAAAAAATAAATTAAAAGCAGAAAACGTTTACTTCTACTAAATAGTCGAAAATGTTCTCTTTTTATTACACAACAATTATCAAATACAAGTCATAACACCGTCGTACAAACAAACCACTCAGGTTTGTCCCTTTAAAATGGTCAAAGTCAAACTAATGATGTAATTCTGCTAGGGCTTACGTTGTCTCTCCAAATAAATATGAAAAGAAAAAGAAATGAAATCAGGCCAGGCCCAAGTTTTATGGCCCATATTCTGACCCCGGCCCACCTAAACGTGTGAGGTTAACTATAATATTTCCCAATCGAGATGACTATCATTGGTACAATATAGTCGAAACACGATAAATTAATACTCACTTAAAGATAATATTTTGATCGATCCCAACTGTTTATTAACTAATAATTTACTAAATTATAAGATAATATTGTTTACAATCTCTATAAACCACATATATAGTATAAACTAATACCTTACATGCTATACATTGTTACACAGAATAATTTATGAATGTTTCTTAAAAACTGATTCAATTATTTTTTATTTTTTTCTATAAAATCAAGCTCATCTTAAATCTCATCCTTTTTTTTTTATTTTTTATCAATGTAAGAACTTCTAGTATTGTTTTCTCAATAGTTCTTTAATAGCCTCCATGGTAGAACCTTCTGCATCATTTCATAGTCTTCATCAGTTCCAATAACATTTTCAATAATTAAATGGAAGTTTAAAATGTACATGTAAATTAAATATTTCATTATCAATTTAAAGAGCTTCTACTTAACAAAATTCGAATTTTATTTAATATACATTAAATAAACCAACTCCGTTCATAACTTGATAAGTGCAGGTCTAAATTCATCCGACGCTTATTTCAATTTTCCTTTTTTTTTTTCTTTTCTTTTTACCAACTTATCAAAATCTGAACGAAGCATTCGGGTAAAAAAACCCGATTCGAACCCGGCCATAGGATCCGATTCGAACCCGGGCATAAGCAACGCAACGTCAGTCGTCACATTGGCCACTCCGCGCAGTCTCCGAGGTCGAAGCTGCTGGCGCAATCCAACAGAGCACTCTGCTGCTGCTCGTACCGACATATATAGTTCAGACCGACGAGCAGCTCGCATATGACCGCCTCCGTCTTGGCTCGGTCGGCGAAGTACAGCGTCTGAAGCAGGACGACGCTCGTCGTCCTCTCGCTAACAATCCGGCGGCGTTCGAAGTTCCGCTCGCTCTGCCACCTCATCATGCTGTGGGCCAACGGCACGATCCACTCGAGCACTGAGTCGAGCTTCTCCCTCCAATCGTGGGCCAAGTGGGCGTCGTAAATCGCCACGCCTTTGGCGTAAGGCCTCAGCGCTGCCTTCAGAGTCTTTCTCAGGGTTAGTGGGAGCATCTTGTATAGATCGTCCCTGGCCTCGTCGCCTACCAGGTGAGGGTAACGAAGTAATTTCTCCAGGACAATGACGATGTTTGCGTAGTGTAAGGCCAAGCTCGAGCCTCCGGCGGTGGTGGGTGGCGCGTAGTCGAGAAGTTTGCTCTTTGGCCCGAACTTTGAGCTGTTTATGAAACTGCCCTTTGACTCCATTTCGTCTGCTTCGCATCGATCAAGGGCTGTTTCAAGAATGAAGCTGGCTGAGGAATTGGGATGATCTTTCTTCGGACAATCTGAAACCATGCTAGAAAAGCCTGATACTTGACTGCTTTCATCATCGTCCTCGTCGCAATTATCTTGATCCTCTACATTCGAAGCAGAATTTCTCAGGCTTAAACATTCCATGAACAACCTCCCTGGCCCATTACCACATATGAATTTGTAATCTTCTCGACGAGCAAAGCCTTCTTCGTTCTTCTTTAATCCCACTTGCGGCCTCGAGCTTCTGCTTCTCTCGCCGTCCTTGGCCGAAGAAGGCTTACTAAAACTGCCATCCTTCCTAACCTTACCAGCCATGCCTAAAAGATCAGATTTTGGAGCAGAAAATAAATCCCCAGCCCTAACGTTGTCATCTCCGAACACAAAATAAATCCGCGCATAAATGGTGCACACAGTCCTCGCCAGAAGCTCAGTGGCCTTATCGTACGTCTGATCCCACAAAGAAACCTCTTGCAAATGCTTCACATCTTGCTTCTGCCACATCAGTTTCTGCTCGAAGGCCTTCCTCGTCTCTTCCAACTGATTTTCTTGGAACTTCTTCGTGGCTGATTCGAGCTCGTTCATTACCTCCATTTGGGCGTGTAATGAGGCCGTAGAGCCCACAAACCGCTCCATCTTTCTCACCGCGCCGTCCATGTCCTTAACCAAGAATCCCAACTCCTTGATATCAATCTCCCCAGAAACTATATCGCCATAGACGTGCTCAAACCCCTGCAATGCTGGGATTGTGCATCTTTTCCCCAATCTAGACACAACGCTAGCAACCCTATTTAAGTCGTCGAGTTTCTCGACGAGGGCGAGGTCTAGGAGGTGCCTTTCATCGCTGGAGACGAGGGTTTTGATTCCTTTAGAGTTCAAGATTTCGCCTTTGAGCTTAAGTACCTCAGTGTCGGTCAAAGATTTGTACAGATGAACAACCTTGCACATCACATTAGCTACTTCAAAGGCAAGAATTTTTAGTGTCTGCTGCTTCTTCTTCTTCTTCTCTGATGAGCCCTGCTTTTTGCTCGAGGATTTTGCTGAAGTTTCGAGATATAAAGCGTGCTTTAAATTACTGCTCACCTGACTGCCCATTTTTAACAGCCATGGCTCGGCCATCATCCTCCGCCTTCTTCGCCAGAACAAGACTTGAAAATGCTGAAACTCAACTTCAGACAAAGAATGATGAAAGATTGAATCTTTTAGGACAGCAAAGCTGACAAACATGAGTAGAACATCAGAAGGGTCGTCGAACTGATCGATGGACGTAGTTTAATGGAGAAGATGAAGGGAGGGAAAAGAAAACGAATGGATTTGATTAGCTCCATAATATTTAATTTTACCAATGGTTTGTGTGTTTTGAGGGAGATTTTGTAGAAATGATTGATAATGTGAAAAGGCCAAGAGCAGGTTGAAGTTGGGGCCTCCTCAAGTCAAGTGTCTCTCAACATTGTGATGTCTGAAATTTTTTAAATTTGTCTTATTAAATAAATTAAATGGTAAATAATATTTATTTTATTTATTTTCCATTTTCAAACATGTGAATTTTTCTAGTTTGTTTGGAAGATGCCATTTTTTTATTTTTGAGAGTTGTTGATTTTCTTCTACGTCGAGAGACTTGAAAAAAGTATATAGGTCAAGCAAGCAAGGGTCAAGAACTTACAAGGGAAAATAACACTTGAAGAATATTTCATTTTTAATTTATACTTATATATTTACTTATGGGTCAACGGCTAGTTATTACAAGAAGACACACGTTAGCAATGGAAAACTTGTCGAATAATTATAAATAAAAATTGAAAAATAAAATGGCTATATTTGTCAAAAGTTGGAAATATAGTTGGGGTTGGTGAGTTTGTTATCGCGAAGATATTCCATGACAATAGATAAATGGACAAAAGTGTGTAAGGACTTTTGTGACCTAAAAACGTGACTAATACGTAGTGGATTTGGCTTAGCTAACCTTCAATAACTCCAAGAGCATAACTAATAAATTAGATATATCTTTTCATTTTATCATGTCTGTAATGTGGGGACGCTTTGGAAAAAAAAAATATATAAGTTCAATTTATTTTATATCTAAGATTTGTAGGAATAATTCAATACATGGCGTTTGGTTGTTTAATTTGTTTGTGCCAATTATTAAGGCCTATTTTAATTCTTAGTAATTTAATTTTAGCCCAATGTCACATGGGCTACATTGTTGGCGGTCATAAAATTAATAGATACTCGAAAAATGCTACTTGCGAAATATCTTTCTACTTAATCAATTACTAAAATTATCTAAAAAGTCAAAACTAAACTTTCTAATTATCAAGAAAATGAATCAAAATTAATCATCAAATTCCTATATATACTCCCTATATTTACAATGTGGATGGGATTTGGGTAGAATATATAAAAGTCCGTTCAACTTCAAAGATTCCCCAATTCTTTTTGAATCCAATTTTGCCGCCTTTGTTGATTTGCAAATGTACTTCATTTTTTTTTTTTTAATTACTATGTTATTAAATAAACAATATTTCACTTTAAACAAGGGATTTTTTTTTTAGTATTTCGAAGCAATCAATGCGTAATAATTTTCCTAAGTTTATGACTATTAATTTAGGTAATGACATTATAATTTTATTTTTATATATGTATAGAGGCATTAAATAATTCGTGCGATGACTAAGATTTAACTAAAGTTTTTTTTTTTTTGTAAATGTTTTGAGGTTAATAATATATTAATAGTCAGTCCACTGTTACTCTTCTTCCCCAAAGTCCTCTCAAATCTCTCTACAGTTTCTCTTCGATCTCTGCTTTTGCTCGTTGTATCTAAGAGAATCAAGAGAGGCGAGTCAGTGCAAAATCGATGGCGTTCATGTCTTTCTTGGGTAGATTGCTCTTTGTGTCTGTCTTCATTCTCTCTGCTTACCAAGAGTGAGTTTTTAGCTTTTTTTTGCCCTAGCTTAGCTTAGATCTGCATAGTTTACTTCCGTATGTTGCTTCTTGTTTTAATGTTTGCACGCCTTTACTCAGCTGAACGTTTTGCGATGTCTATTTTCTATTGGGTTTGTTTGTGAAGTTTATGAACCCCATAGAGGGTTTTCATTTCTGATCTAATTACCTTTTCATTTGTGAACCTTCTGGCTTGATGAATTCAAATGTTTCCACTTTTTAGAGTGGTGGGATCTACTGGTTCTAATGCGTTCTTGGGGAGCTCGTTTTGATTTATGTTAAGACAATGCTAGGTTGGATCTTCTTACTTCATATTTATTTTTATAGATAGGTTTCTTTACGGTTTAGGGCTGACAAATTCCTTTTCCTGTGAGGATCTTGCAGTGTGCTGTTGAATTATATCTATTTCCTTGTTTCATACGTTGAAGATTTGAATTTTTTTCTGTTAATTTCGTTTTTCAGATGCAATCAGTACAGTATTTGGGCAATGCATTGAAGTAATGCATCTTGATATTGCCTTTGGCGATGATTACATTGATTGATTCATAATACTCCTTACATTGCAGATCTCAACGTGCTAACATGGTTTCTGCTTTTGCTTTATCCATGTTAACTCCCTTCAGAAGTTGGTGTTCGTGTAACTGTTATGAAATAAGTCGGCTTTAATAATTCAAGTGCGGTCTAGTGCCGTGTTCTTCTGCTTGTCTGATATTTCTCGTATTTGCTTTCCTTACAGTGTATCACATTCACATTTATCATTCCTATTCAAATTCATTGATGAAAGCAATATATATTCACGTGAAATGTGTACACTCAAGTTGTTATGGTTTTTATATGAAGGTTCAATGAATTCGGAGTTGATGGTGGTTCAGCTGCGAAGCAGTTAAAGCCCAAGTTCAGTGTCTTCTCGAACCATGTCACCGCCCAAACTGGTCTTCATCTACCTTTCGTTGAGGTTATCATTATCTATTTTTCACACTTTCGTTCAACATTGTATCATCAATTTCTTGCGCATATGATGTTTATTGGGAGATTAACTTTGCTAACAATTGCACAGATGAAACATTTGGTAATGGCTACAATCGTGATGAAAGGTCTAGGAAGCCTCCTCTTTATATTCGGCAGCTCATTTGGGGCATTGATCCTGGTAATTTCTATTCATATGCTTTCTCTTTTCATCTATAATCATTGTTATTATTTTTTCATTATTGTTTTTTTTCCCTTGAACAGCTTTTGCATCAAGCAATAGTAACGCCAATCTCGTACGACTTCTATAACTACGATTCCGACAAGAAAGAGTTCGCCCAACTCTTCATCAAGTTCACACAGGTGCGTTTCTTATTCCTATTTCAAAACACTTGAAGCCATTCATTTCATTAGGTTCCTTCCTTACGCTTTATCACTACTATTAGAACCTGGCGTTGATCGGAGCATTGCTATTCTTTATCGGGATGAAGAACTCAATGCCAAGGAGATCCCACAAGAAGAAGGCAACAACTAAAGCAAAAACCAATTAAAAAGGGGACGCATCTTACAAACACGCTGTAGTTGTTGCTCTGTTTTTACTTACATTCTGGGCTACAGTTATTTCAACTCTGTTTTATTTAGCTGAACTTCTGTATTTTTTTGCTCTCTCTCTCTCTCTCCCTCTCTCTCTCTCGTTTCATATTTCAGAAACTAAATTAACTGTATTGTCTTAAATGGTTCAAAATGACTTTGCCTCGTTTTTTCTGCTCTGTTTCTAGCCAATATCTAACTGTTGACCGTAAGTATTCATTGTCGATGATATTAATGTAAATAAAATAGGATAAGGTTGTAATATTTTTCTCATCTAATCAAAGAGGCACACCGTTGAATTGAAGTTCTGAACCACACCACTGTTTCTTCAACCTCTATCCAAAAACTCTAAACATGGATTTGTCCAGCCTCAAGGAAACATTGCCAGAAGAACCTTCCAAGGCGACAGATCGTATTGAGCTCCTCAAAGCTTTCGAAGAAACCAAAGCTGGCGTCAAAGGCATCGTCGACTCAGGCGTATCGAAGCTCCCCAAGATCTTCATCAGGCCACCTCACGAGCTCGACGAAGAGTCGAAGCACCCCATCGCTTCCGACCTTCAAGTCCCTGTAATAAACCTATCTGGGATAGACTCGCCGGACCATCGCGGCAGCATCGTCCGCCAGATCAAGCAGGCGTCTAAAGAACTGGGCTTCTTCATCGTGGTGAATCATGGGATCTCGCCAGATGCCATGGACGATTTGCTCGATGGAATCAGAGGTTTCCACGAGCTGGATGTCCAAGAAAAGCAGAAGTTTTACTCCCGCGAAGTCATGAAGAAGGTGAAGTACGCCAGCAACGTTGACTTGTATCGATCGAGCGCTGCTAATTGGAGGGACACGCTGACCATTTCTCTTCAGGCTTATGATGAGCTCGGCCCTGATGAACCTCCCCAAGTTTGCAGGTCAACGCACTGATCTTATAGAAATCACTCTCGTTTGTTCAGTTTTTGCTTTGTTTAATTAGCTGTAGATGTTGTCAATATTTTCTTGAATATGTGATGGTCTGAACATCTGCGTTAGTGATTGAATGAATGCTCTATGATTCTTCTAAATCTGAAGATAAAAATCGAATCTTTACCGCCAGGGATGCCACAGTCAAGTACATCGAAGAGGTCACGAACCTCGCCGAAACCCTGCTCGGCCTCTTATCGGAAGCTCTCGGGCTCAAACCAGGCCACCTAGTAGACATAGGCTGCACCAAAGGTCGGACCTTTGTGGGCCATTACTACCCTCCGTGCCCCGAGCCAGACCTCACCATAGGCACGAGCAAGCACACGGATCCTTCTTTCCTAACCATCTTATTGCAGGACCAAATCGGCGGCCTACAAGTCCTGCATGGCGATCGCTACGTCGACGTGCAGCCCATCCCGGGCAGCTTAGTCGTCAATATTGGAAACATATTGCAGGTACATATACAATCAAGAATGGGCATCTCATTTCTTGGCATGCTGCTAATATTCTTTGATTATTTGATTTAAACTTTCGTGTTAGATGGTCTCGAACGATGAGTTCATAAGCGCCGATCATCGGGTCGTCGCGAATAAAGTCGGGCCTAGGATTTCTTTCGCGGCGTTCTTCACGGGTTCTGTCGCGTCGGGAAGGGTTTACGGGCCGATCGAAGAGTTGGTGTCTGATGAGAGGCCGAGGGTGTACAAGGATTTCACCATAAGGGAGTATATGGCCAAGTTTTTCACTAAGCCGCTTGATAAGTCTGGATTTGATGAGTTTAAACTGTAACAGCGTAGACATTGTTGATAATACATAAGCTGCTGCTGATGCTGCTGCACTATGTACTTTCACTTATTACATTATATGATTTCATGACTGTCTGTATTATTTCACTTATTCTGCACAAACCATACAAATTTAAGAATGCCCCTTTTTTTTCCCTTACGGACATTATTGGTCATAACATGACAACCACCCACTAATCTTTATTTTATTTTACCCTATCGTCATCACCTTCATCATCAGCAGCAACCCATTTGACTCTAACAGCCACATTTTTATTACATTGAACCATTTAACTCGTGCGTTTTGGAAGCATTGACAATTCTTGCAGAGATAAGGTTTCTAACTAACCTATCGTTTTCTCTATGGTAGAAAATTTCAACGACAAGACACAACGAGTGCTATAAACACAAGTGCCATCAAGAAAACCAAGCTCTTCACTTCAGACCACACAGAAAGATCTTTGGTAATACTAATACAAAAAAAATGGCAGGTGGGATCGAAGTTTTGACAGCGGAAGAAAGGATGGAAATGGCGAAAGCTTTCGACGATACAAAAGCTGGAGTCAAAGGGCTGTCTGACTTGGGATTACTCAAACTCCCCAAGATCTTCGTAAGGCCATCCGATGAACTTGATCAAGAACATGGGATGGCTTGTAATAAGGAGAAGGCCCACATCCATGTTCCTGTAATAGATCTAGCCGGGGTAGAAAACCCCCAATCGCGGAAGAGAATCGTCGATGAGATAGGCTCGGCGTCAGAAGCCTGGGGATTTTTCCAGGTTGTAAACCATGGGGTTCCTTCGGCTGTTCTTGATGGTATGATCGATGGTATTAAGAGGTTCAACGAGATGGATGTTGAGGAGAAGAAGAAGTATTACACAAGAGATCACTCACTGAAGGTTAGATTTCACAGTAATTATGACCTCTTCACCTCCAAAACTGCTAATTGGAGGGATACTCTGAGCTTGTCAACCCCAGACGAACAGTTTGTTCCTCAAGACTTGCCTGAATCTTGCAGGTGTGGTTAGTTTAGTTTGTTCATATTTTTTGCAAGAAAACAGTTCATATTGTAGTTAGTTCTTATCTCCCAACTAAAACACTTCATATTTGTTCATAGGGATAGCACCATGGAGTACTCTAAACATGTCAAGATTCTTGGAAACACTCTACTTCAACTACTCTCCGAGGCCCTTGGATTAGAGACAAACCACCTGGTAAAAATGGATATTGCGAAGGGCCACCGTCTTCATTCCCACTACTATCCGGCTTGTCCTCAGCCCGAGCTCGCCATCGGGACAACTAAGCACAGCGATGCTGGCTTTCTCACCGTTCTCTTACAAAACCACGTAAAGGGCCTGCAGATTTTGATTCAAGGCCAATGGGTCGATATCGAACCTAATCCCGACGCCTTAGTCGTCAACATAGGCAACCTTCTCCAGGTAATATTCTTCTACTTTAAGCTGCTTGAGCTTTGCATATCATGCTATGTATTTCCATTGTTTTCTGATTGCGGGGGAGTTTTTCTCCGTGGATTCAAGTTGGTTTCGAATGGGAAATTCAAGAGCGTCGTGCATAGAGCCACGGCGAACCGCGTCGGGCCTAGGATCACCTCCGCTTACTTCATCTCGGGGGCGAATAAAGACATGTCTACGGTTTACGGGCCCATTAAGGAGTTGATCTCAGAAGCAAATCCTGCTATGTATAGAGATGTAAAGATGGAAGATTATGTGAAGAAGTTTCTGAATACTTCATTAGACAAGTTTAATGGTGTTGATGATTACAAGCTCTGAAGATGTTTGATACACTGTAATAATTCTAGTAGTCTACCATATGATGCGAAATAAAAATCCTTCGTTGGCTATACATATATATATGTATCGATTTAATAATGACTGAACACTTATGTTATCTGTACTGTATTGATCTTCTTCAATGTAATGTGTTCCACTATATAACCTTGTTGCTGCCGTTTATATACATTATAAATCTTTTAAGGAGGTAATAACAAATTATAATCTTTTTTCTTAACGATGATATATATACTTTGTCGTCATCATTAACTAATTAATACACTATACAACCAACTGATCAACTGATCAATGTCTGCAACTTAAAGCAAGTCGTTTCTTGGAGGAGGATAGATTGGTTGCAACTGCTGCGGTTGGTGTACGAAAAAAAGGATTATTAAAATTTGTTGATGTCTAATTAATTACTAATTAAAGATTCAATTAAATCATCATTTTCAAGCTAATAAACGGCGATCGAAAAGAAATGACTTATGAACTTTGATTACGTATGGTGGGGCGTCATAGTAATTAATTTTAGATATTTTAACATCACATCTTTCCATCTAGCAAAGTAAAAGAATTAAATCCCACCACAAAAAAAAGCCGAATTTTTATTTTGTTAAAAGCCATCACGTTGAATTGACCAACCTATATTCAAACTTTTTTTTTTTCAGTCAAAATGGAAACTTTCTAATACCCATATTATTATTTTCCACAAATAATAATCCACGTGTATTACTTTCAAACCTTCTCACCACAAGCCGGTTTGACCCGTTTCAAAATCCAAATATTATATATATGTCACCTCATCAATAAAATATTTTTGCACTCACAATAAACCCTAAAAGAAAATATTCAAACCATGGATAATAGAGGGAAAACTAGCCATACCGGCGGAGAAATAAAATACCGAGGGGTTCGAAAGCGCCCTTGGGGTAAGTACGCATCGGAAATACGAGATCCGTCCAGGCGCGGAGCTAGGGTTTGGTTGGGAACTTTTAACACGGCCGAAGAAGCTGCTAGGGCTTACGACAAGGCTGCTTATGCAATGAGGGGACATTTGGCCATCCTTAATTTCCCCGAAGAGCATGGTTTGCCGAGTAGCTCTTCACATTTTGCTTCTACGTCTGGCTTGGGATATGCAAGAGAAGTGGTTGAGTTTGAGTGCTTGGATGATAAGTTGTTAGAAGAGCTTCTTGGTGAGAGTAGTAGCAATGGAGGAGCTCATCAAAGCAAGGAGAAATAGAAAGAAATGAAATTCGACTCACATTTTGTGTAATATAGTATTTTTGTCTTATGATCGAATAAATGCAACATAGCATTATCTTAAAATTGTATGATAATAATCCATTCATTCATACAATAAAACCTCATAAGTCACATACATTCAAGTTTCAAATATTTTCCATGTCCATGGTATAGATATAGTATAACTTTATTTAATATAATCCTCACTTATTATTATTATTCTTCAACTTCTTCCCTTCACTTGAATCAAGAAGCTCCTCCAACAAACTATCCTCAAAACACTCAAACTCGATCTTCTCCTGCCCGAAAGTCGAAGAGGACGATGAGGCACTCGGCGAATACATGTTGTAATTATAAGGCGGAGGAATCGCAAGTTGAGAGTAGTACTCACTCGGAAAATTCAAAATTGCGAGATGGCCCCTCAATTTAAACGCGGCTTTATCGTAAGCCCTAGCCGCTTCTTCGGCAGTGTCGAAAGTCCCGAGCCACAACCTCGCTCCTTGACGGGTCGGGTCGCGGATTTCTGCTGCAAACTTACCCCATGGCCTTCTTCGAACGCCGCGGTATCGAATAGTTACATCTTCCTTTTTATCGTCTTTGGCCCTTCCTCTTGAATTCGAACTACCTTCCATTGCAAATTTTAGTTTTTTTGTTTTTTAAGGTTATTCTTTATTAAGATGGGGTGCATGCATGTATATATAATGAGGGTAGCACTATTTAAACATATTTATTACAGTGATAAACTGTTTGGGATAACATGAAATCTGATAATTTTCTGTTTAAGATTATGTTTTATGACAGTTGAATTCTCCGACCAAATCGAACGTAATATTCAAAGGGGCACCTGCGAACTGTGTTCTTTTTGTGTAAACAACGAGTAAAAACAGTGTAAAGTAGAACCTAAAATTGTCCTAAGATTCACATAATCTAATTCCTTGTCGCCCAATCAAAACGTTGAAATATATATATATATATATATATATATATAATTGGTTTTACTATATCATTTACCATTAAAAATTCGATTTTATCTAATATGATCTACATAATAATTTTTTTTTGGCATCAGATGCATATCACACGATGTTCCCATATATAATCTTTTTTTCTTTATTGCTTATTTTGTAAACTTCTCGAATATTGACCCTGACAGTTCTCGTTCGAGAATATTAATGGTAAATAATTCATTACTTTATTATAATAGAACCGCCCGTGTGACATCATTACGTTCCTATTATTCTTTTGACCATAAAGAAAAAGATATATATATATATATATATTTTTTACTTACTATTTTGTACTTTTTACTATCTACGACTTATAACTATCTAAGTTTTGATAATAATAAAAAAAAAATCATCATTCCCAAATGTCGGTTTTGCATGATTCAACTAGTTGCGTTTATATGTATTTAACCTAAAATCATTGCTTTAGTATTTTCGAATTAAACCGTATTTACATTTATTAAGATATAATTGCTAGGAAAAAAGAAAAAAGAAAATAGCACGTCCTCTTACAGATCAGAAGAATAAGAGAAATCTCTCCATTCTTCTTTTTTTCTTGATATATATTCCACAAGTTGGTTTTCGCTAATAAACACAATTAAATAATCCACTCGAATTTTATTTTAGCGAAGTTAATGATTCCCTTGTAATAATCCACTTGTATTCGCATTTTTTGTTATTCCTACGTTATTATTGATTTGATCAACCTTAAAATATAGATATTAAAAATCGGTTATTTTTTACCAAATGGAAAATATTATTAGAAGAATGAGAAAACCATAAATACATGGAATACTCCCACATTATACCCTTCATTTAAATACATTTATGGAGCATTCTCGTAATTAAGGGGCTGTTTGGTTCACTTTAGAGAAAATATGATTATTCTTACATACATACCCATGTGGGTATCACCCAACTCCCTTGAAATTGTGACATGTGTCACACTTTTTCATCTCATATGTTAATCTTTGCACTACATTTTAGATTGTGACACATGTCACAATCTCAATGGAATTGGGTGTTACCCACATAGGTAGGATAGAAAGGACCGAGAAAATATTACAAAGTTCAATTATTGGAGAGTCCGAGAGAGCATATAACATAACCCTGTAAAATGAGTTTTTAAATTTATTTTTTTTAAAAAAAATTATATATTTAATTAAGGCGATATTAACATTTACAATTAAAAGTGCCTTACTAGCAGATATTTTTTGACTTTATTGCAATCGATTAAGCCGTTTTAGATAAGATGAACATAAGGGCTTCTTCAATGCATGGTAGGCCGTAGGAACGATGTAGCCCACTTTAATTAACTAAGCATCGTCTTAAAAAGCTTAGGACACATTCATTAAACGTTTTCATCAAGTTAATGATAAATATTTCAATTGTATATTATATTATTAGGTAAATATGCCGAAATTTTTCTTTCCGATGCTTCACAACTAGTACGTGCTAGACATTCGAAGGGTTGTTCGTTAATTAAGTTTGAGTTGGGTACTAAAAAAAAAATTACCTACTACTCATATATGATATGTTCGTACAAATATATATATATATAAAATATATATATATATACCAAAACCTCAAATCTATAAATTTAATGAATATTATCGCAACTTGTAATAAGATCCATTAATATCCACTGTCCTAGCTATAACCACCTCTTTTGTTCAAGCCCTAAACAATTTAAATACTCAGAAACACTTCCCTTCCTTTCACAACACATTCATAGGAAAAATGGCCATCAACACAAAGCCAAAAACAAATCCCTCAAACAAAACTCCATACATACACCAATGCGACTCCAAGAACCGCGGAAACCAAACGGTGGTCTCTGACCTAGACGGGTCGTTGCTCATACAGCAAAGCGCTTTCCCCTATTACGCCCTCCTCGCCTTCGACCTCGGAGGGATCCTAAGGCTAACCCTACTTCTTCTGTCCATGCCCATCGCGGGTTTTTTGTACTACTTCGTTTCGGAGTCCGCGGGCATTCGGGTTCTGATCTTCGCCACCTTCGTGGGGGCCCGAGTGTCCTCCATCAAGTCGGCGGCTAGCGCGGTCTTGCCCAAGCACTACTCCGAGGACTTGCACCCCGGGACTTGGAGGGTTTTCTCTTCGTGTGGTAAGAAATGGATTCTTACAGCAAACCCTAGGATTATGGTCGAGCCCTTCCTTAAGAACTACTTGGGCGTGGACATGGTGTTGGGGACTGAGCTTTCGTCGTACAAGGGCGTAGCTACGGGCCTTGTGGCCCACACGGGCGTGCTTGTGGGTGAGAACAAGGCCGTCGCGCTGAGTAAGGCGTTTGGCGATGGGGATAAGCCGGATATCGGCATCGGGGACAGAAAGACTGATTTGCCCTTCATGAGGATGTGCAAGGTTAGAGTTTGTGTTACATTTATTCGATCTTATATTATGTAATATACACATAGCATCGATGTCATAATAAGTAATCCTTTGATTGAAAGAATAGCAAACGAGTGATCACTGTTTAATATATGCTTATCTTATCTCATCTCTAACAAGTGACTCTAGTGGGCTGTTGTTTTCAGTTCATTCATTTCGAAATTGATCTTCAAAAATGGACGTACAACTACATACAATACAACTTGACATAATATTAGGGTTTTTAAGAACACATTATTAACTTCTTTTATTTTTTTTTTTCCTCTAATAATGTTAATTGAAGTTGCATGAAATACGTCCATATATACATGCATGAAATAAAATTATGATCGATACATATTTTATTGACTTTATCATACACATAAAAAAACGCAGGAAAGATACATAGTTCCGGCGAGGCCCGACATCAGGCCCGTAAGGCCCGAAACACTACCAAACCCTGTGATCTTCCACGACGGCCGCCTCGTCCAAAGGCCCACGCCCCTAATCGCCGTACTCATCGTCCTGTGGTTCCCGATCGGCCTCGTCATCTCGGTCGTCCGCGTATTCATAGGTGCATTGACGCCCATATCCAACCTCTCCTTCGTCTTAAAACTCATTGGCTGTCCCATCACTATCAAGGGCCACTACCCTCCCAAGACATCTCCTAGAAGCCGAGGAGTGGCCTTCGTATGCAGCCACAGGTGCGTCCTAGACGCAGTCTACGTCTCGGCGTGCCTTAGGCGCATGACAACCACCATATCCTACTCCGTCCCGGGCTTCACCGAGTCCCTCTCCCCCATAAGGACCGCGCGGCTCACGAGGGACCGAGCCAGGGACTCGAGGCTGATCGAGTCGATCCTCAGCGAGGGAAAGTACCTAGTGATGTGCCCCGAGGGCACCACCTGCCGGGAGCCCTACTTGCTACGGTTCTCTTCGCTGTTCGCCGAGCTCACGGACCAGATCGTGCCGGTGGCCATTAGGGTTAGGACGGGCATGTTCCACGGGACCACAGCTCGGGGGCACAAGTGGCTCGACCCGTTCTTCTTCTGCATGAACCCCGTCCCGGGCTATGAGGTGACATTCTTGGAGAAGCTGCCCGTCGAGGAGACGTGCAGGGCGGGCAAGTCGAGCCACGAGGTGGCGAACCATGTCCAGAAGTTGATTGGTAAGAGTTTGGGTTATGAGTGTACGAATCTTACAAGGAAGGATAAGTATAGGGCGTTGGCTGGGACTGACGGTACTGTGTGAGTTGTCGTCTTTTAAGCTCAGTTTGTTATAAAGATTAAAAAGAAAAAGGTGTAATGGTAAGAAAATTGACGCAGTATCGTTAATTGATACGCTAACATCGTTTTCTTTCGTCCTTTTCACGCAAAAATTCCGCGTACCAAACATATATATATATATATATATATATCTTATGTTAGTATTGAGGAATGAGCCGTTAGATACTTAAATTTGGGCCGGTTTAAATGGGCTGAAATAAGTGGGCCTCGATGATGGGCTGAAGGATAAAATATAAAAAGAATTAATTAGTAATGATATAATCTGAGTAAATCAAAGAATTAAATGATTATACGTCAAATTAATTATTGTAAGGTATTTATATATAGTATAGATACAGATTTGATATCATTTCCGTACGACGTGGGTTTTCCAGAAACTAATTCCGTTACGTCGAATAAGTCGTGCCGTTGATTTCGCAAGTACGATGAATCTGTCTTAAATGAAAATCCTTGGCCTCCACTCCACGAAAACAACATCCTTCCTATAAGTAAATCGTCACTCCTTTTAGGTTTAGTAGCTAAACTCAAAAACCATCGATCATTCAAAGTACAGAAAAAATGAGACGACCACTACCACCGTATCTCCCCAACTTCGTCGACGACGGCCATGAAAGCGACTCCATCAATGGCGGTGAGAGCGACTCCATCAACGGCGGTGAGAGCGACTCCTACGACGAAGACATGGACGATATTACCTATCGTCGGTTCCCACGAATGGGATACACGGAGAACATGTCGGCCACTTACAAGTCCTCAGGCAACCCATGTTTAGACTTCTTCTTCCACGTGGTACCCGATACCCGACCCGAATCCGTACGGAAAAGGTTGGAGCTTTCTTGGGACCATGACCCTCTGACGACCCTTAAAATGATATGTAATCTCAGAAGCGTTAGAGGCGCCGGAAAATCGGACAAGGAGGGGTTCTATACGTCTGCGCTTTGGCTGCACGACAACCATCCGAGGACGCTCGCCTGCAATGTTAGGGCAATAGCCGAGTTCGGATACTTTAAGGATCTCCCCGAGATCCTTTACAGGCTAATCGAAGGGCCTGATGTTAGAAAAGAGAGGAGAGATGCGTGGAGCAGATGCAAAAAAGGGAAAGGTAGAGCTAGGAAGCGTTATTTTCTCTCCAAGAGGAGGAGTAATTTTCTCGAGAAGAAGAGGATGAGGAGGAGAATGAGGAGGAGGGGGAAGAAAAGAGAGGGTACTGAGGGCGATTCCGACGAGAAGAGTCTGCTGAGGGCTACAGTTTCGAGAGAGGAGAGGATCGAGGCGAACATGGTTAAGGTGAAGGAGGAGATGGAGAAGGCTAGGAGGTTGAGGAAGGAGAAGACGGCTCAGATGAAGAAAAGGGCTGAAGAAAGGTACGATCTTGACGACAAGTACAGATTCTTGCACGATCAGGTGAGCGCCCTTTTCGCCGAGGTGTTGAGATCGGACGTCGAAGCTCTGTCTTCGGGCCAGACGAATAGGCTCAGCCTTGCTGCTAAGTGGTGCCCATCCGTCGATTCGTCCTATGATAAGGCCACTTTGCTGTGCAACAACATATCTAAAATGATGTTCCCAAGGGAGTCTTCGGAGGAATACATGGGCCTCGAGGAGGATCATTATTACAGCAGAGTGAAAAACAGGCTGAGAACTGAAGTCCTTGTCCCTTTGCATCAAGCCTTGAAACTGCCCGAGGTGTACATGAGCGCCAAGCAATGGGGATCTGTCGATTACGAGCGTGTCGCCTCGGTTGCCATGAGTAATTACACGGATATATTCCTCCATAGGGATAACGAGAGATTCAAGGATTACCTCGAGAAAGTGAATATGGGCGATGCTAAAATCGCCGCCGGCGCTTTGCTCCCCCACGAAATAATCAGTAGAAACACGGCCGGCAGCAGCGGAGAAGCCCGCGTTTCAGAACTCCAATGGAAGAGATTGGTGGACGACATGCTAAAGGAGGGGAAGCTCAGTAACTGCTTGGCTGTCTGTGATGTCTCGGGCAGCATGTCTGGAACGCCTATGGACGTCTCCGTGGCTCTTGGCCTGCTCGTATCAGAGCTCAGTGAAGAGCCGTGGAAAGGGCATGTGATCACTTTCAGCGAAGAGCCTCAGCTTCACTTGATCAAGCCGGGGAATCTAAGGTCTAAAGCTCATTTCGTCAAGCATATGGACTGGGGAGGATGTACCGACTTTCAAAAGGTGTTCGATAGGATTCTCGAGGTTGCAGTCGGCGAGAATCTGACCGAGGATCAGATGATAAAGAGGCTGTTTGTTTTCAGCGATATGGAGTTCAACCAAGCCTCTGAGGAACCGTGGGAAACTGATTACATGGTTATAGAGAAGAAGTATAGGGAAAATGGGTATCAAAACGTGCCCGAGATTGTGTTTTGGAACCTCCGAGACTCGTCTGCTACGCCCGTGACGGCGACTCAAAACGGCGTTTCTTTGGTCAGCGGATTTTCGAAGAATCTTCTGACACTTTTCTTGGAGCAAGGCGGCGCCATTAAACCAGAGGATGTGGTCGGTGAAGAGAATAACGAATCATCGTCTTCAGCGCCTAAGCGGAAGAAAGATATGAATTCTGAAGCTACCATGGAAGCAGCTATATCATCTGAGCTTTATCAGAAACTTGCTGTGTTTGATTGATTGGAAAGAGAGCTGTTCTTGAGTTTTATTGCAGCAGATTTTACCGTTGTTTAATAAAATAGTTTCCCTTAATCAACTAAGTCCATCAGCAGACAATACTATTTCTTTTTTCCCACATTATTTGCTATTAAACCTCAGCTATAACAAAAGACATAATGTACTATCAGTTTCTCGAGTTTCTGACGGGGCCTAGCGGCGGCCACGTCCACGGCCACCTTGGAGCTGGGTGTACCGGCGGCTTTGGCTTCGTCTTCCCCTTAGGCGAACCACCCAAACAGGGACATTTCTTCCACCAAGGAGGGGATTTAGGCTTAGGGCCCAGCGGTGGCTGCATGCCCGGCAAGCCTGCGGCAGGGTGTTCCGGCGACTTTGGCCTCGCCCTCACCTTAGGCGAACCACCCAAACAAGGACATCTCTTCCACCAGGGAGGGGATTTAGGCTTGTTTGGCGGAGGCGGTGGTTTACCAGCTAAGAGCAATCTATGATGATTTCGAACACAACCCTCGCCATGTTCTTCGGCCTTTTCTTCGTTGTTTAGGTCAGCTGTGCTAGAGAACCGTGCGAAAGCTAGCAGGAGAAGGAGATAGGTGGCAGACATTGAAGGGCTCATTTTTTTCTAGGATTGAAAGATGAGCAACTGTGCCTGCCTTTGTTGTGGTTTTTTTTGCAGGCTTGAGAGTTCCCTTTTATAAGGTTGTCCTAATGAGACAGATAATTGAAGGTTTAAATGTGTGCACATCCATTATCTGAACTATATGCTAACCATTCAGTTAATTGAGCTTAACGCAGTCAATGCAATTTGCCTAATTAAGTGACTAGTAAATTCAACCATTCCTCAAGAGATATATTTAGTTTCTGTTTAATCCATCTGTTGATTATGATCTCAAAGATGGCAGTATATAAAACCATCCTCCCCTCAACCCATTATAATGCTTATATAATAATACACTTAATTTTGCATCCAACCTATATTTCAGTATTAAAAACAATAAAACAAATAAGTTTGCATCCAATCAAATGCTATTTTTAGAATTCATTAATCCAAAATAATCGTTATAATTTTAATTTTTATATTTTAACAAATTATTTAATTATATAAAAAGTATTTTATATTAATGCTAATCTTTATGTTTTACTATTTATTTGGAAATTTTCATTTTTAACATAATTAAATTGAAATTATATTAGTATGAGAAATCATAATTTAATTATCTTGAACCCCTTTAAAATCACTGGTTGGTTTTATAAGATCAACGTTAAAGATCAATAATAAAAAGATAAAATATATCTCCCATTCATTATTAAAACAAACCAACACTTTCTCATCGTCATAATATATATCACCATGCAATCATTTGAAAGAAAAAAAAACATTACGCAACGAAGAAACACACACAAACGTATATAGGGTTTTTTTTATTTTTCTACGCTAGCCGTAGGTATACCAAGCCAGCTTAGACACTCTGAACAATATATCGACAATGGGATTATTTTATTCAAATGCGTAAATCATTTCTCAGATTCATCGACGGCGCTCCGACTTACCCTATGGATGCGCCGAAGCCATCTGCGAAGGCATAGGAGGCATCGGAAAGGGAAACGAAGGCCCATCAGCAATAGTATTCACGGGCTTGTTGGCTCTGACGTTGTTGAACGATGGTATGAACTTAAATCCGCCGGCCGCCGATCTCTCTTTCTTAAGGGCGTGGTTACGCCTCATGGTCGCCAGACGCTTGCGCACTTCTTCAATCGATAGTTTCTCAAATGCTGGCTTGACCGTCGAAGCCTTATTATCGGCCGCGCCCTTTGCGGAGAGATGCTTGCGGGAGGTGATGCGCTTCTGAGAGTCGACTTTCATGGCATCGGCAAGAGCAGCCGCACGGCTCTTACGAGCGGCGATTACCTTCTGGTAGTCGAATTTCGGACCATAGGCAAGACCAGCGGCCCGGTTCTTACGAGCGGCGACGTGATGCTTGCGATAGTCGGCGAGAGTAGCGGCCATCTGTTTGCGAGCGGCGATGATCTTACGATAGTCGACTTTCTTGCCGCCGGCGGCGATAGTCTTGCGACCGTGGTTGATTTTCTTACCATCAGGGGAATAAAAAGTTACGACGCGGTCGCTATTGCGGGCGAAAAAACGCTTGCGGTGCTCAGTCTTCAGCTTGCCGTCAGGAGAAGTCGCCTGGTGCTTGCGAGCGGCGGCGCGCTTGTCGTAGCCCTTTTTTTCGGCTTCTGCTGCGAGGGCGGTGAGGGCGAGAACGGAAACGGCAAGGACGATGAGCAGAAGGTGTTTGATCGCCATTGTTGTTGATCGAAATGTTTTGTCGAATCGTCGATGGTGGTGTGGAAAAGGCTTGTGGACAGTCTAGGGTTTTATAGCAGCCATTTTCGGACAGTGTCGGGTGAGAGTTTCGAGGAGAAAGACAGTTGTTTGTTCATTGGAAGAGATGTATTAACAAGAAAAATTAGTTAAGTACGATGTATGTTCGATGGATTTATTAACGATAATTGCCGATTAACGTTCTTTGTTTAGTATATTTTGTCTTAAGTGTAAAAAAATTATTCGCTTCGGCCTATTTTGACCGTAATTCCATGTTCGCTCGACGACGGAGAACACTCTTGCGACCCTTTTCGACATCGTTTGCTTCTTCGATGGCTTAATATACTGTTTAGGGTTTCATTTTACGTCTGCATAACATGCGTTTTCGATCGTTATTTACTCAATTTTCCTCGAAGACTACCTATCAGAAAAAAAATGGACAAAATATTTCTTAACGTTTAGGGCTTTACTGTGATATAAAAGTTGCTAGATATGTAATATTATTATACATTTAAGTCCATTAATCTTAGTTCTCTATGAGTCAACAAATGTGAACTAATAGTTATTTAAGAGTAACTTTCAACTTTTTACCCCTAATTATCGCTAATGATAGTACCGAATAAAGTGCAAAATTATACTCCATCTCTTCCTAAAAGAAAGTCGTTTTGTATTTTTTTTTTCTGTTTCTAAAAAGAAATCGTTTTGATGTTATATAAAAAAAAATTATATATACTTCTAAATTTACCCCTCATGTTAAATAAAAAGTTAAAAAGTGATTATATGGTCAAATAATTAATGAGGGATATAAGAGACATTTCAACCCATTTCTTGATACTGTGTGTAAATTTTTTAAACGAATTTCTTTTACGAACAGATAAATAAAAGATGTAATGATTTGCGCTTTCGTCCAAATTAATAGTCTATTTTCAACGCAGCTTTATAGAGACGAATATAATTTTCATTGCATTATTTGATTATCAGCGTGACATTTCTTCAATTGTGTGGTAATATAGGTCTTTTAAGAGGCACAGCCAGACAAGATCTGGGCACGTGCGATGACTAAAGTTGACTGCGAGGCGCACGTGTTATCTTGTCTTTATTTTGACAGATTATTTATTTATTTTTTTCCATGAGAAAATATATACTTAGTTTGCTATCTGAGAAAATTCAATCCACTGAATATAGTTTGTGTCTGATGTAATCATATGCACATAATCTTTTTTTTGAGGGACATATGTACATAATTCTTAAACACTAAAAGAAGTCTAAAACCAAGTACCCCATATTTAATATATTAAATTTCCAAGTAGATTCAATCAACATAAATAAATGGATTTTATTGCTATTAAAAAAAAAAAAAGGATAGAATGAACTTCTTCGAAATAGCCACCCAAGACCAAGTAGAATATAAGAGTACAAAGATGCTCCTGCCTCATGAGTTATATAAAGATATTCAACCTTGGCATACACACACAGTACACACAGACACAATAACAATACTCATATATCCCAGCAAAGAAATATATATATATATATTATATATATATATATAAAGAAACGCCGTGGGAATTGATATTCTAAGTTTCTAATTACAGTTTAGTTCTTTCTTTGTTTTCTTTCTTTTTTTTTTTTTTTTTGAAAGTAGAGAAAAATGGTGAGAGCTCCATGCTGTGAGAAGATGGGTCTAAAGAAAGGGCCATGGAGCTCTGAAGAAGATGAGATTTTGGTGTCTTTTATCAAGAAATATGGCCATGGAAATTGGAGAGCTCTCCCTAAACAAGCTGGTACTTTTAATTATTTAACATCTTTTTTTTTTTTTTTTTTTTTGTATATGCACCCCAGCCCATATAATTAATAACTATATTGTATATTTTGTGGTTGCTCATTATTGATTTTTTTTTAAAAAAAATTAATTAAAGGGCTGTTGAGATGTGGAAAAAGTTGCAGACTTCGTTGGACGAATTATCTCAGGCCGGATATCAAGAGAGGAAACTTCAGCAGAGAAGAAGAAGAAGCTATCATCCAACTACATGAAAAGCTCGGAAATAGGTACAATTCATTTCGTTATTTTAAATTTAATTTATTATATTGTGACAACATTTATTTTTCCTAATCTAGTTCAACTATTTTGCTACTAAATACACCGTTTTATATATCGAATTTAATTTTTCCCTTCGAAACATATTTTTAATTTTTTTTCGAGCAAAATATGTATATATATATAATATATATGAAGCATGCTTTTTTTTTTCTTATTCAGAAAAATCAACTTGATAAGAATTATATATATGAATATACGCAATTCTATACTGAGATGATAGTGCTTAATTTAAGGTTCACACCCAAAATTTTAGACCTTTTCACATGCACTCACCATTTTTCAAGGATCATTTATGATCCTTTTTTTTTTCTTTTCCCAAGGCCTGAATACATATAAAACGTCAATCTTCTATCAGAATACTTATAACTAATTTGATCTTTAGTTTATGCAAATTATATAATTTATATATATATATACAACTTTCTGGATTTTTCGAAACCATTCGAAATATTCGAATAAAAAAATATAGTTTATAATAAGAGGAGAATGCATGATTGTCTCGCAATAGTTTGCATGTGGGGTGAGATCATCTACAAAACGACATTTAATTTGCAAATTTAATAGTTTATTCTCTGCATCATTGACATCACGAGTCTGACATATTTCTTTGTAACGGTTTGAATTGAAATATATATATATGAAAATATATATAGATATATAGATTTATAACTTGATCCCTTCTCTATATACGTGCATGCTTGGAATATAGCTAAAAAAATATTGAATTGAGTCTCTTATTTAAAACACATATTATATGCCTTAAAATCTACAGAATCATTAACTGCTGGAACAGACAACAAGGCACGCAGTGTTTTACATCTTCTTAGGATTTTGTGTCCGAATAATTAAGATTAAGCTCGAGATTTGAGGCTCAACTCGTGCTAATATTATATTAAAATACATTAATTAATTAATTAATTATATTTAATTAATGTAAATTCAGGTGGTCAGCAATTGCAGCTGAGTTGCCAGGAAGGACAGACAATGAGATCAAAAATGTTTGGCACACAAACATAAAGAAAAAGCTCAAAGACTATGATCAGTCTCCTCGCAACTCCAAGGGCCACGCAACTTTCGAAAATCCCGAAAGCGACCCCAAAGGTTCGGAAAATTACAATTCGGACCAACGTGCTGCTCAAGTGACAAGCTCCAGCGAAATGTCCTCGTTGACCGACGCATCGTGCGAGAAAATCATAATCAAGAACGAAGAAATGGATCACGCCTCGTCGGAGTGCTTTCCGAAGATCGACGAAGGCTTCTGGTCCGAAGAATTATCGTCGAACGACGTTGCGATCGATGAGAAGATTCAGTTTTACTTCCCGCCGACGGAAAATACGGAGGACGCCGACGAGGAGATGGGCTTTTGGTACAATCTCTTCGTTAGAGGCGAAGAGATTCCGAGTTTACCTGATTTTTGAGGGGCTTCTTTGCAATATTATAGATATATGGGGATTTCTGGGTTTTTTCCTATTAGGGTTTGGAAAAAAAAAATAGCTTGACTTCACTTTATTGGATAATTGTAGATGAGGACTAAGTAGTAGTGAATGATTAATAAGCACATAAAGTTGTTCGGACAAGTTACACCTAGTTGTGTGTGTGTTTTCACCATTGTTTCAAGTCTAGATTGAATTTGCTGCACCTTTGATGACTATTGTAATGATGATGTTGATTGATTGATTGATGATGCAAAAATTGAATAATGGGCTATTTTGACTTTGGTGTGTTTCCTCTCGAATAGAGTTAGTTTTAAGTGCTCTTTATTATGTGGATTTTTCCACTTAATTTCAGCCGCCATATTTGATTTGCTGCTATAAGAAATATGTATAATATTATCATAGAGGAGAATATGAAATTTGAAACCAACTCCAGTGGATGGACTTAAAATACAATATCTACGCAATTCTCAATCCTAATTCTTGATTGAACGTTGAAATAGTATAGACGAATGCATGTGCTATGAAGAAATATATTTTGAATCATAAGTGGTATATATGAAATTGAATATAACTAAAAAGTAGAACTTGGCAAGAAAGAAAGTTACGAATTAAATACCACCACCATCATATTATCAATTATAATATCACGTTTAGGTTACGACCTTAAGAAAAAAAAATTGTATTTATTTAGTCGAATGCAATTAGTGAACATCACCAAGCATTAATTATCCAAAGATTACTCAAGAAAAATGGAAATGGTAAGTGAAGAAGTGAAGCTCGTAGGATATAATTGGGTAAGTCTCTATGCCGAAAGAGTGAGATGGGCACTTAGATTAAAGGGTATGAATTCATTGAAGAAGACGAAAAGAATAAGAGCCCATTACTTGAAGAACTAAATCTTTTATATGGGAAAGTGACTGTACTTGTTCATGGTGGAAAACCCTTGCCAGATAGTCCTTAACAATCCTAGAATGCATAGACAAGACGTGGAAACACAACCCTTTACTGCCTGAAGATCCATACGAATTAGCTCAGGCAAGGTTTTGGGCTATGTTCGTGGATGAAAAGGTAACAAAAATGATAGTAAAGATATACGATAATATCGAAAACTAACAGTATGGTTTTTGCGTTTATCTATGTATAAAAGGTTATTAAAACAGTAGCCCACGCATTATATTTTCAGAAGGTGAGAAGCAAGACAATGCCGTCAAATCAGCCATTGATCAAGGGCTTAGAAAGGATGGAAGAGAAGCTTTAGATAGGTAATAAGACCTTCTTTCGTTGGAGATGACTGTATACATTAGGGTTCTTGGAGTTGGTAATGGGGTTTGTCTCCCTTCCTAGCTATTGCGCGCCTGCTTTGGAAGAAGCTGCATCGTTCAAAGTACTTGATATCCATCGAAGTTTCTATGTATATCAAAATGGATTGATCGTTTCATCGATCATCCCTTTCAAAGAGCAGCAGTTATTCTGGCAGAGGCTTCATCAATCTCAGCAGCACAGGCTGAGGGATCGAACCCAGTGCCAGGTCGAGTCAATCACCGCTCAAGAACCCAACCTACGGTTCGAGTCCGAGCATGGGTTCACCGAGTTTTGAGACCGTAACGACGAGCAGTTCCAATGCGCCGGAATCGCCGCAGTGAGGAACGTCATCAGGTCCAAAGGGCTTCTGCTGCCTCACTACAACAATGCGCCTCAGCTGCCTCTACGTTGGTTCAAGGACAAGGACTGCTCGGGGCAGTTGTTCCAGGTTGTGCAGAGACGTATATGAAAGGGACACACTCAGCCACGGTATGATCGGAAGGCGAGGTTCACCGACAGGCATCAGAAGGTTCGCCGGTTCAGACAGGCCGGCGATGTTCTTGCATTGCCGGCGGGGATGACTCTGTGGTTCTATAACGACACGGTCAGCAGAGGGAGGAAGAAGAGGAGAGGCAAGAGAGGATGAGGCGCACCAGCGGCGACGACAACAACGGGCTGGAGGAGACTTTCTGTACGGCCAAGCTGAGGTGTACAACCCTTACGGCGGGAGGTTGACCACCCTCAACAGCCATAAGCTTCCCATGCTGAGCTACCTCCGCCTCAGAGCCGAGAAAGGAGTGCTCTACAGAAACGGAATCTTGGGCACCCCACTGGACGACTAACGCCCACACCATGGTCTACATAACCCAAGGAAACGGCCAGATACAGATCGTGGGGCACCGTGGCAGGTCCGTCTTCAACGGCGAGGTCAGGCAAGGCCAGCTCATCATCGTCCCACAGAACTATACGTCGTCTTGAAAAGGGCCAGCGAAGGTCTCGAGTGGATATCTTTCAAGACCAACGACAACGCCGTCACGAATCAGCTCGCCGGCCGAATCTCGGCCATCAGGGCGATGCCGGAGGACGTGGTGATGAACTCCTATGGAATCTCGAGGGAAGATGCCAGGAGGCTGAAGTATTCGAGGGAAGAGTCTAGGGTTTTCGCTGGTTCCAAGAGCAGCAGGACTATGATGCATGGGCGTGATGAAGACGATGACGATGATGGTGATGACTGTAATAATATATAGCCCAGTAATAAATTAAATAACTATGTATGCATGTCTCTAGTTTGAAGAGCTTCCAATAATGTAATAATGATCGAGGTATTATTAATAAAAATAAATATTATTATTATTATTAATAAAATAAGTGGATTTTAGTGACGAAGTGCGCGCCAAAATCGCATCCCATTTTTCTTCAGCTGCCAACCTTCTCCGAAAGTTTTGTAGCTTTCTCTCTCTCTATCTCCATCTCGGTAGATCAGAGAACTATCCAAGGCGATCAACAAACAACATGAATTGTATGAGAATCTTAATCGTTCGTGCGATTATCGGTTGAATCTTTCAGGATCAACGCCGCTCTTGGACCGAATTGAGCTGTGCATCAAGTGTAATAGGGCGGCCGAAGAGGTCGGAGAATACAGAGAAATAAAGGATTTATTATGTTGAATTGATGATTTGGGAAAGAAGAGCAGTGCATTGGTCGCATTATCTATGACGACTACACGGACGGTAGGAGAATCGATACGTAGGTCTGGTTCGTGGGTAACTATGATTCGTTTCAGATGGAATGGCAGATCCCGCTAGTTATGACAACCCCGACCGTAATTTTGATCAGGTAATAAATTAATTGTTTCGTGTTCTCTATTTTCTTTTTCCCTCTCGAATACGTAATATGCTGGGGATGGTACAGCCAGTGAGCAAATTCGATCCCACCGCAAGTTTTAGGGATCTTTTGTTCAAAATCATGATTTTGGAAAATAATTATCCAAAGTTTTTTTTGTTTTTGTATCCATTTGATGATTGATCCCCCTATTGTATGATCGTGACACTGTCTTTGTCTTTGAAGACCCTCCGCGCTTTGAAGAAAGGAACGCAGTTAATCAAGTACAGCAGGAAGGGGAAGCCTAAGTTTTGTACATTCAGACTTTCTCCAGTAAGCATTATATATGTGTGTGTGTGTGTGTGTGTGTGTGTGAATGTATTAATAGAGCAAAGGTTGATTCTTAATAGCTTTTATGATTTGTTGAGCTTTCGTTAATGAAGATACATACATATATATGTGTGTATGGATCATGTTGCCAGGATGAAACAACATTACTCTGGTACTCACGGAAAGCAGAAAGGACTTTGAAGCTATCTTCTGTTACACGAATTATTCCGGGACAAAGAACAGTGAGTTGAGCCGAAGTCTCTTCCATGAGTATTATATCTAGTCAAGTAGATGGACAATTGATATTATTAATTGGCCGTGTTTACCAGCCTGTATTCAAAAGATATTTGCGCCCAGAGAAAGACTACTTGTCATTTTCGCTGATATATAACAACGGTGAAAGGTCGCTTGATCTGGTTAGTAGTTAAATGCCTATCCTTTCGCTTTTTCAGTGGCGCGGTAATATTTGTTAAATTGAATGCTTCCACTTCTCTTTTCAGATTTGCAAAGACCAGGCTGAAACTGAGATCTGGCTTGGTGGCCTTAAGTCCTTAACATCAACTGGACCAGCTCGTAATAGACATACTAAAAGTGAAGTTTATGGTGTAAGTTGCCCATTATTGTTTTATTACTATATCCAAAAAAGTATTATGATGTAATGACAGAGATTTACTGTGTTTCTACTAACATACCTATTGTCTTCAGTTACACGGTAGTGTTGACTCTCACGATAATCCTCGACACTCTGGAGCAACTGTAGAAACATTCGGAAGCATTTCTCGTGCGAGACTCTCCATAGATTCTACATCCTCAGGCACACATGTTGGGCATGAAGGTACAGCAAACATGCAGGTAAGAACTAGCAGTGCAGATGGTTTTCGGATCAGCGTCTCGAGCACTCCGAGCTGCTCAAGCCAAGGCTCGGGACACGACGACATAGAGTCTCTGGGCGACGTATATCTCTGGGGAGAGATTTGGCTCGATGGAATAGCCCAGGACGGTAACGGCAATCCCATCCCAGTCAAGAACGACGTCCTAATTCCACAGCCGCTCGAAACAAATGTGGTGCTTGACGTTCATCAACTGGCCTGTGGGGTCCGTCATGTGGCTCTGGTGACAAGACAGGGGGAGGTCTTCACATGGGGTGAAGAATCGGGCGGAAGATTAGGGCATGGGATCGAGAATGACTTCAGCCGTCCTAAGCTAGTCGAGTTCTTGGCTGTAACGAACGTGGATTCTGTTGCGTGTGGAGAGTTTCACACATGTGCTCTGTCCACTTCAGGTGATTTATACACGTGGGGAGATGGGACCCACAGCGCAGGGCTTTTAGGTCATGGGGATGATGTCAGCCATTGGATTCCGAAGAGAGTTTCTGGATTTTTAGAAGGACATCAGGTTTTGTCCATAGCATGTGGGACTTGGCATTCGGCTCTAACGACGTCTTCTGGGAAACTGTTCACTTTTGGGGACGGAACTTTTGGGGCTTTAGGACACGGTGATCGTTCGAGCTCTCCCCACCCGAGAGAGGTCGAATCTCTATACGGGCTCAAAGCTGTTACTGTTTCTTGTGGAGTTTGGCACACTGCTGCTATTATCGAACTCACGAATCAGTTGGGCGGTTCGAATGTCTTGTCGAGGAAGCTTTTCACGTGGGGAGACGGAGATAAAAACCGTTTAGGCCATGGTAATAAAGATACCTATTTCGTACCTACATGTGTGTCCGGACTTGTAGACTACAACATGCATCAGATAGCGTGCGGTCATAACATGACCATTGCTCTTACAAACACGGGCCATGTTTTTACCATGGGGAGCAACTCTTTTGGTCAGTTGGGAGCTCCGAATTCCGATGGGAAGCTGCCCCGTCTGGTGCAGGACCGATTGGTCGGAGAATTCGTAGAGCAAATCTCGTGTGGTGAACATCACGTCGCAGCGTTGACAACTAAAAGCGAACTCTTCACCTGGGGATGGGGACTAAATGGAAGACTTGGACACGGAGATACAGACGACCGTAGCGTTCCAACGTTTGTCGAAGCACTCAAAGACAGGCATGTAAGAAACATCGTGTGTGGATCGAACTACACGACGTGCATATGCATACACAAATGGGTTTCCGGGGCGGATCAGTCTCTTTGCACTGGGTGCAGGCAAGCGTTTGGGTTCACGAGAAAGAGACACAACTGTTACCACTGCGGTTTGGTTCATTGCCATGCTTGTAGTTCCAAAAAGGCTTTAAAAGCAGCTTTAGCCCCCACACCTGGCAAACCGCACCGAGTCTGCGATGCATGTTTTCTGAAGCTTAAGAAAATGTCCGAAGCTTCTACCATGTCTTCGACATTCAATAGAAAGGCTTCTAACAGGAGAAGATCAATAGATTTCAGCCTCAGGCCCGATCGCGGAGATGTAAGAGGTTCGTCGAGGGTGTTGCTTTCTCCTAGGGTCGAACCAGTTAAGTACCACGAGGTTAAGTCCTATGCAGCGAAAGCAGACAACTACTCTATTGTCCGTGCTTCGCAAGTTCCATCTTTATTACAGCTGAAGGACATCGCTTTCCCGAGTTCCCTGAGTGCCCTTCAGTTTGCCTTAAAGCCCGTCAATACAACCACCATTCCGCAGCCTCAGACGCCGCCAGCTGTGCTACTGCAGCCACTGCCTGTTCAGTCGAACTCTAGACCTTCTTCACCGTACAGAAGGCCAAGTCCACCACGCTCCACCGCGCCAGTGTTCTCGAGGGGTGTGATTGATACTTTAAAGAAGTCGAACGATCTTCTGACTCAAGAAATTTCGAAATTACATGGCCAAGTAGGAAGGGTTTTATTTCTTTTCTGCGTTCTAAGTCGAATTTTACGCTTTTAATTATTGGTACTCCTTCGGGTTTTAGGTCAAGGCTTTGAAGCAGAAGAGCCAAGTTCTAGAAACCGAGATTTCGGACTTGAGGAAAACTGCGTCAGAAGCCACTTCTCTTGCCACTGATAGATCGGAAAAGTGCATCAGAGCGATGCAAGCTGCTAAGACCATCACAGATCAAGTAATTCACGTTGTATTTTTGCATTCTTTCTAGCACGATTTAAATGTTCTAAGCTTATTCATTCATTTCTAGTTGAAGGAGGTCGAAGAAAAGCTGCCTCCCGAAATATCTGAGAGCGAACCCTTCGAATCCATCCGCGATCAGCTCGACGCTTTTCTCGACGCCATCAGGATTCAAGAACCACTCGAACATGAGGATCATTCTGACAAAACGCCACCATCAGCCAATGGTTCGAACAGTAAGGAAGATCACAGAACCGAAGAAGAAGATCACGACAACGTAAATGCATCGGAGGCGGCGGATACAAACGGATCCGCGGGTCAACCCAACAACGAACACGGATCTTCGAACCCGCGCCGCCATAGGTCGGAGGGTGGAAAGGAAGTGATGGAGCAGTTCGAGCCCGGCGTCTACGTAACTGTGATTCAGCTTTCGAACGGAACGAAGATCTTCCAGAGGATTAGGTTCAGGTATACGATGATCTCTTACTCTGCCACGATTGCGTTGAGGTTTGTATAATCGCATTTACGTTCTTTGCAGCAAGCGAAGATTCTCCAATGATCAAGCGAACGAATGGTGGCAAGCAAACAAAGAAAGGCTGTATAAGAAGTACAGACCACCCAAGGTGAGTAGCAGCTCATCACCTTCTGAAGCTCAGACAGAAGCTGAGGATTCAAACCAGGCAATGCCAGAAAATACTCAACAAGAATTATCCTCGTAGGATATATATATAGCTTTAATAATCTGTTTTTTTTTAAATAGATATGAGCATATTTCAGAAGATAGTTTATCTTTTAGTTCATTTAATGTAATGAAAATACATAGTCATATTTTGAGAGATGTCGTGATGTAGTAAAATTAAAATTGATATTCTTTATCCATGTTTATTGCAAGCTGCCAAAATTTTTAATATGATTCAAAGCACATTCTCGATACTATGATTTGTAAACCGTGTTAGCTTATTATTCAAACGTCACACGTTGATCCACATATATTAAAATTAAAATGATTTTGACAATTTATTAGTTATTATTGTTATAAAAATATTAATTGTGATTAATATTATATTAAGATTATTTTATTATAATTATACTTATATTAAGATTATAATGATAATATAGCTTATAATAATAAAGAGAGAGATTAAGTATTTCAATACTAGGTGTGATTTACAATGAACTCTAATCACCTATTTATACTACTAATAATTCACTATTACAACTAATCACATTAATTACAATTATACACCTCACACTAAAATACAAACTTTTCAATTAAACACCTCATCTTATCATCTTATCATCTCATCAACATTTAATACAATACTTCCAAATCATCAATCATTTAACTAATATTATTATTTAAAACATCCACATTATTTAATTATTTCATAATACTCCCCATTGGATGTTTTCAAAGGATATGCCTCGTTAAAACCTTATTAGGAAAAACCCAATGGGATAAAAACCTAATGAAGGAAAAATAGTACATGATTCTTTTAGATACGCGTTCGATTGTTGCCTCATTAAAAACCTTACTAGGAAAACCACATGGGAAAAACCTCAGTGAAGGAAAAAAGAGTGCAACGCGTATTTACTCCCCCTGATGATAACATCATTCCAAATCTCGAAGTCTTCGAACTCCAATTGAATATACCAATCTTTTGAAAATTATTGGGGGAAGTGCTTTCGTGAATAAATTTGCAAGATTTTCACTTGATCGCACTTGTTGTATATCAATATCACCATTTTTCTCTAAATCATGTGTAAAGAAAATTTTTGGTGAAATATGTTTTGTTCTATCTCCCTTAATATATCATTCCTTTAATTGGGCAATGCATGCAGCATTATCTTCATATAAAATCGTTGGAAGTAACTTTTTCGATAATAACCCACACGTTTGTTGTATATGCTCAATTATCGATCGCAACCAAACACATTTTCGACTAGCTTCATGAATAGCTAAAATTTCTGCATGATTAGATGAAGTAGCCGTTAAACTTTGTTTAACTGACCGCCATGAAATAGCGGTTCCGCCATGCGTAAATAAATAGTCCGTTTGCGATCGAGCATTATGTGGGTCAGATAGAAAACCAGCATCTGCATACCCAATTAAATCTGCTTTTGATTCATTTGGATAGAACAATCCCATATCAGTTGTTCCTTGAAGGTATCGAAATATCCGTTTAACTCCATTCCAATGTCTACGAGTCGGTGACGAACTATATCTTGCCAATAGATTTACAGCGAACGCTATATCAGGTCGCGTATGACTCGTCAAATACATTAGGGCTCCAATAGCACTGAGATATGATACTTCAGGAACAAGTAGTTCTTCATCGTTTTCGCAAGGTCTAAACGGATCTTTATTCACATCTAAAGATCGAACAATCATTGGAGTATCCAATGGATGAGCTTTATCCATATAAAATCTTTTCAATACCTTTTTCGTATAAGTCTCTTGATGTACGAATATTCCATTCTTTAAATATTCGATTTGGAGTCCAAGACAAAATTTCGTTTTACCGAGATCTTTCATTTCAAACTCCTTTTTCAAACAATTAACGGCTTTTGATAACTCTTCAGGAGTTCCAATTATGTTAATATCATCAACATAAACTGAAATGATGACAAATTCATTTCCAAATCTTTTCATAAATATGCACGGGCAAGTTTGATCATTTTTATACCCCTCTTTCGATAAATATTCACTTAGGCGATTATACCACATATGCCCAGATTGCTTTAATCCATAAAGCGATTTATGTAGCTTGATTGAGTACTCATTTCGGGGCCCTGAATTTTCAGGCAACTGAAATCCCTCGGGAAGTCTCATATATATGTCACTGTCAAGTGATCCATATAAATAAGCGGTGACAACATCCATTAGACGCATATCGAGTCCTTCACGTACTGCCAGACTAATTAAATAACGAAAAGTAGTTGCATCCACCACAGGAGAATACGACTCCTCATAATCAACACCAGGTCGTTGTGAAAAGCCTTGTGCAACAAGCCGTGCTTTGTATCTCACAATTTCACCGTTTTCATTTCTCTTTCTGATGAAAACCCATTTATATCCAACCGGCTTTACATTTTCTGGTATGCGGACTACAGGTCCGAAAATTTTTCGTTTCTCAAGTGATTTTAATTCTGCCTCGATTGCATCTTTCCATTTTGGCCAATCATTTCTTTGTCTGCATTCTTTTACAGACCCTGGTTCATGATCATCATTCTCATTTATCTCATTCATTTCATGTAGCGCTACGTTAAATGAGAATTTATTGTCAATGTTAACTTTTTCTCGGTTCCATCTAATTCCATTTTGAGCATAATTTATCGAGATCTCTTCATTATCATTATTCTCAAAAATTTCAGGTACCTGATTTCCATTATCATAATCATTAATGCCCATTGACTCTTCTAGAGTCGATAAATCCTCGACTGGACCATTCTTATTATTTGCTCCTTTTCTTTTCCGAGGATTTTTATCTTTGGAACCCGAGGGCCTACCACGTTTTAGTTGTGGCTTAGGCTCGATCATTATATGTTCTCCAGGAACATCAACTTTTGCAGGAGCATTAACAGCTGTTATATGTGACTTAGTCACTCTTTTAAGGTCAGTAAAGCTATCTGGCAGTTGATTAGCTAATCCTTGTAAATGAATTATCTTTTGAACTTCTAGTTCACATTCTTTGGTTCGAGGATCATAATGATTTAGCGATAATTCATTCCAACTAATACTCATTTCCAGCTGTTTCTTTTCTCCCCCTAATGTAGGAAAATTTGATTCATCGAAATGACATTCGGCAAATCTAGCCGTAAATAAATCTCCAGTTAGAGGTTCTAAATATTTTATTATCGATGGAGATTCAAATCCGACATATATTCCCAACTTCCTTTGAGGTCCCATCTTTGTGCGTTGTGGTGGAGCAATTGGAACATATACCGCACATCCAAAAATTCTCAGATGGGAAATATTTGGTTGCTGACCATAAACCATTTGTATCGGGGAGATATCATTATAACTTGTTGGCCTGATGCGGATTAGTGCCGCTGCATGTAATATAGCATGTCCCCAACAAGATGAGGGAAGTTTCGACTTCATTAATAATGGTCTTGCAATTAATTGCAACCTTTTAATCAACGATTCTGCAAGACCGTTTTGCGTATGGACATGTGGCACGGGGTGCTCAACATCAATTCCAATAGACATGCAATATTCATTAAATGCCTTGGAAGTAAATTCACCAGCATTATCAAGGCGTATTTTCTTTATTGGATAATCCGGAAAATGTGTTCTTAATCGAATCAACTGAGCAAGCAATCTCGCAAAAGCTACATTCCGCGTTGATAACAAACATACATGAGACCATCTAGTTGATGCATCAATCAATACCATGAAATATCTAAATGGTCCACACGATGGATGTATCGGTCCACAAATATCACCTTGTATACGTTCCAAAAATCTTATAGATTCATTCTTTATTTTTATTGGTGATGGACGAATAATCAACTTTCCTTTAGAGCAAGCAACACATGATAATTCATTCGATTGAAGAATCTTCTGGTTCTTCATTAAATGTCCACGTGAATTTTGAATTATTCTCCGCATCATAATTGAACCGGGATGGCCCAACCGGTCATGCCAAACAACAAATGTATTATCATTAGTAAACTTCTGGTTTACGATAGCATGTGATTCAATTGTTTTAAGATATGTGTAATATAGCCCAGAGTCAAAAGATGGTAATATTTCCACAATTCTTTTGTCATTCGATATCACTTTTGTAATATGCAAATATTCAATATCTCCTTTTTCTGCAGTCTCAATATGATATCCGTTATGTCGAATAGCTTTAAAGCTTAATAAATTTCTTTGAGACTTAGGAGAATATAAAGCATTTTCAATTATCAGCCTTGTTCCTCTGGGCAGTAAAACATTAGCTCTTCCGGAGCCCTCAATTATATCCGTGCTACCCGATATAGTAATAACACTGGCTTCTTCCATATCAAGATGATCGAAATATTTCTTATTTTTTAGAATCGTATTCGTCGTTGCACAGTCTGCAAGACACAATTCTTCATTGCACATGCCCGCATCCATCATATAATATCCTTTATAAACAAACACATAATATTTATTATTGAAAAAGAAATATTGCATTACAAACATATAGATAACTTAAAACAACGATATATAATAAAACACACAATAGTAAATCATAATGCATAAATAAAATCATAGCAGATTAATTTTCTTCGATAAGAAAATCCGCAGCTTCCAAATGAGCATTTTCATCATTGGCATCAGAGGTAGAGGCGAATTCACTCTGAACAAAATTCATTTCGATTTTCTTTCCTTTGCCCTTTTGAGATTCCTGATATAGCTCAACAAGATGTTTGGGCGTACGACAATTGCGCGACCAGTGGCCAGAACCACCGCAACGATAACATTTTTCATCATTATTCTTTTGTTCAGTTTGCCTCTTCTCATCTTTATTATCAAAAATTTTCCTCTTCTGGGGAATATTTTGATGACCGCCACGATAATTATGATAACCACCACGGAAATATTGATAACCACCACCATAATATCATCGGCCACGACCACGACCTTGACCACGACCACGTCCACGGCCGCGATATCCACCACGACCACGTCCACGATCATTACCTCAACTGTTGTCATTATTAATTTTGACTGCATTCGCTTCAGGGAGTGCAGTAGAACCAGTCGTTCGAGATTCGTGATTTTTCACCAGCAATTCATTATTTTGCTCAGCCAAAAGTAAGGAAGAAATTAGATCTGAATACTTTTTAAATTTTCTCTCCCGATATTGCTCTTGTAATATCATATTCTGTGGATGAAATGTGGTGAATGTTTTCTCCAGCATATCGTTATCAGTAATTGTCTCTCAACATAATTTCAACGTGGAAGTAACTCTATAAACGGCAGAATTATATTCACTTACCGACGTAAAATCCTGCAATCGTAAATTCAGTCATTCGTACTTTGCATTGGGGAGAATAACAGTTGTCAAGTGGCCATATCGTTCTTTCAGGTTTTTCCACAACTCAGCTGGATTCTTTTCTGTTAAGTATTCAACTTTCAGATTTTCGTGAATGTGGTGGCGAAGAAAAATCATAGCTTTCGCCTTGTCTTGTTCAGTTGTGGTTTTCGTGGGATCAATGGTGTCACCTAAACCTTTTGCTTTCAAATGGATTTCAGCATCTAGTACCCAAGGTAAATAATTTTTTCCAGTGCTATCGAGTGCAACAAACTCAAGGCTCGCCAAGTTCGACATATTACTTGACTAAACTCGTACGAGATCTTCGACGGAGGTTGATCTTGACAACGAAGAGCGGTCGTGCTGATAACGTGTTATAAAAATATTAATTGTGATTAATATTATATTAAGATTATTTTATTATAATCATACTTATATTAAGATTATATTGATAATATAGCTTATAATAATAAAGAGAGAGAGATTAGAGAGAAATTAAGTATTTCAATACTTGGTGTGATTTACAATGAACTCTAATCACCTATTTATACTACTAATAATTCACTATTACAACTAATCACATTAATTACAATTATACACCTCACACTAAAATACAAACTTTTCAATTAAACACAT
Organism: Lindernia subracemosa; assembly: GCA_028392965.1. NCBI lineage: Eukaryota > Viridiplantae > Streptophyta > Magnoliopsida > Lamiales > Linderniaceae > Vandellia > Vandellia subracemosa. Next base: position 1,262,887 of record JAQPCC010000046.1, read on the forward strand.
CATCTTATCATCTTATCATCTCATCAACATTTAATACAATACTTCCAAATCATCAATCATTTAACTAATATTATTATTTAAAACATCCACATTATTTAATTATTTCATAATAATTATTATTTTTTATTTTCTTGGTTGCTAAGTATCTTCAGCTTCATAAAAAAAACCAAACATTTTTGCCTGCGACCAATTTTCTTGCCTTTTTTTTTTCTTTCTTTCCCCCAGAAAATTGATTTGGGGGAAAATTTTGATCTTTTTACCGTTTTTGTGAGAGAAAAATCGTATATATTGTGTCAAATAAGTTGCGTTGAATAAAGTTTTAGGATGGGTCAACAGCAATCGAAGGATGAATTGCTGTATCAGCAGGTGAATTATGGAAATATTGATGGGATCAAAGCTCTTCGAAGCCAAGGTGCTGGCCTTGAGGTAATATTAATCTGGAATGTTATCGTATTTCGGTGTTTGAGCAATGAATATTGGTTCGCTTATGCCCTTTGATCGCGTATGTGTGTGGATTATTTTTTTTTTACTGATATGTGTGTTCGTTTGGGATGGTTTTGTGATGGCAGTGGATTGACAGCGAAGGAAAAACACCGTTGATTTCAGCTTGTATGAATCCACAGCTTTATAACGTGGCTAAGACTTTGATTGAATTGGGTGCGAATATCAATGCTTACCGTCCAGGTAAATTCTACATAAACCGGAAAAAAAATACACTTCTTAAGTTTGGGCTCATCCCAAATTTAGTTTTTGGTGAGTCGCGACATTGGTTTCTCCTAATTAGATCTGTTATATAGGCGCTAATGTTATCCTGGTTTTTGCTGCTGTGTTCCAGAGCTAATTTGTTTTCCTTTTTACAAGGTCGGCATGCTGGAACTCCATTACATCATGCTGCAAAAAGAGGCCTTGATGAGACCGTAAAGTTGCTTCTTTCACATGGAGGTATGCATCAACTGAAATGATTTAGAATAACATTACTTTCAACCCATTGATTTACTTTGGAAAATCTCAGCTAATGCACTTATCATGAATGATGACTGTCAAACGCCACTTGAGGTCGCTAGAGCCAAAGGGTACAGTAATGTTGTCCGTACAATTGAGGTATCACCTTGCTTAACCTAATGTTTCCGAGCAATTATTTTTCTAAGTCTATATAACTGTCATTTGGTTCCATTTCAAGAAAAATCTTCTGATACTGTTGCTCAGGCCCATTTGTGCTTATTTTCCGGTTGGCTGAGGGAGATATATGGACCAGGCTTTCTGGGACTTCTGGCTCCTAATATGCTTTCAAGAAAAGTGTGCGTACAAGAATTGACTAGTTTTCAAATTATCAACTACAGATGTTCTTTCTGTTCTTAACTGTTTTAAAGATTCACGGCATGTTTCTACACATCATGTTCTTTTTCCTGTTTCAAATATGCCAGTAATTTCGTAGCTATCTCCTAAGCGGGAAACATTCTGCCTTTCTCCTATTCATGTGATAATTGCCATTCTTTTACTCATTTCTCGAGTCCATGTGCTACTTTATTGAGCATTGGTGCATCAGTTTCTTGACGAAATCTTAGTGTTTTTCCTCTTATACGCAGATATGTAGTTATTCTGCCTTGTGGCTCTCACAGTCCTAGAAAGCCCTTGAAGTTGGAGCTAGCTATATACTCTGGTGGACAGGTTGATAAGCTATCCTTAAGTATTATGACCTAAGATGATCACAAATGATCTGAAAATGCATATTATGACGTCTTATGATAAAATGCTCTATTATTTTATTTCAAATCGTGTAAAATTATGTTTCCATTGGGTTGGCCCTTCATTGTTTATCAGGACGCTCAACCTCGCACCATCATTCAACTGTGGAAATCAAATCTGGAAGAGCCAAATTTTAACCTGCCCGATCCAGCAGCAGTAATATCTGATATATCAAGAAGTAAGCTTTTTTTAACTATAGCTTTTCATGTAATTCGTTTCAGATAGATGGCTGTACTTTATCACCATCTTTATGAGTCATTAGGTCCTCTCGAGAGCTAAGGCTTAGTACACCTGTGAATTCTAAACTCGATAAAACAATGCATTAATGTGGTCAAGTTTTTCCATACTCCTATATCAGCATTACAGAGTTCATCCTCTAAGTCTGTTTTCGAACAATTGTGTGGAGTAAGTTATTGGCTGTATTTGGTTGGAAGGTACACGAATCAAACTTGCACCAGTGGTGGAAAGCGAAAAGCATGAACTGCAACGTTTTTGCAATGCGTGCAAAGGCATCCCTCAGGTGAAGATCGCAGTTGGCGTTTTTTATTCAATTTCTTCATAGGACTCTAACATCCTAGATGAACTCTTACCATTTATGCTTCCTTTTTTGAATGAATGCTCCCGAAAATAACAGGTTATGCATCCTATGCATGCTTTCAACAACCAATTCCCTACTGCTCCAGCAATTGAACAAACGGTTTCAGAAGACGAACAACTACAGATGGCCATTAACGCCTCTCTTCAATCCTCCTCAGTCAGAACTGAGCCACGACGAGAAGGTCCTTCTTACACAGGTTCTTCAGTCGGCACAAGCGCAAGTGGATCATCAACTAGCTGCATGCCTAGCGAAACGAATGAAGGTATACCCGAACCTTCTAAACTATCCCAAAGCCAAGATGCAATAACTTCTACTACCGAAGCAACTCTTGCCAACCCTTCACCACACGTCGCTGAACCATCGGCTCCATCTATAGAAGAAAACTATGGTCCCATTCACTATCCATCTATTGATCTAAGCCCAGTTGACCTACCTTCGTCTAATGCTGAAGCAACGTCAAGTAGAGCTGAGCCAATGAAAGAAGGTAGTTCTTCTAACGACACTCCATGTTGTCCGATATGCCTTGATGCTCCAGCGGAGGGAGCTTGCGTCCCATGTGGACATATGGCCGGTTGCATGTCTTGTCTGAACGAGATTAAGGGCAAGAACTGGGGTTGTCCCGTTTGCCGTACTAAGATCGACCAGGTGATACGGATTTACGCCGTTTAGTTTGTCTGCTTATGATGGAGACAAAAGCCGATATTGTCGTTAAGTTATGCTTTTGAAGTAATGTCTCAGAGACGGGATTCGTTAAGTAAGATTTGTGGTTGTGCTATATGTTTTGTCCTATGATTACCTTAATGTTTCGAACCATTAAGGGCATTCTGCTATGCTATGTAAATAAATATATTACGTTTCAATATTATTATTTGGGCCGAGATGATCTTGTGCTACTTTTCGTTGTCGCATATTTGTTTCTCGGCTCCAAAAATGCCGGAGAATCTGCTTTGGAGTACTGAAGCAGATCCTTCTGGAAACTCGGGCTGGGCGGAGACGAAGATTCTGATCTTGCCCACTAGCAGTCGATAGGCGAGAAACAAGTTATTGATGTTTTGTAATCATCCAACTGTTCAGATTTACGCTTGCATATGAAGGTGAATCGAATGCAATGTACAATGTCGTTTTAAGAAAAATACGCTCGCATTCAGTCGAACTTTATTACAGATAGGAACGAATTACGTCGTTCTTGATCGAAACAATTAGATCAGCAAACTGTTCACTAGCTATATATGAAGCCTTTGTGTTTTCACTTCACTTCATTGCTCATAGCTTCATGCGATCAGTTTCCTTCATGTCATGACGACACAACCCTTTTGTTCTTTTTTTCGTACACGCCACTTTCAACCGTCAGAATCCGTGTCTCGAAAAGGCAGAGGAACTGCTTTCACTGCCCTGAACTTGCCGACGTTGTTTAGATGCTCATTCTCCAATCTGTAGATTCAGCAGAAAAAAAAACGAATATTTCATCTCTCGACAAAAGTTTCGAAGCTATTCACGCCGACGAACGCATTTTCTTTTCTTTGTGTTCATCTCACCTGTAGAAATTCCAATGCCCACGGCGTATAACTTCCAGCGAAGCCAGCAAGAAGTCGATCAACCTCGACTCGAACAGCCCGATGTTAAAGTGCAGCACTGTCTCCACCCAAGCCACCCTCAGGAAAAAGTTCAGTACCTAAGATCGACCCGTCAGAACGTATGAGATGGAAAAAAAAAACAACCTCGAGCAAGAACGTAATAATAACTCACGATCGACACATAGTAGATGGACTTGTTCTTCAGTATCAAGTCGTCTCTAAGCCAGCGATTCTTCGACTTTGGGTGAAGAAGCCCCCAATCCTTGACGAAATCCCAGTACAGCTGGTAAACCGTGGCGATGAGCGAAGTCACCAAGACGATGCCCATCCATGCGCCCGAAGGGTCCCTGGCGTAGGTTAGCCTCGCGCCAGCTGCTACCATGGCTGAGACATACTTCCCTAGGTTGGCGAGATGGTCTAGTTTATATTCGTCGAACCATCTCCTCGCGCACTACGACAAAAAAAAAAATACATTATATTTTATCTAAAAAGTAACCATTTTTTTTTTACGACGATAAACCTATATACCTGCATTGCACGCCAATAGTAGGGAGCGAATGAGATAACGTAAGCGAGTTCTCTGTACAGCTTCCCCGACTTGCACGTCTGATAATGGTGCGTTTTGAAGCTTCCAGCGACAAAATAACATCCCGCCGACTCCATGTGCCTCAGCAATGGGATCTGCGTATCGAAAAAAAACATTCAACTAAGTTAAAGATTGCATTTTTACACGCTTTCTTGGGTTGCATTCTATTACAATCGAAAGCCCACCTGACTAGTCAACTGATCCGCCATGAAAAAGTCCACAAGCAAAACCTGCCGAAGATCGAGTTTTAGTACGCAATGTAAGCTACACTGTTTACTACATAATCGAATGACTGCAATTACATTACCTTATAAAACGGAGAGCAAACGATGTTGCGCATAACTCTGAGGAAGCAATACCTCGTCGGGCGGTAGCATACGTTCAGCGGGCAGATCAGAATCAATGCAAAGCACTGAAATTGAATGTGAAAAATAGAGTGAGATATCGATTATATGATCTAAGACTTCGAAGGGATAACGTAAGCTTACGAGAAGTAAGATTCCCGGGATTAGGTCGACTTGCTTGGCGGAGAATCCCGTGGAGAGAAATATTAAGTGGAGGATCATAGCGCCGACAACGGCAGTCATCAGACAAGTGCAGAGGAGAAAGGCGTCTCTGTACTTCAGGGCGGTGTTCGGCTGGAATTCGAATATGAAGTTGTAGTTGATTCTTGTGTTCTTCCATAGGAACAAGTTGCATCCATACATGAATAAATGCAGACTCAACAATGCAAACATGCTGCATTAAAAAAAAAAAAAAACAACTTTACATAATATAAATATATATATATATATCTATATATGTGTATAATCTATTTTATTACAAGATAGAAATAGATGCAATGGTTTACCTGAAAACTGGGTAAACAGTTTCCATGTAAGCTGCTTCAGTTCCGCCGGAGAACATACCGCTTAGATGTGCTAAAATGCCGTATACGCTGAACAACGTCACGAAGCTGCCCGTGAATAAACCTGCCATGGCGAAAATAAATGAAACCCGAATATCGTAAAAAAGAAAAAAAATAATAAAAGAGTTATTTTTAGGAAAAGATTGAAATTTAATTAGTATGTTCTTCTTACCCATGAGAAACGTAACCATGTGAGATTCCTTGTGCTGCTGAGGCCTTAAGAACTTCATTGCCTTTTTTCTATCGTTGTTTGCAAAGTGCTGTGTGAATAAGGACTCCACTTCGTCCATGAGTCTTACCACCTTTTTTTTACACAAGAAAAAAGTTTACAACTTTATTACCATAAATTGCTCCACTAAACATCCTAATTAACTTTCTATAATGTATTATATATATGTATATGGTACCTTGTCAGAACTAATGAAATGAGATCTTTTGACGACTTTAAGGTAACTCGCCGAGGCATGCTGGTTTGAGACCTATTGGCAACAAAGATTAAATAAAATAAAATCATGAAATAAGAAAGAACTATGTCGATGAATTCTTTGGACATTAACCTTATCGAATTTCTTCAGTATCTTTGTGAAGGCCACCATATTCAGGGAACTGCAAGAAAGCTCGATCATCAGATTTTTATACAGATGAAAGTCGAAACATTAAAAGAAAAAATTATTACAAGCAGTAGTCATCAGTTTCTAACAATAATGTAAAACGTCGAGGAAACTGTTTTGAGTTATAAAGAAAACAAATCCTATCATCATTCTCATCAGATTGAAATGTGAGTTTAACGTGTTGTTCTTTACTACTTTCGCTTATTGCTTTTTCTTTCTTGGAAGCACGAAAAAAACATCGTCTTCACAACAAAAAGTTTGCATATAGTTTTTGATGTCCCATGTGATGTTCATATACGTAATAACATCTTTAGTTCTCACTTAACATGAAATATGGCACTTGTTTGTTCTTTGTATGATTATATTAAAAATTATTAAAATACAAAAAAAATGGGGAAACATAGCATTGGGTTATGTTGAAACACCCCTTTAATATGGAAGGAAATTTTATCATATTCTAATAATAAAGATGGGATGGAATATATCATGTTCTAATTTTATTTACATATTATTTTCAACACAACCTTCAAGACTGAATTTATTTCTTTTTTAATCTAGCCTTATACAAGAAATTTTCTTTTAATGGCCGTCGAGAAAATTTGTACTCATCACTTTTTAGTAGCTCTAATAACATTGAATGGGTATAAAACATTAAGAAGCTTGGACTAATTTAATAGTTATATGGAAGGTACGAAGCTTTCACTAATTGTCTCATTATCAAGCAATTAATTGAATAAACTAACGTTAATTGGTCAGAGAAAACATAGCATATTAGGCATTAATCACTATCAACCTAATAATTAAACCGAAGGCATGCACTTTTCCACGCATATTAATTATTAATAAAAAAATGGAATTAAATTCAACTCTTTGATTCGATATAATTAAGTATTATACTATTATTTAAATCGCATTAAATAAAAGTACCTGTACGTTTTCAACAAGCCAAGGCCTCTGTAGAGTTCCACAAATGCCCCTCTGATCATCTTCGCAGCACACTGAATCTTCTTTCTGTTGATATATTCTCCTCCGCCGCCGCCGCCGCCGTTCTTCTTAGGGTTGTTCACTAAGTCCTCCCAGAGCATCGACGTGACCGCCTCTATCGTCCGCGTCGGAGTCGTCGCCGGAATATCGATCCTCATCGCCATCTTAGGCTTTCCGCTCTTCGTCTTCCCACGCGTCGCGGAGTTCACAAAGTTAATCCCATTCTTCTCAAGCGCCGCTATTACGTCGTCGTTTTGCGAGTCCCCCGGGCTTTCCGAGTACTCGCTTTGGCTCTGATCTGCGCAATAAGATCGAAAATAATTAACGACCGACTTATTAAGATTATTACGCCACGTTTTTCAAAAAAAAATAAAAAATTCTAGCGTAATCCGACACGTTCGTCACGCGTCGGCGGAATCGTTTTTTTTTTCTTTTTTTCGTAAATCCCGCATATTCTTTGATTCTGCTGACTTCAACGTGGTATCATAGCTCAGACCACGAGATCGTGAGTACGAATCGTCATGACCACCCATTATAAGAAGATTCCACGTCTAATGCTAGATATGAAAGAAATCAGCTTAGAAGAGCTCAAACTAAGAGATCATGAGTATGAATTCTCACGACCACCCATTAAAAGAAATATTGAACTATAATGTTAGATAATAAAGAAATCAGCCTATGCATGAGGGGGCGTGTTGGAAATAAAATATGTAAAATCGGAGTTGACATTCAACAAGATGGCATGGATAAACCCAAAACCCTAAAAAGCATAAACTTTTAGGTGAAGAGACCAGACCATTCAACAAAATGACACGGATATGCATATTTTTGTGTTTAATTCCGGCCCGCAATAACTATATCAACTGCTTTTTATATACCATAGCATTATAACGTTGGCTATACGTAGACAAACGGTTAAAGATTAAAGGATCGACTTGCCGGAAAAATCGGAGTTGCGGCCGACAGATGAATTAGAGCGAGACAAAAACCCTAACGACCCAGTTAGGTTTTTGCGGCGGCGCTCGTTGATGACTCGTTTGAGATCGAGCAATATCTGATGCTGCTTATTTAAGATCTCTCCTCTTTCTATGAATTCGCTTTCTTTGTTTCTGTAAAAATCGTTCACTTTGTTGAGTTCATCGTCTAACATCTCGAAGAACATCCTAACCTGCACATCATGCATGCAAACACATCAATTATGAATTATTATTACACTTTAATAATTATTGTAAATATATATATATAGCAATACGTAGCGAAATTCATTACTTATTGCTATATTTGGACGATTCTTAAAACTGCAGAAAATGTTACGTTGAAAAAATGTATATATTTTTTTAAATCACATAGATTAGTTATAGTACTCGAATATATGTGACTGAATAACTCAGCTAATATTAAATAAATTAATATAGGGAACTCGGTGAAGATGATTTACTATAAATGGAAATATTTGGAATTATATGTATATAAGTGAATTAAATAATACCTCATCTTCTTCGGAAAAGAGTTGAACAAGCTCGGTTTGGTAGATTTCAACTTCTTCTTCTTCTGCATCTTCTCCTCTGCTGATTGTACTCTTCACCTATTGCAAAACAAGAAAACGTTGAACTTAATGTAATTAATCAACGAACTCAAACATATTACACATACATATATATATTATATACTGTCGATTTCAAGTTGTTATATATGTTTATCTTTTTCACAATTTTCTCATGATCGATGTAAAGGTGGCTGCAAAACAGAATGCCTGCTCTACTATTACATTTTGTAAAAGAAAAGAAAGAAAGAAAAAAAGAAGAAGTGTATATGGGATTGTCACTTTATGATGTCACTAAAGTATTAGCATCCATTTTCCTGAAAAAAACCATACTTTAATACGCAACATAATATCATCATATACACAACCGATACGGAAAATGCGCCACAATATTAACCCACTAAATAATAAAAAAAAGAAAGAAATACTATTGTATAATATTCAAAGAAGAGATCTTAATGGAAAAACGAAGAAAAAAAAAACTAAAATATGATTAGCTAATCTCATAGTTATGCTCCACATAGCATATATATAAATCTTTCTTAATGCATCTTCAGAATAAATCTCCAATATTTTAATATAATCTTCAATAACAAAAAACGTACTTGAATGATCTCATGGTTATTATGGTCATCCCGAGAATCCCCGCCGGTGATTTTACGCCACAAAACCCTAGCGGGATCGAACATCGACCGCCCGAAGTCGTAGTCTGCATCGTTAGTCACATGCTTAGGCTTCCGAGATAGTTTAACCTTCTTGACATGCTTCTTGAGCTGCCAGTAATTCACAAAGGCATCTTTCCATTCTGGGATTAACTGTGCTTCGAGCTCCTTCGAAAACTTGACCATTTTTCTACGGTTTTATCAAAGTAATAACGATGAAATATTTGAAGGGTTTGTTTGTTAGGGTTGATGGTCAAGAGGAGAGATGTTGAGAGAAAGGAGAAGAGTATTGCGTTTTGTGCGTATAGCTAAAGAGGCAATTGAAGGTGCTTTTATTTATAAGAAAGCCGAGGTAGGTTGTAAGGCATAGTTTTTAAATTTTACCGCAAGGGGGGGGTTTCCTTCCTTACTTAGTGTAGGTATATGTATATAACAATAGTAATGTAATAAAGAAAGATTGATGGTAAATGGTTTGCTTTTCTTGCCGTGATAAGTTGACATTTCAGAAAAAAGGGACTTAAAAGATGGGACTTTGTGTTATTCTGTTATGTCTTGAAAACATTTCTTTATCATTATTTTCATTTTTCATAATATTAAGAAATAAAAATAGTTTAGCAAAATTAAGTAATAGTTTATAAGAACCCTCTATTTCTTCATTACAATAGCCAGTTTTTCATCAGAAAGATTTGAGTTTTGCAGCCATGTAGCACGTCTAGGAAGAGACAAGCGTAGTAACAATAATATAGGACAACCTACCATTAGTATTAATTCTACTAGAACATCACGACTATATGGAATTATATATATATATATATATATATATTAATTTTATTTTTATGACCATAACTACAATTTAGGGAGCTTTTATGATTATGTCCTACGTAGGATGCCATTGTGAATATTCAGATATCAGACCATCATCATGTTCATGTCAATGCCGCAGATCCCACTACAAAATCACAAAAGGAATTATTCTTTACCCTAAAATACTCTGCGACAAGAATATTCCATATTAAGAAATTCCTTTTTAACTGTTCTAAACTTTATTTTAATTTAAATATTTTGAAATTTTTAGCATATATGTTGTAATAAAAAGATTTCGGGCCTGTTAAATTATGAATGTAAAATAAATTCGAGTTTGGATTGAATATGTAACTTCTTTTTATTCTAAGCGTTTTTTGTGTGCAAGCTACCGAGGATAGAAATACAAAGATATATATATATATATATATATATATTGATGAGATAGATAAATATATGATAGTAGAAAAGTACAATTTGATAACAAGAAACGTATTCGTGATATGGTCGCTAACGCTCGATATGGTTGCGCATGCCGTATGCTTTAGATATCTTAGTCGGATTGCATTTAATCCCATTTATTAATTAATCTTTGGAAGGTTGAAGTCCATATATATAAGCTTTACAAATATATATATATAATTGAAATAGGCATATGCTCTAAAATTATTTTTGTAACAATTTGATATGTGCAAACTTGTGGTGCTCGTGCAATTAGAATTAGGTCCCAATGATTTTATTTCTAACCAATTTATAGTTCATATTAACTTTTTTTTTTAAATTACAAAAAAAAAATAGTATCTTTGAGTCTCTTCAAATAAGTAAATTCAATAATCAAATTCTAATTAACGATTCCATTAGTTCATTAATAAAGTTCCGTGCGGCAAATGATTAATTAGTATCGCAAAAGCTTTCGGTGCGTGGAACACGTGGCAGTACTTCATGGGCAGAAAAAATGTTACACAACTGTTATCCAATTTTGATATATTTTTTTTTATTTACCAATCACCTTATATATTTTCTACTTTACTATATATAATATATATATATATATATATATATATTATATTCTTATGATGCGGGAAGCTCGGGAAAAGGTGGAAAACTGTTGATGGGTTTGTTTCGCTCATTATATTGGTATTTAATAGTTTTCATATAGATTTTATTGGTTGATTTTATTACATGTTTTTGAATAAAATCTTCATTATTAATAAACAAATAACGTAGGTTCTCTTTCTTAGTTATGCAAGGTTAATGTCATTACAATAGTGAAGTTTACCTAACGGTTGTATTTCCTCTAGCATTATTTGAGCGCAGAGATATAAAATACTTTGAACGTATATGATTTGCTCTTTTTTTTAAAAAAAATAATGCGATAATGTAGTTCCTTGTCATAAAGTACACTAACTCAAACAATTTCATTTTGCTTCTGTAATGAAATCTTCTAGTGGGGTTAACTTGCTCTATAAACAAGTATATGTTTAGCAGAAAATGAATAAACAAAATCCTTTGTGTAAACCACTATATATAATATATATATATATACCTATATATGTATATTGATTTAATTATTATATTGTCCCAAATAACATGAGAAGATAATTACGTATTAAATTCTGAATCCAGGAGTTGCATCGCACCATCGAATACATTCACACTGCTTTTAGGGTTTTGGGTTTATGTAATTAATGTCTTAATTACAGTTAAGAAAATTATTATTACATGCTTGCTTGAACTAAATTAAACAATTAGCAGGTTAGGTAATTAGGTAATCCATGTGTCTGTTACAGATTGGAATTAACGTAGTTTAAGCAAATAACTATAAGCTGACGAACAGTGTTCTAATTAATTTATTTTACCGTGATTAATTAATTTAACTGCCTCGACTATATATATCTAATCTATCATAGCTAAGTTGAACCTTTTAACTTAGAAAGATATGATTTTTAACGAATACTAATCATGGAGTTTGTACCGTGTTGATAAGATTAATTAAAATGAACGCATGATTGCTTATCCTAATGGCCACTCTATACAGAAATACAGTAGATATATTATATATATATCTTTGGATACTTCAAGAAAAAAATATCTCTTAATTGCATGTTAATGAGAAGATAATGTTATGATGTTATGTATGAATCAATATTCAGTCAGTGGTGGAATATTTCTATCTCAAATAATAATATAGACATAATATCATTGAATAATTACGTACCATGAAATAATATCCCTATTTTTAGGGACTTGATTAATTTACAGAAAGTGCCAACTTGTCCCAGAAACTTGTTTTTGTTTTAATATCAATCATTTCAGATTTTTTATATGGAGCATATAATATTTTTATTTACATAGAAAAGAACCCTTTAGTAATGCTCATATACAATGGCCTCCACTTCAACTATGACTTAAATTAAATATTCCTCCTATATCTGCAATAATGAATTGATTGCGTTTAATATTTCATACAATCAAATTACTCTTCGTGTACAGTTTTAGATTCACAATTTTACTATTGCAGATCAGCCTGGCATCTTACGTCAGCAAAAAATATATATAAATAATGACATCTATGAACATAGGTGACAATTTATTTTATTTTATTTTTATTGCAATGATTTCCCACTGATACACTGTTATAAACACTTCATCTCTGACACCAAAGTCCTCCATCTTTGCATCACATAGTTAGGTTTCCATATTGATTTTCCTACAGTAGCACACTTTTGGATCCTCAAATAAATGGTAATAAAAACATATATATTTGGAAAAGAAAAAATAGTACTAATTGAAATATATATATACATATATATATATATATATATATCGAACGAAAAGTTAAATTTCAGACCAGTTGTTACAATCTTTCGTCAATATTTGTTGTCCCTAGCTTACCCCAATATTGTCTTATCAAAATATTTGTCGATTGTACACATTTATTAGATATACTATAATATACATTTGAATTTGGAAATAGAAATTATATGAAGACCAAGAATCTAATTTGATGCTTGAATTTAGTGGGGAACTTTGGAAGACATTTGCTTAAAATGGGTAATTATTTAAGTAGAAAAAGCTTAATCCATGATACATATAGTGGAAGCTTTACAAGGCCTCGAAAGAGACTCTACTTATATAGTTAAATCTTGCCCACTAACTGCTATACTTTCACTAATGATATAAGACCATCTCCAACCGAAAAACTCATTTTTAAACTCAAACTCAAAATGCAGTAATTTTTCTCCAACCATTAAACTCATTCTCAAACTCAAAAAAAATATCAACTTTTACAAGTTTTCAATACTAACCACATATTTTACGACTTTACAATTTAATCACGATATTATTTTAAATTCGATGAGAAAATATTAAATAAATTATAATAAAATTTTTATTGGTACCAATTTAATAATAAATTTTTATTTTAATAATAAAATTAAATTTTGTGAGAAGATATTTAATAAATTTCTAGAACGGTGATCAAATAAATTTAACTATTGTAATACGTAGAAACAAAATAAAAAAAAAATAAGTAATAAGATATAAAAAAAATTATTTCTTAAAATAAAGACATTATTTATTTTGACAATTTTATAATTACAATTATTAATAAATAAGTCTCATTTTCCTCTTTTTTATATTTTTATTTATTTTTTATTTTTGTATAGGGGTGATTTAGTAATTAAAATAACTAATAGAACTTCAATAGTAATTTTTAAATCTCAAACTCATAATATGCGTTCAAACTCAAAATTGAGTCTGAATTAGGAGAGAGAAGGTAATAAACTCATTTTGAGTTTGAGTTTGGGGTACCATTGGAGTATTTCTTACCCCATATTTTGGGTTTTGCAGTATGGTTGGAGTTGCTCTAATATAGACAAATGATAGTTGGGGATTTCAATCATAAATGTAAAGAAAACCTATGTCAAGAGAATAGAGACTAATATGTCCGTAAGTAATTTTATTTAATTATATATTCGAGAAAAAGGAAAAAGCACATATAAGTTTAGGGTCTCATAGTGCACTTGCTTCTCAAAAACCTAACTTGCAAACGCCGATCATACAGTACTGTTCTGCACTTAAAGAAAGAAAAGCAAACATAAGGAAAGAAAGAAAGAAAAGAATGATCAATATGATCCACACCTTTTATGTTTGACCAATTATATAGTGCAATAATGGAAATATTTTATATTTTATTCATCAATCAATCTGATTATCTCACAATTTCCATAACATAGTGATTTTAGTGTTTAACACATAGACCCAAGCCACTAAAAAATAAACAAATAGTGTCACAGTGCAAAACACTGAAATGAATCACTGTAAAGTATATAATAGAGGTTACTAATGAAATATATATGTATATATATATATATATTTGTCCCATCTGATTTATGAAGCGCCACATATTTATTTCCTCTTCCTCCTCAACATGTTATATATACCTTTTTTCCCCTCAAATTGATGAATCAAATATAAATTAGTGGACTGAACTATTAACCCACTATAAAGATTCGATTTTTCTTCAATACTTGATTGCATAATGTTAGTCATAGTATCAAAGACATTATCGTTAAGTGCTCGACTGAGGGTGGTTTTTCTTGTAATGATAAAGACAAGAAAAACATTAAATCGTATCTTAATCTTTGGAATTGTATAGTAAATAGTAATGTAATGGTTTCTTTTCTCTTTGGGTTCTTTCTTTGGACCTTAATGGGCTTTTTTGTTATAAAGCTTGCATGAAGTTTTATTGTTTCTTCTGAACCTTAAAAAGATGTAAAGAGGACTCAGAAAACATTGAAAAAGGGCCCAAGACGAATAAAATCAAACAAGATTCGTACCTTCGATTACGAATCAAAATTTGAAAACCTTCTAATATTCATTCCAAGGGGAAAAGCAAGCCGAATTGCAATGCAATTGGGACCTTTGAGTGAAAGAAATAATCTCGAATTTCTGTATTCCATTGCTTGCAAGCTTCAATCTCAGAACCCAGAAAAGGTTTTCTCTAGATCGAAATTTTATCTTGGTTAAATCTTTTCGTTGTGGTGCGCGCGTAGCTGGGTTTTGCCTGCGGCGAAAGCTCTGTGCTGTGTTTCTCTTGCAGATGAATTTTTTTTTTTTTTTTTTTAGTGATCTTATGCTTATCGATGATAGAAAGAAGGTGTTTTTGGGGTTATGGCGTATCTTTGTTTACTACGAAGCAAAGTGGTGTTGATAAGCTCTATAGCAGAGATGGGAGAAAATCTTCTTAGAAAGGCCTTTAAATATGAAATCGCCATTCGTTTTGTACTGTTCGTCAGTTGTTAATTTGACTCACAATTTCACAAATAGTTATGTTAGCTGATAGAGATGGAGGGTTAGCTGCACATTGGCCTGTGGAGTGATTAATAGCTCAGCTACTAGCAAGTTCATATGTTTTTTCTTCTCTTTTTAAGATAATGTTTATGGCTTTGAAGTGAAAATTTTGCGAAATGCAACGACATTTCTCACCAGGTGATGGAGATAAAAAACGAACCAGTTCATGAAACGTCGCAAGAAACCGAAATGGAGGGCTTCGACCAATGTGTGGATGACGCATCTATGAAAGTTAATCAGGTGAATAATCTTTATGCATATGTCATTCATTTTGTGATGAACTTGGCATTGCAATATCTAGCTCCCACTCTAGATCCGTCGGATATAAAATTTCAATGAAAAGACTCACCTTTTAGAAATGAGCATTTGTTTTCTAATATATGGAAGTTACGACACTACTGTTCAACCAAGACTAAAAGAGAGGATACCGTTGGATGTGCAGCTTGAGGAAATGCTGAATGAGGTCGAAAAAGTGTATGCTAGTTCAAGCCTAAAGCATTACGACATTCCAAAAGGTGGGCCCGGCCCGCAGAACAAAGAGATGGAGAAGTTTATTGCAAACATCAAGCAGGCACAACAAACTGCAGCTCGCGGCGAAGCAGCAGCTGCTAAGAGAATGGAGGAACTGATGAATGAGATTGGAACAATATTGGATCAGGTATTGGCCCGTGTTTCTAAGATGTCTAAGCACTTGCTGTCTGTTGATTGTTGCTTGTTTATCTTTCATTTGAACTCGTCAGCTCATTCAACACGAGTGGGCCGGGCCATTTTTGCAGCCTGTGGATGTGATAGGCCTCGGTTTGCACGATTACTACGAGGTCGAGCCAGCTATCTCTGATTCTTGTTCTATCTCCTACAATGTATCCTCTGTTCATCCTCTTACTATCCTTACCATAAGTTGATCTCCTGCCTGAAGATTTTCTAATGTACATTAGGTGATTGAGAAGCCTATGGACTTCAGTACCGTGAAGTTCAAAATGGAGGCGAAAGACGGTTATGGATACAAAGATGTTCAGGAAATATGTGCTGATGTCAGGCTGATCTTTAAGAATGCAATGACTTACAACAGGGAGAAGCATGTCATCTATGTTACGGCCAAGAAGTTGCTGGATATATTCGAGACTAAATGGATGGAACTGCTGCCAAAAGTTGACAAAGAGGTCTTAATCTGATGCATATTTCTTTCTTGCAGTAACTTATGAATATTTATTTATTACTTTCGATAGACTGACGGGCAGCACGAGCCTTTCAACTGCAGGTTGCATATCAGATAATCTCTTGCACGTATGGTCAGTACCTGCCTGACTCTTTACTTTTTCTTTTTAAAGGAAAGACGAAGGAGAGAAGAGGAAGCTGAAATGGAACGAGATATTCAATTTGCCCGAGATGCCGCTTGTGCAAAAATGGCTAGAGATATATGTAGTGAGGTACTTCCCCGAAAAACCATCTATAATAGCCATTAAGATTGCTCTATACAACTGTCTTACTTATCCCTTTCTTCAGCTGGATGAGGTTGATTTCCATCTGGAAGAACTCAAACAAAGCGTTCTTCGGAATTGCAGGTCTGATTTATTACGCATCAGCGTAGAGCACACACTCATGCATTAGTAGAAACTGCACAGTTAGTGAAATTTTGTCCTAAGTTTCCTCTAATGGAAAGTAAAACAGATGGTTAACGCAAGTCTTTATTTCAGAATGATCACAACCGAGGAAAAGAAACAACTTGGGAGCGCCATGTCGCAATTCTCTCTCGAAAACGTTAACAGGGCTTTGGAAATCATTGCCGAGGACAACCACAAGTTTGAATTCGCCGTGGAAACGTTGGATGTCAACATCGACGAGCTGGTATTTCAGATTTCAGGACATAACTCAATCACTTAAATGCATCAATTATATGCATTATATACATACATACATACATACATACATACATATATATTGCAGAGTAAATCTACGTTGTGGAAGCTGAAGTTCTTCGTAAAGGACACTATACAAGCTCAGACGAAGATTTCGGGGAGCACATGTGGAGGAGGGAACTGCAGAAAGCGGGAACTGCCCGATTCTTTTCCCAAGACACCGTGCAAAAAACGCAAAACCGTGCAATAAGTGTTAGGGGCTTATTACATCTAAAATTTTTTGCAGTTGTTTTATATAGCTATATTCAAAGGTAGTTCAGCTCCTCTTTGGACATAAAATCATTCTTGTATGTTTTGTCCGAGTTATATAGCCCACAAACTTTAGACATTCTATAACAAAGAAACATGTTTAAATCGAAGAGTTCAACATGTATGATAACCATACAACACAAACTAACTCTAAGTATCATTTACTTTTTGGATGAACCTACGACTTCCTCGGCGTCTCGAAGCCACTTGGCTAACTGGGTCGGGTTGACCACGCCAGGCAAGTGGGCCCCGTCGGTCTTTAAAATGTTGGCCACCTCGGAGTACCCATTTGGCTTCGGGTGGGTCGGGTTCTTGCCCATGGGTATGGCTTCTGCCCGAGCCGGGTCGAACTTATCTCCGAAAATGGTTCCTCTGGTCAGAAACTGGTGGGCCATGTAGCCGGCCAAGAGGCGGTTCGACGAGGAGGGTTTTTTCTGCTCGAACGACGTCGTTGCTGGTCTGCTGAAACTAACGGGAGGAGTGACGGCGGCTAACGGCGTCAGTGACGTCGGGTGGCGGAATGGTTGTTGTTCCGTTTCTTTGCGCTTGCGAGACGCGCTGGGCGGTAAAACTCCACGCGCGTTGTAGCTCATCGTGGCCGTCGGATTATGTGTGTGTATAGATCTGATGCCACGTCGGATTGGTTTTCTCTTTGCAAATGTGTTTTATTTAAAAAGGGTTGAAAATTTCCAGAAAAACAAGAGGCGGACACAGTTAGTTAAAATAAATAAATAAAGGAAAAATATTAATTTAAAATTCGACAATCATAATAAATATGTCGAAATGGGGGGCAAAAGGATATCAGAGGGACAACGGAAATAGGGGCTGGGCCGGTAGATCTTTGTCAGAAACGATACGACGGCTCCGCCGCGTGAGGTGGTCGGCGACGGCTGTGATCTTCGAGAGGACGGAAGAGAGAGATAGAGAGTCCAATTTATCGGTAGAGAAACTAGGATAGAAGAGAAGGTTATTAATAGCCAATAGTTACAAGTTATTAACAAAAATGCCATTAATGGGTGGGACTTGAATTCAAGGCCCAATAGGCCCATTAAAGTACTTAGAGAGCCCATTCTTAATCATCGTTTAGCGCAAATGATTGATTTGGGCCCAGAAAACAGCCCGATTAAGCAATGTAATTATGGTGCCTGATAAAGGAAAGGGTGTAGGTAAGAAATCTCTCGTGGTCACCAAGTAAATAATAGAAAATGAAGTGTAATGATTTGATGATGATATATTTATAAAAATAGAAATGTGATAATGAAATATTTACTAATTTTGCCTATTATTTTGCAGTGATGAGTTGGCTTGTGGACATCAAAAGGGTCATAGTAAGGCCAGCCAGCAATTCATTACTCTCTAATAGATGTAAATACATGCATAATTTAATATAAACGCATCAATTCATCAGATAATAGAAAGACAATGCTGCTGGCGCCGGAAACAATCAATGCTATTCTATAATAATATGTAATAAAGAATGCTCTAGACAGATTTAATATTATTTCTGGTTATATATTGCATATTAAGTATGACAGCATTATATGTTTTCTTTTGTATTATAATAAGGCGTATGCATTAACTATATATAATGTAGCTGCAATGCAAGCTCGAATGTTTACTTAAAATCGATATGGCTTGCTTCACTTCGGCATAGTATTGTTGATCTACACGTCAGTTGATTGTTATTATTGAAAAGCTTAGCTAGCCCATGTGAAACCATGTTCATGCAAATGTTGTCTATGCTTTTGTTTTTCTTGAAATGGAAAAAAATAAACCAAGCCTCCATTAAAGAGCTAACTAATTCAACAAACACGTTCTCTCCTTAATGTGGAGCGAACAGTTGGCAGTTAAATGCAATCAATGAAAACCCTAATAACAAGACTATATAAAGCCCTCGTGGGTGTTGCTCTTAATGCATGCAACTGATTAACAGACATATACACACACTATCTGTGTCTGAGAGAGTAGTGAGAGAAGATGAGGATTGGCTTTCTTACGTTATTGATTTGTTTTCATGTTGTTGTATTGAGGGTGGCCGATGCTAGAAAGTTGAATGGTGATGAAGCGAAGTTCTTGTGGGGAGGCAAGGGCCTCGGATTTGCAGGTGGTATTGGTGGCGCCATAGGTGGTGGAATTGGAGGTGGCGTTGGTGGTGGCATTGCTAAGGGTGGAGGAATTGTTAAAGGTGGTGGAATTGGAGGAGGTATTGGTGGTGCTATAGGTGGAGGAATTGTTAAAGGTGGTGGCATTGGCGGTGGCGTTGGTGGTGGTATAGTCAAAGGTGGTGGAATTGGCGGTGGCGTTGGGGGTGGAATTGTTAAAGGTGGCGGCATTGGCAGTGGCGTTGGTGGTGGAATAGTCAAAGGTGGCGGCCTCGGTGGTGGTGTTGGAGGTGTAGTTGGTGGTGGATATGGAAAAGGTGGGGGCTTAGGTGGTGGACACGCCATTGGTGGTGGAGTTGGCAAAGGCTGGGGTGGTGGTATTAATAAAGGCGGTGGTCTTGGTGGAGGCATTGTTGGCGGAGGAATCCATAAGGGTGGTGGCATTGGAGGAGGTTTCGGCAAAGGCGGAATTGGCATTGGTGGTGGCGGCATTGTTGGCGGAGGAATCCATAAGGGTGGTGGCATTGGAGGAGGTTTCGGCAAAGGCGGAATTATTGGCGGTGGCATCGGCAAAGGCGGTGGTTTTGGTGGTGGCATTGTCGGTGGAGGAATCCATAAAGGTGGTGGCATTGGAGGAGGTTTCGGCAAAGGCGGAATTATTGGCGGTGGAATCGGCAAAGGCGGTGGCTTTGGTGGTGGCATTGTTGGTGGAGGAATTCATAAGGGTGGTGGCGGCATTATCGGCGGCGGCATTGTTGGTGGAGGAATACACAAGGGTGGTGGAATTGGAGGAGGTTTCGGCAAAGGCGGGATTATTGGTGGTGGGATCATCGGAAAAGGCGGTGGTTTCGTTATTGGTGGTGGGATTGCAAAAGGTGGTGCCATTGGTGGTGGCTTTGGCAAAGGTGTAGGGTTTGGTGGTGGAATTGGCGGAGGTTTTGGGAAAGGTGGCGGCGCCGGTGGAGGTATTGGTGGTGGGATTGTTGGACATCCTTAATTCATTCTTATGATTTTCCTTTCATTATTATTGTTTTCATGCAAAAACATTTGCAGTGCCTTTATTTTCCCCGTTATTATTTGGTTGTTACTATTCTATATGTTGCTTATTGTTTTTCGATCCACTGATTAATTAATATATATATATATATATATATATATATACATAATTACAATATCTGTTAATCATCATCTAGAGCTAGGAGAGACCAAAAAGAAAAATAATTAGAAGAGATCGAGGAAAAAATATATCATTATTATGTAATAAATGATCGATGCTTAATGATATTGAGACGTCATTCCATAATCATTTAGCTTGGGCAAACATCTCACGGGGTTCATTTAATATATATATATATATATATATATTTCTTCTATTCCTAAAAGTAAGTCCCTTTGTATTTTTTTTTTTCTGTTTCTAAAAAGAAGTCGTTTTAATGTTATAAAGAAAAAAATATATGTATATTTTCAAATTTACCTCTCATGTTAAATAAAAAGTGAAAAAATGATTATATGATCAAATAATTAATAAGGGATATAAGAGACATTTTAACTAATTTTTTAATATGTGTATAAATTGTTTAGATGAATTTCTTTTAGGAAGAGAGGGAATATATATTAAAAAAGTGAAATTACAATTTAATTTCATTAATTAATTGCTGTTCATTAAGTATTCGATTTATATTTTATATAGTATATTTTTGGACTTTGGGTAGAAATATATGCACTTCAAACTCCACCGCCCGTATAATTAATAAATGGCACGATATAATAAATATATATTCAAATTCTATATAAGTTACCTTTATGATTTTAAATAATTAATGATTATCAATGGGCCATTGAGAAATAAATATTCAAATAAAATAATTCAGAGCCAAACATGGGATTACCATTACCACTCAAGAATGAGAAGGTTCAGGTTCTATGTTAGATATCATATTTAATGCTAATGCAGAACAGAAGGCAACAATCTACCAAAACAGCTATTTCTTTGACTTTTAAGCCTTCCATTGAAGTCTCTCCCTCTCTCTTTCTCTCTCGATATTTTTAATTATTTTTTCTCTTGACTAAGAAGCGCTTAGCTTGTGTTTTTAGCTTTGGGTTCTCTGATTGACTTGGACATGTAAAATCAAGAAAATCTTGTTTTTGGCTGAAGGTTCGAAAATGGGCTGTCATGGATTTAATGTGATGTGGGCAATAGTGAGTGATGATGCCTTCGGACAAGGGAAAGGTCATTCCTTTAATAATTGTTTCTTCTCCTTACATTCTTACATACTTTTTCTCCTACGCGTCTTCCTCCGGCAATAATTACATTTTTAACTGCTTTGTTGCTTTTATGTGATGATATGATGGGTAGGTACTTCACTCTTTTTCTTTAACCCTTTTTTTTTATCTTTCAAAGTTGCATTCTTTGACTTTGTGTTATGGGTTTTTTTTAACTTTTTATCTGGTGCTAAATCTACCTGGTTGTCTGGTGAAATACTGTGCCTAAAGCTATGATCTTTGTTCCTCTAATGATTTTTCTTGGATAATGTGGGTGCTTCTTTTGAGCTGGTCTGTTTTCTTGTAAAGGTAAAGTGGAAGCTTTTGTAAGAGAATTCTATGTAACCGTTAGGAACTCAATGAAGTTGTTTGTGTGATGTGCTTGATGATTCATTTCTATTTGTTGGTAGATTCAATGAAGCTATGTTTATTCTTACAATGAATCAGGTGGTAATATCTCTGATGCAAAGGGATGAGCATTAAACATTGGCTGCAAATTCAGAAGTCTGCATTGAGTTTAAAGCTGAGGAAGATGGTGATGAAATGCATATGCTCCGACGAACGCCTGCAAGTGGAAGAAATAATCCCTTCGTCGGAGTCGCTGGCCACTCGGGACTACTCAGCTAGTGGTTTTTCGTCTAGAGCTGGCGACGCCGAACAAAAGGCCGATACGACCAACATAGAAGAAGCTGAATCGTCTCTTCGAGAGAGTGGCTTTCTGAATTATGAGGTTAGTGATCTCCTTCATCATTCTCAAACCATGCTGTTAAAAAGTTATGACTGAATTCTTACATCTAGTGATGCTCATTCTACTACAGGAAGCTAGAGCATTGCTGGGACGACTTGAGTATCAAAAGGGGAACGTCGAAGGTGCGCTTCACGTCTTTGAAGGGATCGACATTGCTGCTGTGATACCCAGAATCAAAATCACGTTGGTTCGAAGAAGCGAAGTAGCAAGACGACATTCACAAAGTGACGATGCTCCTCCGATGTCTATGCACGCTGTAAGCTTACTCATCGAAGCCATTTTCCTCAAGGCTAAATCGCTTCAGGCTCTTGGAAGGTACAAAGGTATGCTTATCTTCACGTCCGACGCTTGAGATTAGACGCATAAGTGTTCTGCGCTTATTAACTTCGTTGATCTTTTTCAGACGCTGCTCAGTCATGTAAAGTAATAATGGATGCATTTGAGTCTGCATTGCCAGATGGCTTGCCTGATAATTTTGTGTCTGAATCTAAGTTGATAGAAACCTTAAATGGGGCCGTTGAGTTAATTCCCGAGCTATGGAAACTAGACCATTCTCCTCAAGATGCCATATTAGCCTACAGAAGAGCACTCCTTTATCAGTGGAATCTTGACACTGAAACAAGAACGAAAATAGAGAAGGATTTCGCCGTTTTTCTGCTCTATAGTGGTAACGATGCGACCCCGCCAACTCTACGGTTTCAGATGGATGGTTCCTTCGTACCCAAGAACAATGTCGAAGAAGCTATTCTTCTGCTGCTTCTCATCCTAAAAAAAATCATGCTCAAGCGGGTTAAGTGGGACTCATCAATCTTGGATCATCTCAGCTTCGCCTTGCCGATAGCTGGAAACTGCTTGTCCCTAGCCCATGAAATCGAGCAATTGCCTCCCGGCGTTCTTGAAAGAAAAGAAATGTACTCATCTCTTGCCTTGTGTTACCATGCCGAGGGCGAAGATAAGAGCGCTCTGAACTTGCTGAGGAATTTCTTGATCAACAGAGAGAATCATAACTGTTTTTTCGAACTATTGCTGGCCTCAAAGATCTGTTCAGAGGACTCGAATTTATTGGACGAAGGCATAGGTTACGTTAACAAATCACTCACTGAATTGGGCAAATGCAAACTGAGGGCTGGCCATGCGAACTACATACTAGGTTGCTCCCTTTCTGCCCGAGCTCGAGGCCTAGGATCAGATTCTCAGAGGATATCAAGGCAGAGCAAAGCACTCGAGGAACTCGAAGCTGCTAAAAGAATGACCAACGAGAAAAATGCCGACGTTTTGTATTCACTTAGCTTAGAATATGCCGAACAAAGAAAGCTAGATAAAGCCATTTACTATGCAAAGAGACTTTTGGAGCTCATAGCTGGATCTGACGTGAAGGTCTGGATTCTTTTGGGCCGTCTTTTGTCAGCTCAGAAAAGGTACTCCGATGCAGAAAATGTAATCGACGCTGCTTTGGATGAAGCCGGGAAATGGGATCAAGGCGAACTGCTTCGAACAAAGGCCAAGCTGCAGATAGCACAGAGCCATCTTGGGGACGCCGTTGAAACGTATACTAAACTCTTAGCAGTTCTTCAAGTCCAGAGAAAAAGCCTTGGAGCCCAGAGAGAGATTTTCAAGGTACGATGTTGTAATAACTATCTACGAAGTATGATGCGAGCCGAGCATCTTCTTGATATAATATCATGACGTTGAGTATGTTTGTGATGATCATTTCTGTACGCAGAACAAGATAATGTACAGTTCGAGCTTGGAAATGGAAACATGGCATGATCTAGCTAAGGTTTACGCCAGCTTGTCTCAGTGGCGAGATGCCGAGATATGCATTTCGAAATCTGATGCTATCAATCCTCATTCAGCCGCTAGATATTATTGCAAAGGTTGATTCTGTATTATGATGCAATGACATAGAACTGTCCGAAAAATACTTTCATGCCAATGGCTCATCACCTCTCAATTTGCAGGTCTGCTCTGTGAAGCTAAAGGCGAGCAGAAGGAAGCTCTGAAGTGCTTTAAGGATGCACTTGACCTTGAGCCTGACCATGTCTCAAGCTTGATATCTACAGCCATCATTCTCAAGCAGCTCGGCGAACAATCACTGCCCGTCGTTAAAAGCTTTCTGACCCACGCGTTGAAGCTAGATAGAACTAATGCAACTGCGTGGTACCATCTCGGGCTGCTCTACAAGAGCGACAAGGGCACATCAGCCCAAGAGGCGGCTGAGTGTTTCAAAGCTGCAGCTTTACTAGAAGAATATGAGCCAGTCGAGCCTTTTAGATGATGACAGTCTTCTAGATCTCTTTGTGATGCATTAAAGTAAAGATATGACCACATAGACCTAAAGTTATGATACGCTTCATTAGAACGTGTTGGTTTGGCAGAAACGGAGAAGTTTCACAGATACTATAATATACTGCATATTCATTTAACTCGATTTATTATACGAGCGGGAGAACGTACGAAAAGCTCTGAGGCATAACATATAAAACCAGCCCTCTTAAATAGGCTACTTAATGGCTGAAGCAACTACTTACTAACTACCATGTATCCTACTCTGAATAGCTCACTAATATCCGATAAGATTAATCGACCAAGTTTAGTCGTACTCTGCATCAGTAGACTAACAAGACTGTCCAAACTTATAATCAACTTTTCTCAAAGACAAACATATGAGAGCAATTTGCCTTGATCTTCATGCAAAAGTTTAACTTCAGGTGTAATAGCTTCCATGGCTGCATCCATACGCCCAGCACTTACCAACACTCACCCCATCCTTATGCCACTTCACCAACCTTAGCAGCACCTCCAGGCCTGTACAAACACAAGGCCAAATGCAGGGGGGAGATTATGCCATTGCCATGATTATTTGTCTACCGCTATTACTATCGCTACCTCTATTCTTTATGAGATCTTATCTACCGGCTAAATTTCTACGCAGCAAACTCTTTAGTTACGCATATCTACTACGAAAGCTTACGTTACTCACGGCCAAAAATCCTCCCTCTAAAGGCCAACCAACTCTCGTGGCCAGCCTTTCAAGAAACTTAAAATCAGTCGCAATAAATATACTCAAACATCACTAGCATAAAGAAAAACAGAGAGAATCCAGCAATACTCGAACTTTGAGAAAGGCTAAGTAAGTAGACCACTTAAATAACTCCATGTCATCATTCAATATCAGACCAGCAAAGCAAGAAAGTCACACAAGGTTGACACAAGCTAGAGTATATCAAACACTAAGCAAAAACTTTGGAACAAACAAGGCACACGAGAGTAACTTAAAAGCTAGCAAAAACAATACGGAAACTCTACTATTTCAAGTACTACTTATTATAGAGTAGCGAAACAAGTATATTGCAGACTAACATAATTTAGCGAACTAAAATGCAATCCAACCAAGTTCCACAATACACGAAGACACCCTCCACTTGTCAACATGGAGCTCCAGAAGAACCACGATGGCGCAACACTTTGAAATTCCCGAAGAAGTAATCATACGACTCAATCCAATAGCAGATCACTGTTGTGGAGCTTGTCGAGTTTGAGCACCGCCATAGCCACCTCCATAATTCCCAGAACCTTGTGATGGATCCGACTGCCAACCATCACTGTACCCACGCCCCATGTAACCACCATCTCCAGAAGGGGTACCACCAGTTGGGCCACCACCTCCTACGCGCCCACCAACTGCACCATAAGCTCCCTCAGCTCCACCATAACCACCATAACCGTAACCTTGATTTCCATATCCAGTAGCAGTATTTGGAGGTTGACCAGCATTACCACCACCAGCATTAGGATTACCCCATTGAGAGCTTCCATAGCCATATGCAGAGGGAGCCTGTGAACCCCAAGAAGTCCTTTGTGCATTTGGCGGGCCACCATATCCAGCAGTAGGAGCATTAGGATTTGCATAGCCTCCACCGGCCGGCCCTCCATAGCTCGCTCCTCCGTAATTTCCATAGCCATAGCCCATGCCATTGTTCGGACCATAGCCATAACCAGGAGTGCTGTATCCAGATGAACCATAGGAAGGATAACCACCAGCTGCGTTTTGAGGTGCCATGTATCGGTTGGACTCCATTCGACCTTCATAGGAGCTTAAATTACCATATCCCTGATACCCACCACTGGCCCCACCCCCGGGCCTTCCACTTGAACCAGGGTTGGCATCTTTTGGAAGAGCACGCTTCACTTCCACTTGCTTACCGTTTAAATCATGAAAGGTTTTGTGCAAGACATTATCGACAGCTTCTTCTGAATCAAAGGAAACAAAACCAAATCCACGAGGGCGATTAGTCTGCTGGTCATACATTATTACTACATCAGTTACCACCCCGTAAGTTTCAAAGTACTGCCTGAATCCCTCCTCATCAAGAGTTGGGGGCAAACCACCAACAAAAATCTTCTTGGTTCTAGTATTCCCACCACCTCCATAGTTTCTTGAACCACCAGAATTTCCAACTTTTGAAACTTGTTCCTCTCTCGATAGAGCTCTTTTCGCCTCCACCTGTTTCAGAAAAGTAAAAGATGTCAAGTAATTCTGCAAAACTCATATACAGTATGCTGTGACCTGAAAGCCAACACCATTGAACTCACTACATAAATTAAAACAAAGTTCTCCAATAACAACCAGCCATACGCATCCAAGAATCAAATCATGCTCGATCAACAGCTAAAAAGTACAAGCTTGGAAAGAAAGGTCGAACTATCCCTATGCATAAGCTTGAATGATTATAGAGACACGACCAAAAACTATTGAAGCCCATAGCTCAACAATACAATGTCGTTTCAGAGGAAACTAAGATTGACCAAGAAAAAAGCATATCTTCGCACTAAAGCACGAAATTAGCATCACACTCTAGAACAGTCTCCCAGAAATATCATTCATCTCAAAAGAAATACTAAAAAGTATATTGTCCAGAAGCGGTAAATCAAAAACCCAAACTTGAGATATTTAATAACCAAAAGACTTGAAAAAAAATAAAAACTACTCTCCATACCGCGCGCCCATCAATAACATGCCTGTCATTCTCAAGAACCCTGTCAACAACGCTTGGATCTGCAAATACCACAAACCCAAACCCTCTCGGCTTCCCAGTCATCTTATCTCTCATCACAACAGCTTGCAACACTTCCCCATAGCTTCCGAAATACTCCTTCAGCTTTTCCTCGTCCGTTTCCCATGAAATCCCTCCAAGAAAGAGCTTCCCTTGATCCGAATCCATGGGATTTTGAGCTGGGTTTGCGTTTTAGGACAGAGAACTAAGAAAAAGCGGCTGTGAAAGCGTCTGACGGTAATGAGGGCTTTGATGGGGGGGCGATTGAGAATAGAGGGTTGCGATTTCAGAAGGATTGCCAATCGAGGGTCAAGATTTGGGAATATTTTTGTTTGGGGGGTTGGAAATTTATTATTTTTTTAATGAAATATTATTTTATTTAATTAAAATATCATATTCTTCTGTTGGTGGAGGAAGAAAAAAAAAATCCCATAATTATATCAAAGATTTATACCATCAAAATATACAACAAACACATTACACAACTATCAACTATTCAGAAGTATGTAATTTCAAGGTAGCAAAAAAAAAAAAAAAGCTGAGCCATCATCATCATCTTCTTCTTCTTCATAGTCTTCTTCTTGATGCAGAGAATCAACAGATTTACATCCACAAACAACCTACACTATTTCTTGTCGGGAGACTTGCATTCATCTTCTTGACGAGCGAAGAGAATGCCCATCGATCTATCTAATACCGTGGTGTTTCTCGAGCCAGCTTCGTGGGCATCTACTGCTGGTACTTATTGCAAATCCCAGATTCTCTCTGGTGAATTCAGACATGTGATGAGGAATGTGGCAAACCTTTTAGTTCTACGTTCGATAAATGCTTGTCTACATGATTCTACAGATGCAAGAATCCAACTCGTCGTCATCCGAGTCACTAGCATCACTGCAAAACGAAAAAATGCGTACTTCACGTAAGAAGAAGACTAACATCAAAGGTAGATGGCAGTAAGAAACTGGGCAGGCAACATTGTCATATGACTCAATCGAGATATATACAAAAGGCTTGTACGATAGTCAGTATATAAAGATTATACGGAGGATATAAATTAGGCACTTGGATTCAACATCGACAGAATCATCTCGATGATTTTGTATAGCTCGTCTACGGCTATCCCGAGGATCCTAAGAGTTAGTTCATCACATCTTATATAATTCCCAGCAAGAATTCCGAAAACTGAAGGCGAAACTCAATTGTAGAATGACTCTCTATCTCAGATTCGCCAAACGAAAGAAATCGACAGAAAGGGTAACTTAGAAACAAGAACTACCTGGGCTGAAATTCCAAGATTTCTGCTAGCTTATGTCCATTCTTATCAAGCCATTGCACCTTTTTTTTACGCTTTTCGGAATTTTTGGACATGATCCCGCCTTTCTTGGAAGGTAATAACGACTGTAACTCGTCATCGCCGTCACTCTCACCATTAACTACAGCAGCTATTGGAGATACCACAGATTTCGAATCATGGTTATTAGGATTGCTCTTCACACTGTCACCATTTGCATCCATCAAATGTAATAAGCTATATCACCAAACTCACCCACCCCAAAAAGCAAGCTACGATTTTTAACTAACTCGACATCTCCTATTGGTAGACAAACAACTGTAAATCCTCGAATTCAATATGATAAAGAACTATATAAAAATATGCTCCCACTCCCCGACGAAGACCTTTTGATCAGACGAAAATCATATCAACACGCAAACCTATGAAGCCTTTCGTGTAGGTCGGACGATCATGCGGCGGAAAGAAAAGGACACAGAGATGAAATAATCGTCAAAATGCTTCGAAGGAGGAGAACAACCAATTAAGATGATGGAATAGCCCATATATCGACCCTTCATCGAAGAATATCATTCGATCAAAATACTGGGTGGATCTCTTGGTCAAAGGGCTGCCTATTACAGAGATGTTTGTATTGAAAAAGACCGAAAGATTGAATCTTGAGAGATAATGAAAACCTTGAATTGACGATCAGATGTACGCGTCTAGTGTGTGTGTGTGCGTGTGTGTGTGTGTGTGAGAGAGAGAGAGAGAGATGACTCCCAATAGATGAAAATGTAATAATCATATTTACAGATAAACTATTATATACATTTATACAACCATGTGACTGTATAGTAGCAGTTATCCATTAATCCTTATTGGTTAGATTCGGCGACATAGTTAAAGCAAACATAGTAGCGTTTTATTACATGGGATATTTGTTATTACACCACATCTTCATCTTCCTCAACTTGGAAGAGTTAGTTAACTTCTTTGTCGTTGAATATTCAAGAATGCTTGCCCTAATCAGTCTGCCTTCAAAAATGGCAAAATCAACATATTGATGACATTTGGACCACTTGAAGACAAACAGCCAATAGTAAGCAGCTTATAGATTTCCAAATCACCACGGAGAAAAAAAAAAAAAGATAAAAAGGGAAAAAAATTATAGACCAACCACTTAGTTGTAGGGCTGCTAAAAACTAACCCGATCCGCCAATCTGATACGAACCGCACCCGAAAATAGCAGGTTTAGGTTGGCATTTTTAACCTGTTTAAGTAATTGGATCAACCCGAACCCAACCCCAATATTAATTGGGCCAGGTTAGGGTTCGATTTTTTAACCCGATATCAACCCGTTTATCAACCCAATTAACCCATTTATATATTTGATTTTAAATTAATTCTCAGTCCATTTAGTAATCCATAATTCTGATTCACAAATCGCACATCCCAAAACCCTCGCCGGTGGTCTCTCGATGAATTATGCGGAGATGTCATGAAGATGAGGGTGAGCGAACATGGTTGAAAGTTCGAGTCAAATATCTATGGCTTAGGTTGATAGTTGATGACGATATTATATAACTTGATATTTAATTATGTTTGTGACTTTTGTTCTTTGGAACTTTAATTGTTTCTTAGAAAAAAAATGTAATTTTTTTTATTGTTTAGTTTAATTTTAATTTTTAATTCTGTTTATTTAATTATTTTCTTGTTACTTTTTTTTTTTTTTAAAGGGTTGACGGGTTAATGGGTTGGATATGGGTTAACGCAGGTTGGATTTTAGGTTCGATATTTCAACTTGTTTAAGTAAACATGTTAGGTTAGGGTTGAAGTTTTCAATCCGTTTATTAAATAGGTTGAACTCGAAGATGACCCAACCCGACCTATTTACCCCCTACTTAGTTGTGGCTATCAAAATGATTTGAGTACTCATCACTCATAAGTCACACAAATTCAAGAAGAGCCAAGAACGAAGAAACTTTCCGACCCAAAACTTGACTCTATGGCTACTTCTGTTACGGCCTCTGCTTTTCTCGGGAGGTGGGGCAGTGCAATAACCGGCGGCCAAGACTCCACGACACTGCAAGCTAAGGCGGCGGCGGCGCCACATGTGTTGGTGGTGGCAAGGCCCGTCCGTCCACGGCCGATGATGAAGAACGTGAATGAAGGGAAGGGTCTTTTTGCCCCCCTTGTCGTAGTCGCTAGAGATATCATTGGGAAGAAGAGGTTTAACCAGCTTAGAGGAAAAGCCATTGCTCTACACTCTCAGGCAAGTTTCTCCTTTTCTTTTTATTTCTTTTTTCAAGTCATTGTTATGGTTTATAAAGCTTAAGTTTTAGTCATTTGCGCAAACTATTTTCTGCATCTTTGAGTGAATGTTGGAGTTTGATGGTTAAGATTAATATTTTGCAGGTGATCACTGAGTTCTGTAAATCTATAGGGGCGGACTCGAAGCAGCGACAAGGGCTCATTCGACTGGCGAAGAAGAACGGAGAAAGGCTCGGGTTTCTCGCATGATGCATATATGTTCGCAGACCCGCGCTGATAAAATTATCCGTTAATTCATAGTACATACTTCGGATTGTACTAAAAAACATCCAGAGAGTCATACAGCATAAATTCTTAAAAAGATGAGTTCCCTTGAAGTAATAGAGATGATGTGTTTCCATTTTCTGTCTTTACTTTCATATCTTGGAATGCTCTGTATATCTTGCGCCAGAGAAACCCAAATACAGAAACTTTTGTTATGAATATTCGATCGGTCAATTACATCATAGAGTCACAAGATATTGCATCCTTTCGGACAGGAACATAGTAATAGTATACGAAACTTTCCTTATGTATTTGTATGTATACGAAACTAATTCCCCAGCAGCTGTCTACCTTCATTTACCGTACAGTTTGGACCGAAGAATGGGGCTGCGACAGTGAAGTATCGAAGCAGCAATGGCAAAAGACTGCAAAAATGATAGAGTTGGCTGGAAATGGATATAGTATAAGGTCTCCTCCTCATGGATGTTCGCCATGTTCATTACAGGATGATCTTGCTTCGATCCCTGCGAAAGAGAGTGTTTGTGATTACTTACGATGATGCTTACAACATCGTTTACGGTTAGAACAAGAGAAAACAAAGCCGAAAAGAACTTACCGCTGTAAATAGATTGACAGACTTGCATTCCCCTGATGAACTGTCTCCCCCCGATATCGAGCCTATGCAGCTCGGTCTCGAGTCGAGAATGGTTAACGGGCAGCCCATGTCCCATCCGCCGCAGTCACATTTTCCGCCGGAGGTCCACCTCTCGATGAGGCTCGTGGGCCCGCCAGCTCTAGTTCTTGGCCCGCCATGAACACCAGCAGGTATCAAAACGTTTAAGCTCGAAGTGCATCTGTCTGAACGGTCGAGTATGGTCTTAGGAGATCCATCGTGTCCCAATTTTTTGAGAAACTTCAGCCCCCATCCACCACAGTCAGCTTCCTTCTTCGGATTCTCAAACACTTCTTTAACGATAATGGCAGCCAATTCAAGATTGGGCGTCTCGAGCTTTACTTCATCTGATGGCTCCCAAGAACCATCTTCGAAGATGGCATTTGGCCCCTCAAATTTCGAAGACGTTCTTCGCTGCTGCTTGAATGAGTGCCTTGACTTGAAAGCATTCGCCACTTTCCTCGTTAGTACACTGTGCTTTCTGGGATTTTGGTTCGAAATCTGCAGCTCGTGGCTGGGATCATTATTACCAGGGACTGATAGAACGAATCTAGTCTCTACAGTTTCCGTGTTATTACAGCCGCTCGTTACTGAACTAGACATGTCCATTTTGCCGACAGCTTCGAAATCTAGCTCGTTGAATTCAAGCCCTTTCTTGCCCTTTCTCCTTGAATGGAAAGTGTAAGCATAGTCAGCACCTTCCCCATCCGAAGCTTCTGTCTTCGATAGGACAGCTAATATGATCTCCTTATTACCATCGACAGTGAACATTAGGTGAGGTAAACCGTTCTTCCACGTAATCCGAAGCATGCCTTGTAATGAAGAAACAGTTGCAGAAGAAGGTGAACCGCCCGAGCAGCTTGAGTTGGCGCCCGAGGCAGAATCAAGAATAGTTATTTCCTTAATCGGGCTATGAGATAGCACCTCAATAGACTCCTTAGGAGAATCATCCACCTCAAGCAAAGATGTTTGCCCATAATTTACGTCATAATCTATCGAACCAAAGCTTCGAAGTAAAGGGCTCTTTAAGATGTTTATCATACTCGGGCTGTAAGTAACAGTGCCAGCAATCCAGTCTCCAGCTGAATTCGTCATTACCTCACCGTTCGTTCTGACAACATCGTATGAGCCTGGGACATCAAATCTGGGAAGATGGCTGAGATCGTCTGGCAAAGCGTCTACTCGGGCTACGAATTTCCAAGCTGCTGCTCGTAGTGCGCAGCTGCGAATCAGTTCGAGGCAGCGGAGAGCATACTCTTCGTCAAAGGTTGCAATATGTTTCGGAATGATGCTGACAAAACGTCGAGCATTAGGGACTAATAGCTCCCTGCAACTCGAACTATCTCCCAGGATTTTTACAGCATATCTGACTGTATCTTGCCCCTCCTTACCATCTTCTCCCATTTAAATAGGTACGATGAAAATTACGGTAAGACTGATGATGGAGATTTAATTGCAGAAATGAAGCACCATTAACCTTAAAGCCTAGTTTCTCACGCAATCAACCAAAAGGATTGTTTCTGTCTGAATCAAAAATCTGTATTAGGTTGAGTAGACATAATGAATTCTAAATCTACATTGAGCCATGAATATCTGCTAAAGGAAGTATACATCAATAATAGAAACTTAAAAAACTACCTTCATATCACAATCTTACACCTTCTTGACGCTTGAAATCATACGATGCTGTCAGAATAAATAGCAAAGTGATGAGAAAGTTGCAAGCTTTCCATATGAACTGAACAAAAACTAACCAAGCACAGTTAGAGAGGCTGCAATATCAACTTCAGAGAACGCAATAGATATGTTTACTTGAAACCAAAGCCAAAATCCTTCAAGAAAACAAATCAAAAACTGTATCTAAGCCACGAACCTATATGTTATAATCAAGACAGACAACAAACGTAAGCCTAAAGTCGACATTCGACTAAAAAAAAAAAAAGAAAACCACATGGGTTTGCAATAAAAGGTGAAAAATAAGTAGAAAAACTTTACCAACTTTTTTCACATTGAATAATCAATCAATCAGCTGGCCCTTCCGACCATAACATAAATGGACTAGCTTTTACACAATACCAAGAGAGAATACGATATATTATGTGAAAGACTCTGTCGAACTCCAAGGCCAAGCAATCAAAAATAGGGACATACAACTGAGAAAATGTTAGCAAAAGCTTCGTCCTCGCCTCGTAAACCGTGCATTTGGTCTTCAACAAAAGTCATGTGACGGTTGGTCCCACTTAAGACAAGCTTCTTGTATGTTAATTGTCATATGTCGCCATCAAATTTTTCGAAATGCTTTTCTTGATTTCATGAAGAAGAAAAAGTGACTATGGAAGCTTGGAGGAGGAGGACATAGTTAGCATAGCATCCCCTTATTTAGGCCTGTACAAGAATATATTATTTTTCTCCATGGTCAGAGTATTACTTTAGAGAAAAATAATATATGTTTTTGTTCGTTTGAAACATGTAATAATGATAGAAGTTATGTAATAATTTTAGTTACAAATAAATGTACAGAAGGTGCGATAAAGAATTGTGGGCATTAGTGAGCTGTTACGCATATGGGTTGAAAAGGCAAGTGCCCACTAAGAAACAAAATACATATATATTTATATGAAAAAAAAAACCCATAAAATCTATAGTGGACCCTACTCATGTGATATCTAGGACTGTCGAATATTTATTAATATGCTTCTTTTTTTTTTCCTCTTTTTCTAGAAAATTGTATTTGTTAATAAGCAATTAAAGAAAGTTAATATTTTTAGAAGATAATTTTAGGATAATTTCTTGTGATAATATTTGAAAAGTGGTTTTCCTATGCTTAATTGAAATTATATTCAATGATGTAATCCTTAGAAAAAAAAAAAAAGAGGCCAAGCCAAGGCAAGTGGGAAATACATGGTGTGTGTATATTTCAAAATTCAAATCAATTAGCCACTTCTGTGCATTTTCCAATGTTCCATTATTTTATTGGTCTGTCGTGCGTTGATTTATACTTCCACTTGTTACATATTTCATTATAATTTCAGTCCGTTCAATAATTCAACTATTGCCTGGCAATAAACTATAATATTTATTCATTTCTGTCCCATTTCCACATTATCCCCATTCTGCTAAAATTCAAATTTTCAAAAATCCATGTATGTAATGGCTCAAGATAAGATTTTTAATATTTGATTGATAGTGATGCTATCAAAAGACTTTAAAAAGATCATTTATTGGAATAATATGTTATTTGGTTTCTATGATGCGATAAAAATCATAAAAACAGCGAAAGATTGTAACAACATTATAATTTTGGGGGAAGATAATAAAGATCAAATATGTCCTTATGTGACTTAGGTGGTTAAGGTAGTTGGCAAGCTTTTGATTTACCTTGTCCCAAAGGCCAAGTTCGGGGATTAAAAAAAAAAGTTGTCTATAATTTTCTAACATAAATTTACCTAAGTTAGAAACCTTTACTACATAATATCATATGATACCCTAATCATTCCCTCTAATGCATCGAATATAATAATGTCTCAAGGTATTTACATATTCACATATCAATCCAAGATTGAATGGGATAACTGCATTTGAATGAATTCACACCATTTATATGTGCAAATATCTCCGATGAATCCATGCCATCTTCATCTTTCACCATCACCTATATATACATACATGCGAAAACATTAAAAGATTCATTTGTATTTTTGCAATTAAATTTAAATATATATATTAAATAAAATATACATACACTTCTCCGATGATCTGCCATAGAGCTCGAGCCGTCGTCGCCCATGACATCGTATTCGTGATTACAGCCGTTGGTCCGTGCAAGCTCTTCGAGTTCGTCGTTCTTGGCGAAGCGGCCTCTCACTCTTGGTGTGCTGTCTGCAAGGGTTTTCCGACAGGCATGCTACCATTTATTCACAAAGAAAAAATATTGCAATGTATTAAAATCAATGTTTTAAAATGCGTATTGCGCAATGCGTCGCGTTTTACTTCCGATATTGCGTAGCGTAAATAACGTAGCGTATTGCGTGAGGTTTTCGAAGAATCCACTTTTAATACCAAAAAAAAAAATATATATAACAACATAAGCAAACAAATCAATTTGAAATGGTATTCAATTAAGAAAGTACATCAAATCTAGAAAATAACATTTAGATGTTAATTATCAGTGAAAATTTGTCACAAATAACTCAAAGAATATATCCAATTTATACACTCAAAATCTAATAATCGGTGTCATCCAATTATATTTTATTATCATCGGCAATACTATTAACGTGTAGATTTCCACCCGTTATATAAAATGAGATTTAATTAATACTAGATTATTTTTACCGAATGAAAAAATTCATAAATTTTTTTCTCAAAAAAGAAAACTTTGCGTTATATGAGCAATTTAACGCGCTATTTACGCAATTTAACACGTTATTTATGCTATTGCTCAAAATACTCACGCTATTGAGGACAAAACGCTATATTTAATGCGCTTTAACGCGTTTTTCAAGTAAAATGCGCTATAGCGCGCTACGAAATGCACTATTTTATGCTATTTAAAACATTGATTAAAATGAATGATAGCTTTGAGAAGAATATTTAGTATACCTTTATCTTCTTACTGAAGTTCCTTTCATGCCTTTTCATCTTGTATCTATGGAGCTTCTGCTGTCTTTCTTTGACAGAGAGTTTTCGGATAACCTTAAAGCTTGGATCGTCGGGGCTCGTAATGTCTGAACGGAGAGCTGACGTATTACTCATGTTAGTTCCTCCATGAGCCAAAAGCTGTCCCTCACTGCTAAGTTCATTGGTTAGTATAAGAGCCCTTTGCAAAGAATTAGGAAGAAAAAGCCCGTCGTCGTCGTTCTTTCCATGGAAGTCCAATTGTTGATGAGAAATTGCATCATTTCCGAGCATTGAACTATACACGCTAACATTTTCCGCCAAAAACGGAGGGTCTATGGTCAGGAAAGGCGCGATGGTTGGGTCCATGAAGGAAGAATTATTCCTAAAACTAATGTAAGAAGAAGTTGGCGCTATAATGCTACTAGCCAAGGGAAGGGGGCACTCATCTTCATATCCCAGACCAGCAACCACCGTGGGTTGTGGCTGAGCCGCCGCGACTGGCCACCGCTCGTGGACGTATATGTCGGCGGCTGCATGGGCAGGGTCTGAATTAATTACGTCGTCTCCTATTGCGTATTTGCCGTCCAATGAATAAGAAATGTTGCGTAAATATTCTTGATCGCATTGGTAATAATTTCTAAGGATGGATGATGGTGGTGAAGTTGGATGGTCTATGGATGTTAGTACGTCGTCGTGGATGATTTGGCCCACCCCGCCGATAAGTGGCGACGGGCGGGTTTCATGGGTCGTCGGGGATTCGTCGCCGTCTTTCGATATTCGTTTTATTTCGTTATTTCTGTTGCTAACGGTACTATCGGTATGGCTATCGTTTGATTCATACGGACGATTCGAAATCGTGACAAATTCTAGCTCGAAATATTCTAGGAATTGAGCTCCTATAGGTCTTGTAATGACGTCCTGAAATAAGCATTATAATGCAAAAATTGATGAGAAAATTGAATTAAATTTTTATATATTAAATGTAATTAAAAAAAAAGGAAAGAAAGAAAGAGACTTACAATCAATGTTTTAAAATGTGTATTGCGCAATGCATCGCGTTTTACTTCCGATATTGCGTAGCGTAAATAACGTAGCGTATTGGGTGAGTTTTTCGAGGAATCCACTTTTAATACAAAAAAAAAAGATAATATATAACAATATAAGCAAACAAATCAATTTAAAATGGTATTCAATTAAGAAAGTATATCAAATCTAGAAAATAACATTCAGATGTTAATTGTCAGTGAAAATTTGTCACAAACAACTCAAAGAATATATTCAATTTATAGACTCAAAATCTAATAATCGGTGTCATCCAATTGTATTTTATTATCATCGGTAATACTATCAACGTGTAGATTTCCACCCGTTATATAAAAATGAAATTTAATTAGTATTAGATTATTTTTACCGAATGAAAAAATTCATAAATTTTTTTCTCAAAAAAGAAAAATTTACACTATATGAGCAATTTAGCGCGTTATTTACACAATTTAACACGCTATTTACGCTATTGCTCAAAATACTCACGCTATTAAGGACAAAACGCTATATTTAATGCGCTTTAACACGTTTTTCAAGTAAAATGCGCTATAGCGCGCTACGAAACGCGCTATTTTACGCTGTTTAAAACACTGCTTACAATGGAAACCTGTTCTTGGGGATGTACCATGTTTTTGAGTTCCAACATACTTCTAAGTTCTAACCTCCTTAACTCTAACAAAATGAAACAACGTCGATATGAACAACGGTTTAACATCCTGAACGTGACGATAATTCATAGTCGATCATCGTAGATAAATATAATCTGAAAATGTTTCATCTAATAGATCAAACTCAAGGAGATAAAGAGCCCCTCCTCTTTCTAGGTACTGCATGAAAATATATATATATATATATATATATGTGTGTGTGTAATGAAATTAGGAGGAACTATACATTTGTTTTTTTGGTAAGATGGAAAAACTAAATATCAAAACGAAGATTTATATAGTGTATCGAAAAGTCCATAGATAATATATAGATACAGATTCGTTGGGCCATTCATCTCTCCCTAATTTTCAGCAGGAATTATCTTCGAAGTTTTCCTATGATTCTATCTAAAACTAAAATTTTATTACTTTTCATACTTCTATATTTATATAATTCGTTGAAAGTTGAGATAGAAGCTTCCGTATATCAGTCATGTTTATTTATATACAATTTTTTTTTAAGTTGCTTATTTTTAGTTATTCTATAAAGAAAATCAAGGAAATATAAATATTTTTTTATAATAACATTTTTTTCAATGATTAATCTTTTCCAAACAAACCCTTAGTTGACGTGAGCATCTCAAAACCCAACAATTCATGTGTGGATCGAACCCTTTGTCATAATAAATCAAATACATTCAAAAAGATTCTTATTTGATTGAATTCCAATGTTATTTTAATAATTTTTTTTTTAATCTTTGCCAATTTTAGTAACTTATCTTCCATATCAACACAACTCCAATAACCGTTTTCAGGCAAAAACTCTTTAGTTCGAAGTTTGTTCTCTCAAAATATCGTTGCGATAGTGTTGGAAGATTAAAAGATTTCTTTGTTGTGTCTTTATTGAACTTAAATATCATATACATATTCCTACTTAATCGCATTGAAATAGAAACATATTCCAATCAGTGACTTGACGTAGAATTCGATTTATTAGATTTTCTGTTCATGCCATGGAATTATATTCCTTCAAGATATAGCTAAAAATAAAACGAAATTACATAATTATAGAAAGTTATCGAGTTAAATACAATTTTATATTTATTTTATAGCTCAAATATTAATTTTCTCGAGTGGGCTTAGGACTTCAGATAGTTGGGCCTGGCCCGGGTTATAACAAGCAGCACTGTCTGAATTTTATTATTTATTTATTTCTTTATTTATTATTTTATTTTAATATAATATTAGTGGAAAAACAAAATAACAGCTGGAGCGATTTTAATTGTTTAACTCCCTCGCTCGGCTTTTGTCGACCCTCTTTTGAGCTGAAGAAACCCTAAGGCACAAGCGAAAGCGCCTAGAAATCGAGAAAGCGAAGAACGATGAATTGCTCAAGTAAGCGTCTCTCGTTTTCTTTGGTATGATGCGGCGTGTACTTGCGTTAATTCCCTTTTTCTCGATCTTTTATTTGTTAGTTTACCCGCGAAATTATTTTTGTGACTATGTGAGTTGCTGATTTGTGTTGGAATGTACAGTTTCTGGGGAGGTGCCGGAGGAACCCGTCGTCTCGAAGAAGTCCGGTCTATTATTCGATAAACGTTTGATCGAGCGCCATATTTCGGTGCGTAATTTTATTGACCGTACATATCAGTTGGTCACTGCGTTAAATGTTGTGGTTTGATTTTGTGATGTGGGTTCTACTGGTCCTTTTGTTTTGGTAGGGATGAACTGCTCTTGGGGTCAATGTCTTGTCTAACCCCCTTTTAGTTTCAAATTTTTTTTTTCTGGAAATAATCATGTTTAATCATTAATGCTGTTATCGGTGTTTTGGTAGACTGGTTTTGACACTTCTCTGGCATTATTGTTAATTTATGGCCGTTGAGGATGATAATGATTAACGAACCTTGGTTGTGTACTATATATGGTCTTTTTAAGTTTTTCTAACCCCAGGATTAAAAGATAGCTGCTGTTCCTATTACTTAAGTTGTTTACATAATACTCAGGGATCTGCAGTTTATAAGTGTTTCTCCAGTGCCATTGCTAACCAATCATCTGTTAGAAGACTAGGATTTATGCTTATTAAGTTTTTATGTATATTAGGATTATGGAAAATGTCCTGTTACTGGGGAGCCTCTATCAATGGAGGATATTGTTCCTATCAAGACGGGAAAGGTTTGCACTTTTTCTTAATATTCAGCGTCTTCAGGGTGCCAAATGCCCTTTAGTTCTTGTGTTTTTGTTGTTGATTGACGATGAATTGTTGAGTGAATGAGAGTCACACCTTCTTTCCCTGCAGATAGTGAAACCCAGATCCGTACAAGCTGCAAGTATACCTGGGATGCTGGGAATGTTTCAGATAGTATGTTTTCCTCCGACCAAGTTATAACTTTATTTGGTTAAAACTATTGCTGGTCCTGCAAGTTTGTTGTTTTTTTCCCCTTTTTCACTTGTTAATTAGAAATGGTGGAGCAATAAAATATGTGTTTATTTGGAACTTTTATATTCAAGCTTATAGCCTGCCTAAGGCTTAAGAATATGTGTCCATGCCATTAGATATTAATGATGTTTTAACAAGCTACGAAATGCCTTGTTGCATTATAATTGTAACAGATTGACAAAGTTGTTAAGATAGTATTATAAGCTGCAACTCAAAAGTTCATGCACTGTCCTGTGTTATATGTGTAACTTTAATCAACTGCAGGATGAATGGTTTTGTCGAAATAAAACAGTTCGCTCGTATAGTCGTTTTTTGCTCCTCGATTGTCAATTTTTTTTACTGATTTTGTCTCTCCAGTTTTCTTTAGTGATTTTAGATTTATCTCTATCCTTGATGTTAAGATGGATTTGTTATTTTGCAACGTGTCTAACCATCAAAGTAAAACCGTATAGTGGTTCATTGTTTTGTGTAACTCTTTCCTGTTCTCCTTGAACCAGGAGTGGGATGGCTTGATGCTATCAAATTATGCGTTGGAGCAACAGCTACATAATGCTAGGCAAGAGCTCAGTCATGCCCTATATCAGGTACACACGAATTATTTAGGCCTTATATGAAATTGTCTTTGTACCCTATGTTTTACGTATTTTTATTTTATTTTTGTGCAGCATGATGCTGCATGTCGTGTGATTGCAAGACTGAAGAAGGAAAGGGACGAAGCAAGGGCATTGCTGGAACAGACCGAGAGACAGATACCCATGTCAATGGTGATGCCAGATGGAGTCAATGCTTCTGCAATAAACAATGGGAAAAGAGGTTAAATATACACTTATGCTTGTTCATTCCGTGTGATGTTCCTGCAGAGGTGGTTAACAAATGGTTTCATCTTGTTTCAGTTGCTGAGGATAATGAGATGCTTCCAGAGGGGAAAAGGATCCGTCCAGGAATATCAAGTAGCATCATAACTGAGCTTGCAGATTGTAATAGTGCTCTTTCATCGCAAAGAAAAAAGAGACAGGTATATCTATGATGTAAAATTGCAATATTTTTTATGTTTTAGGGATGCATAGAATCAGATATTGACTTTTTCTTCTGTAAATGAAAATATGTTCTCTTGCGTATCTGTTTCCCCAGATTCCTTCAACATTGGCTCCTATTGATGATGTGGAGAGATATACTCAGCTGACTGTAAACCCTCTGCATCGGACAAACAAACCTGGGATACTATCTCTGGATATCCTACTTTCTAAGGTTTGATAAATCTTTCGTTACTCCAGCCACAGCCACTCACTTGTTTTGGATAGAGTATTTCGACTTCCTCCATTATAATTTTATCTATCTTCTCCTCCTACTCGGGGTTTTGACATTCTAATGAATGCAGTGTTTGCTTTTGGAAATTTGCATCAGTATGGTAATGAGCAATGAAAATATATAAATGGAATCTTAGTGTTTGGAATGGATGTGGATTTGTTCTGTTTTGCATGGAATGACATGTTCTCAAAGCCTCTTTCTGGTCATTGGCTCATGGGATTGTTAATTGCAAATGCAATTCTTGAATCTAGATTGCATGTAGCCCTAGGTTAATCTGTAGACAATTTTGTTGGTTGCTGTTGTAATATGCCACTGTAGTGGTATAGATTAGTTTCATCTAGGCCAATCTCTTTTATCTTACGTATCTGATCCTTCATATGTAAATCTTTTGTAGTGACCACTGGCCATCATTCTTTTTCTGCATGTATCTTCAGGACATAATTGCCACTGGCGGGGCGGATGCAAATGTAGTTGTCTTTGATAAACCTTCAGGCCAAGCATTATCTACTCTCAGTGGCCATACTAAGAAGGTAGAATAATGCTGCATGCTTATTCATAATCCCATTTCACTCTGATTCATTTGTTGTCATATACGTCGGCATTGATGGGTTATCATATTTCTGTTCTCTCACAGGTTACAAGTGTCAAATTTGCTGCGGAAGGCGAATTTGTGATTACTGGCTCTGCTGACAAGGTCTATTAGTAATTTTAATTGAAAGTTTTAATATTTTATGCATACTTCCATGTGCAGGCCTGTTAGTTTTCTTTCAGAAATTTGAATGATTACGTAACAATAACAACCATTACTTTGTACTTCAGCTTCAGCCCTTACGAAAACTTGGGAAGCCCTTATCTGTGATATATTCTATTAACATTTCAAAACCAGCTATGTATACTTTAACTTACGTCATTATGACTTTTCGAATTGGATGGTTCTAAGTGGTGTCAACCTGCTGTACTTCTCTCGATCATTTGTCCAATAGCACGCTACTATTTTGTCTGCAGACAGTTCGTGTATGGCAAGCATCTGAGGGAGACTATAGTTGTCGCCACACTTTGAAGGATCATACGGCAGAGGTAGTTTGTTTTTAAATTAAGTGCAAACTTTACTTATTTCTATGGCAAACAGGGTGCATCAAAGTTGAACTTAACATAAAAATGGCCCCGAGAAGCATCCTATTGACCTTTTTATCCAGCTGACGATTTTATTCATTTGGTTTGTTATTTTATTCACTGTGATACGACAGGTCCAAGCTGTGACAATTCACGCAACCAATAAGTACTTTGTCAGTGCTTCTCTTGATCACACTTGGTGCTTTTATGATCTTGCATCTGGTTTATGCCTCACTCAGGTACCAAATCCCTCCCCCAGTTTATATCTTATACGCAAACTGATCAACATCTAGCCCCTTCTTTTTTCTTCTTATATATATATATATATATATATATATTTCCAGCTTTCTAGTTTATGAGGTTCATGTACAGGTGGAAGACACATCAGGGTCTACAGATGGCTACACATCTGCAGCTTTTCATCCTGATGGTCTTATCCTTGGAACTGGTACCGCTGGAGCCGTAGTCAAGATTTGGGATGTCAAATCTCAAGTGTGTATACTAAGCCTCTTTGATCTTTGAAAACTAATTTGTCCTTTTCTTATTTTTGGGCTGCTTAGTAATTTGAATTTTGTGAAAATGCACAGGCCAATGTTGCAACATGCGAGGGGCATATTGGGCCTGTCGCTGCCATCTCATTTTCAGAGAATGGTTACTTCTTGGCGGTAAATTTTCATTTCATGATTAAATTGGACTGTCAGATTGACCCAACGTTTCGATCTGATGACTAGCTTTCTTTCAGACTGCTGCTCAAGACGGTGTTAAGCTTTGGGATCTGCGTAAAGTGAGGAACTTTAGGACTATTTCTCCTTACGATGAAAACACTTCAACACAGACAGGTAATGATCTATCATTTTATGACTCATGCTACATG
Source organism: Lindernia subracemosa (assembly GCA_028392965.1). NCBI lineage: Eukaryota > Viridiplantae > Streptophyta > Magnoliopsida > Lamiales > Linderniaceae > Vandellia > Vandellia subracemosa. The sequence continues at coordinate 1,307,112 of JAQPCC010000046.1, forward strand.
CAATTCTGTATTTTGATAAGTTGCCTCCTTTTGGTTCCTTTGGTCTTGCAGTTAATTTTGACCACAGTGGAAGTTATTTGGCATTAGGAGGTTCTGATATAAGGTAATTTTAGATATAAAAAGCGCTTGGAAATTCCAAGACGGTCTTCATCAATCGTCTAATCTTTTGTATACATTGCAGAGTCCATGAAGTTGCCAACGTAAAGTCCGAATGGACCTGCATCAAAACATTCCCCGACTTGTCTGGCACAGGTGAGACGAGACCCCCCCCCCCCTCCTCATTCTTCATCCATGTTCTTACACGAAAATGAATATCTACATTTTTGTAGCAAGTGCTGATTTTTCTGTAGTTTTGATGCTTGTTGCTTGCTTATATTAATATGCTCGAGGTTGTTGATTGTATTCCATCCATGGTTGTTGGTTGCATCACAGGTAAAATAAACTGCGTTAAATTTGGCCCCGATGCGAAATACATAGCCGTTGGGTCGTCTGATCGAAACCTTAGAATATTTGGAATGCCCGAGGCTGAGGATGGTCCGTCTGAGCCTTGAAGCACTGCTTTAGCTACAAATGGGCTGCTTCTACCTTTTGTACTTTCTGATTGAGTGTCTGTGATTTCTTTCTGCGGCTGTATTCGTCATAGCATTCATATATAGACCAGACAAATTTATGTATCATTGTTAGCTATTACATTATGAGAAAAAAAACACCAAGGTTTCTCTCTGAAATGAACGATGATGTAGTTTTTTCTGTTATAAACCAAGTTAACTACTAATTATTAGGTGCTGCCCAATTTGGTATAGGAATGGTTGTGTGGGTCGAACTCGAATTTGGATATTTTACTATCCGACCCGAACTATTTGTAAAACAATTTTAATCGGAGTTATTTCTCAAAGTTCACTCGAGCAAATCTCCCTCACTTCAGAGTTCAGACAGTGGCGAACGCATCCATTTTGATTTTTATTTTTTAATCCATGGCTGACATACCTCCATCGTCATCGTCGTCACCCCTTGTGTTGAGTCTTCCTTCAGTCAGAAAAGAAGGACCCAAGCTGGTAAAGCTAATTCTTCCGCTTACGTTACACACATGCACGCACGGCCAATGTTTTTCGATTTTCAAGGGCTGGCGTTATTTTTGTGTGTTGATCGGAAATTCTTCGTGGGTTATGTTGATTGTCTTGTGTTCGAGTTACTCTTACATTCATGATGTGGGATTTTTAAGGTTGCTTTAGGTCAGGTGATTGAAGCCAAGGAGGTGAAAACAGAGCCACCACTGCAAGAGATTAAGGAAGAAGAAGAAGAACCTGTCGAAGATAACATTGAGTGAGTGCCTTTTGTTATTCGATGAAAGTTATGATTCGTGATCCTACGTCATTTTGTTGGGTGAAGATTCATTCAACCTAATTTTTCTTTTTTTGAGCTGACTTTAATTTGATCCCTTTTGCTTCTAATCTTTTCTTGATTGCTTCAGTTTTGAAGGGTTTAATTTGAATTTTGTCAAATGTGTGGGCGGGTCAATCTTTTTTTCATTTCTGCTCCTATCTTGAATGATCATTGAAGAGTGATTGTAACATGATTGTTGAGTTGAAGATCATTGAAATTGAATGATTTTGTCTTTGCTTCTTCTGCCACTCCTATCTGTTTCTCTTCCTTGCACAGAGCCCTTCAGTTGATGTCGAGTTTTTCACATCTCAAGTCATGTTCAAAAGTCGAGTTATGTCAATCGAAAACAGTTTTCTTATGCGCCTTATAAATCGAAAATATAATGCTCATGTAAAACGCCTTCCTATCTCTCATAAGTTTTGCTAAGTGTATTGTTTTAGTTGGACTTTAGTATAAGTGCTTTTATATTCATTGGTTGCATTAACAGATCTCTGATCCTCGTAATGGTTTCTCTTCTCCGCAGAGTTGAGCATAGTGACGACGATCAAACGAAAAAATTCAAGAAATTTGAGGCTGATTCCAGACAACATTTGATGGCGAAGTATTTCTCAGACAGGAACATTTTCGGAGGTAAGTAAAATGCTCTCCTGCAAATGATGCTGATAGCGTTACGGCAGCTGATTTGCTTGGAAAACATGATAGTTATACATCATTCTTTAAACGTTTTCTACACTCTTTCCAGGAAATATATTTGATGTCAAAGTGACCATAGACGGACAAACTGCTACAGCTAGCAGGTAATAACACCATATTATTCGAGACTCTCCGCTCACTTCAATTCAGCATGTTACTTATCTTCTAGATAAAGATTTACAATTGTTTTTCGTAGGTTGCCTCCTTATCTATCATATCTCAACCCAGCTACATTTCCTAACGAATCGAACTCGTCGGCAGAAGCTTCCATGGATGGTAACTCAGAATGAGAACACAGTGAAAAACAAAGGCAACTTACTCATTGCAAGCCCATTTATTTTCATACATTGGACTTGTGGTTTCCAATCTTATTCTGGGATAAAGGAAGCTTGACAATCAAATAGTTCTGGGATGAGATTTGTACCATGGCTTGGACCAGTCAACTTTTGCACATTTCTTGCTCAAATTTCGAGTACGTTGCCTTTGTCTACTGGCTTTTGTAAGAAAATGGGTTCTTTTCTTTCTGTACTCTTTCTTGTTTACTACCCATTAAATCTTTGATTATAGTTGTACTTACATTTACGACTTCTATTCTTTTATTTTCTGCTGCAAAAGCTTTATTCAACGAAGCACTCATTAAATGAAGCAATCTTGTCACGAGTCTCCACACCTCATTTCACAATAGATATTTTGATATTGTTGATTAAATAAAATCACACCTCCCTTGTTTCGAATTTCGGAGGACATATTTTAATTTTTATTACAAAGGAATTGATGATTAATAGATAACTAATTCCCTATTTTATTTCCCAAAATGGTTTGTTACATTCTTGGCACAGCACCATTTGTTGTCCTAACCAAGGTGCACGTTATACAGCTCTATTAAGTACATCGACGATCTCTTATTCATGTAATGTATGTATACATACACTGACAAAAACATTACTAAGCCTTCAGAACCATACAGTAAAAAACCCAATTCCAAAGCACATTAAAGCTTAGAGCAAAACCTCAGACTCAATTCTGTCTTAGCTCGTTATCAAAATCCCATCTTTTTTCTATCCTCCACGCCAGTAAGAACTTTTCAAGAAAAAGAAAAAGGAAGATGCTTTAGCAGTAGTTGATCTCATCACCAAGAACTCTACCAATGGGCTCACCCTACAACCTCGTATCTTTTGTTTCAATGATTCTAGTCATGATTTCACCGTCCCATTGTGCGAAAGACTACTCAGACTTAGTCTACAAGGGCTGCGCCAAGAACCCTCTATCAGACCCATCAGGCGCCTACTCGCAGGCCCTCTCGTCCATATACGGAACCCTCATCGCACAGTCCTCGAAGACCAAATTCTACAAGGCCACGCAGTCCTCAATTACGGGCCTTTTTCAGTGCAGAGGCGACCTCACAAACGTAGACTGCTACACTTGCGTCAGCAAGCTCCCAACCCTAATGGACAAGCTCTGCGGCAGAGTGGTTGCGTCAAGAATCCAACTTTACGGCTGCTACATGTTCTACGAAGTCTCTGGCTACTCTCAGATTTCAGGGATGGAAATGCTGTACAAAAGCTGCAGTGGGACTAACCGCGGTGGGGCGGGCTTTGAGGAGAAGAGAGACACGGCTTTGAATTCTCTCGAAAATGGGATAGGCAGCAGCGTGGTTAGTGGGTTCTATGCTAATAGCTTTGAGGCGTTTATGGGATGGGACAATGTGAAGGAGATGTGGGGAATAGTGACTGTGTGTGGCTTGTGTGAAAAGTGCTGCCCAAAGGGCCCAGTTTGAGTGTGGTAGTGCTGTGAGTGGTCAGTTTTATCTGCATAAGTGCTGGATTGGTTATAGTTTTTACTCCAAAGGAGGGTTGCCTAAACAGTCTCCTTCTTCAAGTCCATCAGGTAAGTGAAACTTTTTCATATGGTGTATATAGTCTTCTTACACACTACGTAAACGCTGCAAGAATTGTGCTGAAGTCTGAGTATAGGGTCGCCAAACACAGGGAAGGCTGTGGCTATCATACTGGGAGGAGCAGCTGGCGTAGGTTTTTTGGTCATTTGCTTGCTCTTTGCTAGAGGACTAATCAAGAAAAAAGATGGTATTTTTCATCTTCTTTCCTTTCCCAAGTTGATATTTTTCTCTCTCAAATCCATTGTGCTGATGATGATGATGCTGCAGATTACTAAAGAGGAAGCAAATACACTGCACATTGAATATGGGGGTGTCTTTCTTTCCTCTTGTAAGAAAGAAAAAAGAGTAACTATGACTGCTCAATTGATTAAGCTGTTGATTTTCGATATTCAGCAGCAGTTCTTATTCATACCATTCAAGATAAGTAGTAGCATGTTGATTGCTGGGATGTTCAACTTCCATTACAGAGAAGAGATTAATAGCTTTGATTGTTATTACATATCATAATAGCATAGCAGTTGCAGTTCGGAGAAAACAAGAATTGGAGGACAGAAAGTGGTGAGTGTGAAATTCCAACTAATATCTCTTCTCTTCTCATCCCATGTGACCGTTGTTTTTTGTCTTTTTTTTTTTTTTGTTGAGAATATAGTTTGTTTTCTTCCTAGTTTTTATGCTTTTGAGGCCAAAAAAATTAAAAGGCTCTGCTACGCTTTATGTTGGGTCAAACGTCGTTATACAATTTTCCAAGAAAGATGACATAAATTCAACCAAAAAGAAAGTGAAAATTAGATATGATATTATTAGAATGCAATTATGATATTAGCACAAAAAATAACGTGATCGACGACGACGGCCTTTGAAGCAAAGAAAACCACTATTTGTGCTTGCATGGCAACGTCCTTACTCAATGGCTATCTTTTCAAATATATCAATCATAAAAAAAGTCGTGCAATTATATAATTAGATATGGTGCACAAATTTCGCTTTCTCACGTATTGTTACGCTTTAGATCAATGGAATGAAATTAATGGATGTCACATTCATTTTTCTTTCTACATAAAAGGAAAATATGAGTATAAATTAATGTAAATGAATGTTGAGTTTTGAATTTTGAGTACCATCGCCTTTCTCTTAGTATGGTTGAGTATTTGTTAGTGGAAAAGATGGCAAAAAGTCTTCGTTTTCCAATTTTCTTTTTATATTAAATTATCAGTTGCTTCGTCACATAATAAAATAATAATAACAATAAATATATTTAAAAAAATAAAAAAAAAATGAAAAGATATAGAGCGAAACAAAAACGTGGTACCGTCCACCGTATATTATTATGAACTAGGTTCGACCCGTGCGATGCACGGGAATGTTCATTAAATTAGAATGTCATGGAAATTATGTAGAGCATATTTTTCGGTAGTAAAGGCGTTTATATCAGAATTGTACACATGGTGTACTTGTATGATAAATTTAACGGAAGTTAATTCATAAACGCCTATATTGATTTCTTACTGATATACGATGATAATATATTAGATTGAAAAACCTTAAGTATAATGTGACCTCTAGTCAATCACTGATATAGTATCGAACTCTATTCAACTATGATGCTTCGGGCTTATATCTTAATGGATGGTATGTTGTATATTTATGCTGCAACAAATAATAATGAGTTATCGTTTGGGAAATTAAATTATGAAGATTTCGGTTGATATGCACCGTTTCGTGGTTTAATTGTCGGATCTACTTCTGCTCACATGGATGTAAAGGCGAGGATGGAATTATACACTCTAATGTATTGTCGAAAAGAGTGGTCTGTCAACTTACTTACGTATAATTCGGTGGTTTTCTAAGAGGAGGCAACGAAACTCGACCTCTTCCATAACATTGCAAAAAATGACACTGAAATAGTTCTCTCTTCTTCGATCGTTGAAAGTTTGAAGTCTGTTCAAGATGCGTCCTTATGCACGATATAATGAACATAAAAAGTTCAGATGCTTATGTTCAGTACCATAACAGTCCGAAAACTCTGTAAGTATAACGTCCACTCGAGTCTATCACTAATGCGCTGATGTCTTATGTTTTACCATGAGGTTATGTATAGTTTATTTTCCAAAATATGTCAGGTTCTATCAAGTCTTTGCATGATTTCGAGCTTGCGCAACTATGAGTGATGCATGACCGTATTTATGAACAGTATTTCAGCACGAAGCTGTTATTTTTTTGAGCATTTATGCTTCATGAGGTGTTACTATTAATGTTGTTTGTTTAATGGCATGTGCGTCATGTATCTGTAGTTGCATACATTATAATATATTGATGGATTTTAATATCTATAGGCTTCTAAACAGTCGTAATATTAATCATTATGGTTGCTGTAATTACATGTTCCAGGATACGTAATACGGAAAATTGAGATAAATGTGTTCAGGATTAAACGGCTTCACCTATTGCTGATACTGAAATGTCATTTCAATCAAATCTATAACGCACTTGAATGACCATTAGGATCTGTTCCAAATTTTATGGAATTCCTTTGCAATATGATTTCAGTAGTCTTTGCTATGCAGACGAAATCCCGTACCTGCACAAATACAAAACTTAAGCGGTAACAAAATAAAAAACGTTTATCGGAAATTTAATTAAATTCATAGGCGTAGACAAATATTCATTATAAACCTGCTCGGCTTCGTTGCGCAGAAATTCATATACATCAGAAATACTACTCAATGTTATTTCAACATTGTTGGATACTAAAGAAATCGAACTCGGTCCATCAACATCATTTAATCTGCACCAATGGAAGAAAGAATTTCATGCAGGTAATGTTATTAATTCGTGCAGGTAATGTTATTTGAAATAACCAACTTCATGATAAAGACATCTCACCAACTTTCCTTTTAGGTCGTAAAACAGAGGAGGAAGAACGGGAAAGGCAGTGTTTTATACTATCATCATCTTGCTTTATTGTAATTGGATTGCAATCAACATACAATCAAGGACGTAGATGAATATACAGCTGAGATACTACCAAGAACTATCAAGTAACATGGGAGGACGTTGTATGTAACTATCAAAAAGGGAATGAAATTTTAAGTAACGATCCCATGACTACCTCTAAATGTTTCTCCTGAAGACGATTCATGTTCAATTTTGGGAAATCGCTGTGCATGAAAAATGGATGGAGGATATGAATCCGAATCTGATTAGCTTTTCGTTCAGCAACCTGCATAAGGCTTTAAATCCATACAATTGTCCATGATCCGAGCACGGTTATTACCGTAACAGAATGCAATGTTTGAGGTGGAGGGCTTAGAGAGATAATTGCATTGGTTCTGCAATTGTGTGTTCGTCTTCGAAGTAATCATCTTCAGACGACAAACACGTTATTTTTCTCTCAGGCATATCGTTCAGTGGAGCTGACTCTCAAAATTCCAAGAAGTTACAAATCTGAGATGAGAATACGTTTTTGCATCATGACTGATAATGGAATTTTCTCTTTCTCCTTTACTTTTGAAATCCCATTCCAGTAGGCCTATGTGATCTTTTCCTGCATGTTCATGTAACTCATTCATATCATTTAGATAGCTGGGATCGGAATATCTACACCTTTCATAGAGTATGAAGAAAGAAGAGCCATTCCACATGATATTGGATGCACCGGCTAAATGATTCATCCAATGTCGATTAGGGTCTATCTTGTCGCCTCGAACATATATTTGGGTTTAGGGTTTAGGGTTTGGGGTTTAGGGTTTAGGGTGGCTCATGAGTGAAGAAAATGTTCATATGTTGAGGCATATTTGTACAATGCTTAATGTGTTTTATATAAGGCATGTGTGTAATTAATGCAATTAATGTGACGATTCATTTTAAAATCACCTATATGAAATCAATGTAACTAATATACACCACACACAACCATCCCAAAAGCGTCTTTCAAGGAACATAGAAGGTCAATCACTGATTTAGTGTCAAACTCTATTCAACCATGATGCGTCAGGCCTATGTTATTAATGGATGATTTGTTGTATATTCATACTGCAAAACTACCATTATTTATAAATTTGGCGATAATAATTTGTATGCATCCAACAATTGAAAATACGCATATTGAAATTGAATTTTTGTGTCGTTATTTTTGTGGCCAGATTTCCTGTCATTATATTTCTTCTTATTATTAACAATTCTAAGATCATATATCATAACAATCGATCACTTTTTATCATCGCACAAAATTACGATTTGCAAAACATCTTTCCATAGTAAGTGGTGCATCACCCACACTCTATTCAATCATGATGCCTTGGGCTTCCATTAATAATTATGGTGTGTTATATATTCATGTTGCAAGATTAACATTATTTATATGATAGGGAATAATTATGTAACATATATTGATCTGCTCTTCGCTCAAGAAGATAACAAATAAGAGTGGACATGGCTATATATTAGAACATACACTACCGTGGAGGGGTGTTAATATTTGGGTTCATCTATCAAAGCAGCCGATAACCAAATATTGAATTCCCTGCTTGAGGTCAGCAACTTCCTTCACCTGTAAGTGGTCAGCAAGCAGCCCTTATGCCTTTTTATCTAAAGCTTGTTCATTGTTGAGAAGTGCTTCAGCCTTGTATATTCATCTTTTACGCAGTGGTGATGTAACTTATTATTGTAAATCTTGACAATTATTTTTATCTCGTATGATGCTGTCGGATTGGCAGACAATTCAGTAACCATTCAGCTAAGTATATTGTCGTTTGAAGCGCAACGTCCTCTAGAAGTGATGGAGGGTGGAAGTTGAATATCCCTGAATGAGCATCCTCGGGTTGCTTTGTATAAATAAATTGTCGTTACATCAAAGCATTGGACTAACACCACTTCTATATGGATGGCGTTGGTTTATGAAATTAGTCTGAGCCAATAACTGAGTTCTCAATGAAGATGGGTTGCCTTTTCCTTCCCAGCCATTACGCTGGTTAATTTCTCTTACGGATTCTTCATTTTTGCGAGACGACAGATGGGTCTTGGCGTAAATTAAATGAGAAGTTTGAGAAGCAGCACTAATGTTTTATGAATATCCTTTCAGTTCGGTCGGAAACGGCCATGGTTGTATATTTTTAACGCTCTCACCTATTGAACATGGGCCATTTCTCTTCTGAGGATGTAAAACATACTCGATCCTTTTTGGGATGATTTTCCCAACTACACGGCCAAGACTTGATGTATATACAACCAAGTTCCCGACATTATCCATGTCATCTTGAAGATCTATCTGTTAGTTTACAAAGAGTTGTTGTTAATACCCAATAATTTGTGTCCTCTATTTTATGTGTTGAGGTATTAAAGTCACTAAAAGATCAATAGAATTAGAGAATACAAAGAATACATTTTTCTTATAATTTGTAATGGCACTAATTGCCTCAATTATCCAACATTATTAGAGGAAGAATTGTTGTAAGGAGGGTGATGCAATAGTCTTTTTGTACCACGCCGATCCTTATCTACGATGAAGTTCTTTTTTCCATGTTATTACTGCGATCAGTTCTTTTTTACATGTTATTAATGTGATCAGTTCTGCATAGCAAATGCAATAACATATTGCAAAATGAGGTCGCAACACACCTGTTGTTGGTCATAATTCAATGTATAATTGGTACGGTGTGACATCACATAAACGTTCCCTATTTTTCTTTTTTAATTTTCCTCCTCCTGCTGTAAGTAACATCGTGATTAATTGTATTGTAAAAACTGAAACAACTCTTTATACATTGCACTCAGAGAGTCAGGGGAGCTGGATAGGGCAATCGAATCAAGACTTAGACCTTTGTTGTTTGCATTTTTTTCTTCCAGATCGTAGTAATAAATGCAAAATACTGTTGTATCCGTCAACGAATCGAATGCGTTATTGAGAAGCATGATATTTGATACACTTAAACTAAGAACGTTCCGTTAAAAAATACATTTGTCAACAGCTGTACATCAGGAAACTTTTCACACAACGAATTTACCATCAAACCAGCCAGATCTTATTCGGTTGTATTTGTTTGTTTCCTAGCAGCTGCGTCAAGTATTACAAAATTTGCCGACTCAATCCCATCGTCAACAATTACTTCTATTCGAAATCTAATAGAGGAAGAAAACATTATTTAACGTGAAACCTCATACCTTCCCTTATAACATCCAAATGATATGCTTTATTATCGCAACACTCCAACTGCATTGTGGGTCATACACTTATTACAAATCAGGATAGTTATGGATTTTCCCAACTGGATGAAACATTTGGTGCAAGAAAGGTTATTCCATCCGCTTTGCGTAACAATCTCGGTAATCTTTCCAATGCACTTAATATCCCGCTCATGCTCAAATTCAAATTATAAGAGATAACAAAACTATATGTTATAGACATCGAGTGTGTATTAAAAAAACAACGAAAAACAAAAATCAACAAACCCGTTCCATCTTAGTTCGCAGATAGTCACATCAATACCACACAAATAGAACTTATTAATATATTTATTAATTCGGTAGAACCTTTTTTTAATTATTTTCATTATGAATAATGCTAAAACAATTACTATACGTCGCCTAAAAGTCACGCTGCAAATATCGTTGGTAGTGTAAAATAAAAAGTATCCCAATATGTAATCGTTCGGTTCCATATAAACTAAAACTAAAGAAACGTCATAAAAGTATCGATTGCAAAAAATATTAATGAATCTACTGTTTAAACATATTTTAATAAATAATGAGTATATGACTTTGTATGTTTATGTTACAATACTGCAACGCTACTATTATAACCTATTATCGTATCGTAGTTATGTTCGAATTGTTTGGAAGTACGACTATAAATCATTTGATCCAGCAAAACTGTTTTAAAGCAGAAATTTATTGATACGATTAATTGACATGGTTGTTCAAATGCAAACGATATATATTCACGATGGTCTTGAAATGCGTAAATTAAAACATCTAGTTCAGAAATAGGAAACAAACGTCAAACCCATGTGTTACAAAAAGCACAAACGGTAAGATATTTCCTAAAGTCCTCAATCTCCACAGGCGTGATTTGATGGTGGCATCACCAGCAATCATCAAAGAAAACGCAGAACGCAACATGTAGATTCCACATTCACCCCTGAGGAAAACACTTTAAGGATCAGATTTAATGAAATCAGGTTTAATATGACAGAAGACACTGCTGTGTTCGATTTGGTGTGGTGTTTGATGTAGTTACTTACATGACAGTCTGTTGGGGGAAGTTCGCATCTCGATCAACCGTGAAATTTATCATCTCATCAGTTATGCCAAGATCCTGTAGTATATACGGTAAAGTAATCTGTGTAATATGAAAAGCCTCACTGAAAAACCTCATGTCCTTGTCGCAAGAGAAGTCCGAGTCCTGGATTGTAACACTTCCGTTTTTGTGGTCAACTACAGCGAGAACCCAATGGCAATTGTTTACGTTAACTGGGATTGCTAAGATCAGCACTGCGCCAAGGCGTCGATGGCCAACTTTCCATAATTCCTTGTGCGTAAGGATGAAGAGAAGCAACGTCAACCTTACCGGAACTCACGTACTCAAGTGCGACAATTTGATTGAAAGCAGTGTTCATAAAGGCAACGCTAGCGCTTCCAAAATTTGTACGACGCTGCATCTCAATGAATCCTCGAAGACACTCGTCAACATGCTTTTGGAAATCAAAATATACATGGCATTAATTAATAGGAAAAACATTAAAAAAAAAAACTCTCACGCACCTCATCAGTGAGCCATGCAGTTTTTCTCATAAGTGTTGTAAAGAACCGTGCTCCACGATGACTCCCGGTAATACCCGTCATATACGATCCTGAATCCATCTTACTTATCATAGATGATATATTTGGGAACATTTTCACGTTGCTACCGATACTGAAATAAGGCTGGGGGGTCTTCGGTTGGTTTATAACCGGATTAGGCGAAGCCTCTAACGAAGACCGTTTGCGCTTTGACAACATAGACATACCATCCTGTTTTTTTCTTTCTTTGATCGATGCTCCTTATCAGAAACAATAATATTAGATTTGACAACATCTTTCTCTGAATCTACCCGCTCATGAACAGAACGAATGCCCCCTTCGAATTATTTCAAAATAATGTCAACGAATAGTACGAAACGTTATTACCACGGTAGAACAAACATAAATCTAAAAACATACCAAGCCTCCTTTCAATATCTGAAAGCCTTTCGTGGATATCCAAAGAGTTTCTTTCGAGAGCTCTCGTTAATTGATTCACTGCGTTCGTCTGCAAATCGAACTGAGACTGCAAAGCGTCAAAACTCAATCTAGCCGACTCAACGTATGAATCTATTTTACGATCAATTCCGGCCAGCAATTCAGACACTGAATCTCGTACGTCCTTGAACCCACTGTTCAAGAAATCTGTGAACTTAGAAAACATCTTTATTTGCCTAAGCAAAAAGTAAATTCTTCGAGAGAAGGCGACTTGGTTCTAAGATTGAGGCTCTGAATTATAACCGTTCATCCATCATATCGTCATTTATGCAGGAGTAAACAATGCATCGATTGAGGAATTATAACGTTAATTAGTCTCTATTCATTGAATTTGTTATTTAATTTCCTTTATACATAGTTATTATGGACTATTGGTAAGTACACATTCATGATCAATTGACTTTCTTAATTACCATTTGTTATCAATAACTTAAGATTCTAAGTATGTATTAAGGTAATGTAACGTGTTATGTGGTATACCATGGGTCACTTCGAGTCCTACTATGAGCCACAGGTTTTTTATTTATGGATAAATGTTATGCAATCAGTTACTATGTCGATTTTATATCAATTGAATGATATATTGATTGATGTATGGTTCGAATATGCAAGGTCCAGAACTTTAGGTTTAACTTATATATGACTAATATTTGCAATATTAGAACTGAGGCATAACAACTTGATAGTTTTACGATTCTTTTTTCGTTGGGGTATGTACTCCTTTTCATATGTGTTGGATGGAAGTTTCGTGTTAGAAGAATTAGCTGATATAGCATTTGGTTGGTTGTTAGTCGAAGATGTGGTTGGTCTTTCTTCGTGTTGGCTGATCATTTTCTTCGATATATGATTTGCTCTTTCTTCGTGAAGTAATAGTCTTTGATTACTGTAATTTGCTTTAGTTTGTATGTTTAATTAACATTAGAATACTACACTCAATTAATTAATTTACCAAATGACACCTCTTTATTCCCTTTCAAATGAGAGCTTCATTAGGTTAACATCGCCTGTAAATTGGGGATATCTGTAACTGAACAAACCCTAATATTATATTTTGGATAGAAGTTATTGTTGATGATGAGTGCGAGTCGACGAACTTCGTAATATTTCAAGCAACTGCCAGGACTATTTCAATACAATTGCAGACGATATTGTGACGTCTATGGTAATTTTTCCATAACGAAATCACACGGTGTACAATCATTAAAAACTGCATTCATAATATTAAGCCCTTAACATCATTGCATTTGACTTCCAAATTTACAGCATCTACACGGAGGCTAACAACAATTACGACATCCTTGAAAGAACCAGCTTTAAAATCAGTTACTTTGCCTGCTGGAGATTCTAACATGGTGGCACCATTGTGCATATTAACATAAACAATACTGAAAGCATTGTATGATTTTGGAATAATGTGACTTTGAGTGATATGTGTTTTTATCTGCTATAACTCTTTCAACACCATGAAATTTGTAACTATATGGTCCGCTTCAGTATACAGCAAATTTGCCAGAATATATTCAACATTATTACGATGATATATACGAACGTTATATCGGCCGCATAACGGCGACAAATTCCTATAGCGCAATGAGGGCGCTGAAGATCTACTGCTGCTCGTAATTCAGCGTATAATTGAGAAGGCGCTGCCGAGCATAAGTTTCTTCTACGTCATATATCGGATCCTCTTTCAATAGTGTATTGTTGAGGCCTTGAACTATGTTCGATGCTGATATTTGATTTACATCTAATCGGTAGCTGTTTAGGGTTTCTATGCCGAACGAAGTTTCAAATTCTTCTTAAATACCAATCGTTGTCTCTATTATACCAACAATTAACATTATTATAACAACTGTTAACACTATTATATTAATAAATGAAGTTATTCTAATTTTATATCAACAAAACTGGATATGATACCAACTGTTGTCGTTATTATACCAACTGTAATCACTATTATACTAACACATAACATTATTCTAATTTTTTACAAATATAACTGGCTATTATACCAACTGTTCTCGCTATTATACCAATTGTTATCACTATTATACCAACTGTTAACACTATTATATCAATAAATGAAGTTATTCTAATTTTATATCCACAAAACTGGATATGATACAAACTGTTGTCGTTATTATACTAACTGGTATCACTATTATACCAACAAATAACGTTATTCTAATTTTTTACAAATAAAACTGAATATTATACCAACTGTTCTCGCTATTATACCAACTGTTATCACTATTATACCAATTGTTATCACTATTATACCAACAAATAACATTCAAATTTTTTACAAATAATATTGGGCATTATACCAACTGTTATTGTTATTATACCAATAAATAATGTTATTATAATTTCAACTCGGGCGACGTCTAAAGTTTGATCAGCATAATGAAGAAATAGGTCATATTGAATCATCGTAAACTTGGCAAGAAAATTGAATTTCTGATATGTAACCAGGCAGTGGGTAGAAAGTTCCTTACATCGAACATGTATAACGTATGGCTCGGGAGCAAGTTCATTACAGCAGAACTCTAGATGTAACTGAGTATGTTATAGAAGGCAAATCTCACAGTTTTTATAATGTTTCTGCAAAAATATATACAATAACGCCACATAAATGTTCAAAAATATATACAATAACGCCACATAAACGTTTCGTAATTTTCCTTCTCAATTTTCTTCCTCTTGCTGTAAGTAATATGTTGACCAACTGTATCATCACTGCCGAAACATCTCTTGACCACAGTATTGACAGACTCTTTAGACGTTGTAATTAGAGAGTCAAAGGTGTTAGATAGGTTAACCGGACCAATACTTAGACAGGATTTTCAAATCAAAAATCGTCACATGCTGAACAGCATCAGAATAAATGCAATGGGCATATCAACATGAATGAATTGAAATATTACTCAATCGAGAACTATATTGATACAATAAAAAATAAAACATGTCAAATGCACATATATCGTACTAATAAACGCAAGAAACTTTGGATCCGTTAAAGAATCGGATGTATCATCATGAGGCAAGGTCTCTGATATATGCGACACTGCAAAGCTGTGGTATGTTATTATGAAGTCAGACGGTTTTATCTGTATTTGAAACTGAAATGGTCGGCCGACCAACGCGAGGATGCACCCAGGTATTTCATGCTCAGGTGAACTTGGCCTAAAACCATCCTCGTTTCGCATGGAAACACTCTGCAATGAAGGACGACTCAACAACCATAAAGTCGTACAATACATTCCTCACAAAGCACCATGTCAACACCATTTAATTTAAGCCTGTTCGTTTAAAAACTAAACCAGCAAACTCACCATGGAACCCGCCAGATCCTCTGCGGTTGTATTAGTAAGCTTCTTGGCAGCTGCGTCAAATATTACAAAATTTACCGAGTCACTACCATCATCAACAACTAATCTATTCGAAACCTGATACGGGGAAGAAAACATCATTTGACCTAAAACCTCGAAACATCAATTATAATATCCAAAAAGATAGGATTTATTACCGTAACACCGCAACTGCATTGAGGTTCAAACACTTATTACAAATGAGGGTAGTCAAAGATTTTCCCAGCTTCGTGAAACATTTTGCGCAAGAAACGTAATTCCAGCCACTTTGCGTAACAACACCGGTTATCTTTCCAATGCAATTAAAACCCCGATCCTAATCAAGTTCAAAACATAAAAGGCGACAAAACAAAATAGTTAATGAAAAAATTATTTGAAAATAAAATACCGATGCATTCTTTGGGAAATTAAGAGACTGAAACTATCATCTGAAAATAAAATCATTGAAACTAACTTTTGAAAAAAATATTGAACTTATAATTTGGAATAATAATAATAATAATAATAATAATAATAATAATAATAATAATAATAATAATAATAATAATAATAATAAAAGTATCGATCGCAAAAAATATTAATGAATCTACCGTTTAAAATATTTAAAAAAATAATTAACCTACTGTTTGAAGTTAATGCATAACAGTGTTCTTCGGGACTTATGATATTGAATTTTTTTTGGATCATGTATATCGGCTGAAAAAACATTGCATTTTAATATATGATCACACTAATATGATTTTGTACGAATATATGTGCTGACATGAAGTACATAAATTCAGAGCTCAGCCATATTCGCTATATATGAAACCTACCGTCAGTGACGGTTGTCAATGGTGTTGAATACTTCATGGTATACCATGTTGACAACTTCATTATTGTCTCTGTCTTCTTCATTGAAGCTCAAGATCTTTATTCCTGCAGGTGATGTTACTCGAGATAATGCTACGTATAGTTGACCATGCGTGAAAACTGGTTTCGGTAGATAGACGCCAACTCTTTTTAAGCTCTGCCCTTGACTCTTGTTAATTGTCATTGCATAACATACTCTCAGTGGGAATTGGCGTCGTCTCAATTTGAACGGCCATGCTGTGTCTGATGGCGAAAGAATGATTATTGGGATGAGAACTTTTGTTCCTAAATTTGTACCAGTCAGAATTTTGCATTCGACAACTTTGCTGCCCAAACGTGAGACTACCATTCTTGTTCCATTGCAGAGTCCATCCTTTTGATTGATGTTTCTAAGTAGCATTACAACAACTGAAGGCTTCAGAATAAGTTTGTGATTTGGTAGCCCAGAGAATTGTAGCGTGTTTAGAAAATCAACAGGGTACATTCCTTCTGCCCCACTTTCTGTTGCAGCTTCTATTTCAATACTATCCGCACTTAAATATTCGGTAGGCTGACCTCGAGCGAGTGATAGCATGAAATCATTTATTTGGTCGACAGTGTCATTACGGGGCGTTAGTATTGCCCTTTCCTTAATGAAATCACGATCTGTCATATGACTTTCAAAACCTGGATATGTGTAGCTGACGATTTGTTGGATAGGGTCGTCGAGAGGCTGAATCGTCATTGCACTTGGAATTCTAACTGTTTCTTCATCACCAACTCTGGTCTCAGATATTTTCCCATCTCCAATTTGCAAAATCCATTTGGAAAATTCTATCTCCGTGCGATTTAGTCTCATATTCTTTGTCAGTGTATATACACAGCAATGATCCCATAAGTATGATCGATTTATGACTGATTCAACCGTATCTTGTCTAGACCCTTTAGGTATCACAGGTAGCAATTGTCTGAAGTCGCCGCCAAGCATTACGGTTTTCCCACCGAATGGTATTGTCTCTGCTGAGGCATTTGTTGTAGACATCAAATCTCTCATCGTTCTGTCTAAGGCCTCGAATGCGAACTTGTGGGTCATCGGTGCCTCATCCCAGATTATTAAGTCCGATTGTACCAGCAGTTCTGCTAACATGGTCCCTTGTTTCACGTCACATATTGAATTTTCCTGTATCGATATTGGAATCTTGAATCTCGAATGCACAGTTTTTCCTCCAGGTAAAAGTAACGCTGCAATTCCCGACGAAGCCACATGAAGTACTATCATGTTTTCTGACCTTAATGTTGTTATTATAGCCTTGTAAACGTAAGTCTTTCCCGTGCCGCCTGGACCATATAGGAAGAAAAGTTTTCCAAGACCATTCTGCACCGAGGCAATGACGGCGTTGAACACCAATTGTTGCTCATTATCAATGTTGCAATAAGGCGTTGTTGCTCAGCATGATTTTCTTCTATGTTGTAATTAGTCTCCTCGATCAATAGCCTGTTGGTGAGCTCTTTTAGTATACCTGTTGATGGCAATGGCATTCTGGGAAAATCTGTAAGGGTTTTTGAGTTTTGCATGAGAATCTTCTCGATATCCATTAGAGCGTAGTTTTTAAGCTCGTCGTCAGTAAGTTGAACTGCTGTCTGATTGTTATATCTTCAGAAAGACTTTTCCAAAAACTATTCCATAGACTGAGAGGATCTCCAACTTCGCAGTGTATCAATAGCGTGGCAAATAGATGTCGCAACTGGCTTGGAGTAGCCCAGTGAGCCGATTCTTCCATTGCTTGATGCCATTCGGAGTCCCCGTCTAGTATCCCCATTTTATAGCATGCATCTTTGAATGTTTGCATGACTTCACCGTTCACAGTTCGGATCTCTTTGTATGATGTTGGCCCTCTCACCATCGTCAGCAACAATTTCATATAATATAATTCTCCAGCGGTTGGATGTATGTTGACGATTCTTCCTATTACAAACCCCTTCTTACGCGGAGTCCATGTCTTTGTGGAAGCATTCCATACAAATCTTGATGGGAACTAAACATACGTTAGATTTCTTGCTTCAATGCTATATTTGTTTGCTTCCATCCATTCCGTCAACATAGTTTTCCGAACACCTTCCCCAGCAATCATATTCTCCAAGTCAACAGAATCTTCATACAATAGACTTTGGTGTCCCTCTAAATGCAGTGGGAGCCTCTGTACGGCTGGTGATCGATGATGAATGTTAAAGGCAAATATTCTCCACATTTCTTCGCAAGCCGATAAATACCTACAGTCAAGATACTTCTTTATTTCATCACCTTCATGAGATTTCTGTCCATTTCGACGGTTTTGTTGTCCTGTTCGCTGCTGGTCTTCGATGATCATGGTAGCCTTGTCAACCCCCTTTGTAATATATTTGAAAAGATACTTAATCGCTCTTGACCTGTTGCACCATTCTACGTTGATATGTGCTTTGTGTTTTTTCAGCAATGACAAATTATGAGGGACAACGTAGTTGCTGAACAGCCAGGACCCCCTTTTTGTGACGGAGTTTGATTCGTCTCTTCTCCGTTGATAAGTCACATAACCAAACTCATCGACAGTAGTTCTCTCATTGTAGGCTTTAGGGTATTTCTTCGTGCATCTCCCCTTTTCCATGCAAGGCGATGACTGCCGGTCAGGACCACATGGTCCATGTATCATGAATTGTTCCACCAGCTTATATCCTTCCTCATCAACATATTTGTTTGGGATCTCTGCTGAAATAATTCTGTCGATCTCCGGTGGACTTGGGTCCGTTCCTATCCTGTTTAGCCAAACTAATATGTGTGCATGTGGGAGGCCGCGCTTTTGAAATTCTATAGTATACAAAACTGCACGTTAAAAAAAAATTATTAGTTCAAAATACTATTCTGAGAATGAAAGTTAATGCGACATAACTTCTCTACATGAGTTGGCAATATATTTGGTTTACATACCTGCCTTACTTCTTCCAAAGAAAATGCCACTTCGAATGTCTGCTAATAATTGGTCCAGTTTTATTTTGAATACCCTGCATTGTAGGTCTAGCCTATCATTTGACAGATCATTTCCGTAAGTCTGAAGGTGCGCTGTTATTTCTTCCCAACTTGGATTTGCAGTTATCGCGATGAATAAATGAGGGTTCCCATACCACCTGCACAAAGCGAGTGCGTCATGATAATTTTCAACCATATACCTTGGAGAGCCTGTAAATGATGATGGCAGAATTATTCGCCTTCCAAGCGATCTTGCATCCGTGTCCCCTCTTGTAACGGCATCACAAATGTTGTTGTAGATTTCAACTCTTAGGGTTTTCTGGTTGTGTCTTATCCATCGTAAACGTTCTTGTTCTATAGATGTATATGCGTCAACAATGTATTGATGGAGAAGTCGTCCTGCCTGAATTATTCCTTTTCCTTCAGACATTCTGGTATGAATCTGGTATGCGTAGTACTCCCGCATTGTCATGTACGTTCTCTTAATCGACGTTTGTCCAGTTCCTCTATAAGGCATTTGGTCATGGAAACCAGTTTCACCATACGGGAATAACAATGGATATTGCATGGCCATGAAGGAAGGGTGTAGCTCACTGATCCTTTGTAGCTGTCCGGTCCTCGTCTGGACTATTATATCTCTCTCCCCTGTTGTTTCAGGAAGATCACTAACTATTAAGCCCGCAACTTCATCTGCAACTGGGGCATCGTATTGTCTCCCTCGACGGCCTTGACCAATCAGTCGTATTGAGAGATTTGCTGTCTTGCTAGCTTCATATCTGTCCCTTGCCATTCTAAAAATCTTTGCCAGGTTATTGTTAGCATCCATCATTTGAATAAGTGCTGCAACTACCTTTGTATCCAACTTTTCAGCGCTTTCTCTTGTTAAGGTATTCATTCGGTTGGATACTTCGTTTGCAGTGTCGTATATGTACAGCTGGGCAAATTTGGGCTTACTGCCTTCGGATGGAAGTAGGGATCCAATGTTATGGTAATTCTGACCATGAATTCGGAAAACGTATGCACTATTTCCTCGGTTGATGGATGGATCTATTTTAGCTCCCATTGAGGTGAATGCCAGCATAGAATTATATACTCTTATGTACTGCCTGAACGTTTGGTCCGATAGTTTGTTTGCCAGGTATTGTGGTGGTGGTCGGATGGGAGGTAATGATACTCGTCCTTGGCTGCAGCATATGGAGTAGACCAAATTTACATTCTGTACTTTAGTTTTTGTTGCTTCTGATTTCCAAACCACAGCATTGCAATGAGGACATTGATGGAGATCTTCTGCACTTGGCCTTTGAGCATTCATTTGGCTTACCTGTAGTGCTTCGTTGTTCCCTAAAATCAGTATACAAAATTATATTGACAATCAGTTTCATTTTGCGCCTAGTATATGATGGTTATTGCAAATTACATAGGAAAATGCGTTTCTTACTTCTTGTCAATCTTTCTGTGGATATCTGTTTGCTGGTATCATATCTGTTTGCAATATCACGCTGCTCTTTATTATTTGCTGCATTGACGTAAGATGCGGAGTAAAACACTTAATATAAGATATTATGGTGACATTTAGTAGGTTATCAACAAAAATAATTGCAAATATTTATTGAAGAAGATATATTTACAGTAATTTCTCGACGGCCCACGTTTGTTCTTCATAAATTGTATTCGTATTTGTCGTGCACGCCTAGCTCTTAGTACGGTTTCTGTGGTAGCGATTGCTGCAACAATGTATACCACATATATTCAGTAAAAAAGTTAAAATCAATGCGGTTTTTTTTCGTTAACTTAACTACAGAGTGAACAGGTCTGTAGGAAATATAGTATTTCATGCTTTTTGTTTTTTATGCATTACTGTATGAACATAAAAGCCTTCGTGTATTTTTGAACTTTTTATTATATTTATGCAGCAATTTTCTGATGATATCCTGGGAAATGAGTTTCTTACATTTTGCCAATTTTAATCCAGACATTTGTTTGGCGGTTCTCTGTGTGTATGTAGTAGCATGCTGCTCTTTGTTGTTTGCTGCAATGACGTAAAATATGGAGTAAAACATTCAAGATAAGATGGGATGGGCACAACTTAGAACTTCTAACTGAATAGAGATGCGGACCTTTGTTGAAGAAGTTATTTCTACAGTAGTTTCCTTTCATCTCACGTCTATGCTTCAGAATTTGCATTCGTATTTGTCGTGCAAGCTTAGCTCTCTGTACACTTTCTGTGATAGCGGTTCCTGCATTAACGTATACCGCACATACTTACTAATTAAGTTTAAATAAATGTGACGTCTTTTCGTAAATTAACTACAACGTGAATATGTTGCTGTAAAATATAGTAGTTTCCTTTCATCTCACGTCTATGCTTCAGAATTTGCATTCGTATTTGTCGTGCAAGCTTAGCTCTTTGTACACTTTCTGTGATAGCGGTTCCTGCATTAACGTATACCGCACATACTTACTAATTAAGTTCAAATAAATGCGACGTCTTTTCGTAAATTAACTACAACGTGAATATGTTGCTGTAAAATATAGTATGTACATGAGAAGTTTCCATGCATTAGTTGAGACAGATGAAATCCTCAATGTATTGTTGATATTCTTACGACATCTAGGCAGAAACTTTCTCTGATATAAGTTTCTTGATCTGTAGGAAATTGTTCTCAATTGATTCTTTGATGTCATAATTTGGGTCTGTCTTTGTTTTGCTATCGTCGAAATCTGCTTGCTAATATTTTCTGGTCCATCATATATTGCTAATCTACCCTTTGCGATATCAGATCCGCAATATTGAATATCTGTTAATAATCAATCAAACAGTAAACAAATATCAAAAAATACACATTGCTCTATGTAATATGCAAACAAAGTTTCAATATGCGAGCATTACCAAGAGTTTGTTTGATATAAGAAAGCTTTCTCTGAATTTCCGCGTATTTACTGTCAATATTATTTGCAATGGTGCTGAAGCTTTCTGTAATGAGCTTGCATCTATCCTGCAAGGCAGTGAGCTTCTGTTGCTCAACTCTTGTGTAAACATTAACGTTAATGTCGATTCGTCCCGTCATCTCACTGAATAAAACATGTAGATTGGTGAAACATTGCTCAAATAATGATCGTATGTCACTATCCATCTCCAACGATTAATATATTTGTGCCTTGTAGGTTGTTTCAACGTGTATTTTTAAGCTGTTAGAATTCTGAATGTTGTTGCAGTGATCTGTGAGTTGAATATTTTGATCTAACCCCACGTTTGTGTGCCATACCATCAGTCATGTTATTAACATACATTTAAAGCATAATTAATTAATTACATTGTATTTGCATAATGTTGCTGGAACATTGAACTTATTATTATATTCATCAGTTTCGTAAGAGGTTGATGTAAAGCCACAAAACGATACCCAAGACTTCACTGTAATAATAATATATTTATAACATCTTAAACCTTATCATTGTTACTACTGCTTTGAGCTTCTTCACCTGAAAAATAAAAAATAATTACCCTAAATCAGTAATTTTGAGTAGGTTACATATCAATTATCATCACTGAGAGTATATATAAAAAATGAGTATGTGCCGCATTACCATAAATTTAATACGGTGAATGTTTATTTTACAACTCATGTGGAGTTAAGGTACTTTAAAAAACAAAATATTGGTTAAATTCTGAGGGAATTGCACAATCAAATTTATGTCATTTTGGATTTTTTTGGACCAACCGCAACTGCAACATTATTATCATATATGGTTATGAATAGAACATAATTCTGTTCAACGGGAATCATTTTACGCTCATGCAGTTCGTTTGCAGCAAGAGTAATAAAAGTTATCAATAAAACAGTTGTGTAAATGAATATATTTAAATGAGAAGCTTGAAGACACCAATTCATTAATACGATTAACTGAGACGCATCTTCACATTTTGAAAGAATTATTGAAGCTATAATTTGGTCTCTTACCTTCTGTTGGAAGTAATGATCCATTATTGTGATAACTCTTCCCATATTTGTGGTAAACATATGCACCGTTTCGTGGTTTAATTGTCGGATCTACCTCTGCTTGCATGGATATAAAGGTGAGGATGGAAGTATAAACTCTAATGTATTGTCGAAAAGAGTGGTCCGTCAGCTTACTTACATATAATTCGGCAGTTTTCTAAGAGGAGGCAACGAAACTCGACCTCTTCCATAGCATATAGAGAACTCTAAATTCCTTAGTTTTTTTTTTGTGTTTGATTGGATTCTGATTGCCAGACTAGAACACTGCAAAACATGACACTGAAATAGTTCTCTCTTCTTCGATCGTTGAAAGTTTGACGTCTGTTCAAGATGTGTCCTTATGCAAGATATAATGAACATAAAAAGTTCAGATGCTTGTGTTCAGTACCATAACAGTCCGAAAACTCTGTAAGTATAACGTTCACTCGTGTCTATCACTAATGTGTTGATGCCTCATGTTCTACCGTGAGGTTATGTATAGTTTATTTTCCAAAATATGTCAGGTTCTATCAAGTTTTTGCATGACCTTTAGTTTGCGAAACTATGAGTGATGCATGACCGTATTTATAAACAGTATTTCAGCACGAAGCTGTTATTTTTTTGAGTATTTATGTTTCATGAGGTGTTACTATTAATGTTGTTTGTTTAATGGCATGTGCGTCATGTATCTGTAGTTGAATACATCATAATACATTGATGGATTTTAATATCTATAGGCTTCTAAACAGTCGTACTATTAATCATAGTGCAGTTGATCTCGTTTACAAAGACTGAGTTTATGGTTGCTGCAATTACATGCTCCAAGATACGTAATACGGAAAAATTGAGATAAATGTGTTTGGAATCAAACGACTTCACCTATTTCTGATACTGAAATGTCATTTCAATCAAATCTATAACGCACTTGAGCTTGTTCCCAGCATGAAATATTGGCATAATTAAATATTTTCCTGATAATACATGAATGCATTAGAATATCATATTGATAAATATAAACCTACGCATTACAAAAAAAAAGAAATAAGTAAAATAAAAAAAACCTAACATGAATGACCATTAGCATCTGTTCCAAATTTTGTGGAACTCCTTTGCAATATGATTTTAGTACACTTTGTTATGCAGGCGAAATCCCGTACCTGCACAAATACAAACTTAAGCGGTGACAAAATAAAAAACGTTTACCAGACATTCAATGAAATTCATGGGCGTAGACAAATATTCATTAAAAACCTGCTCGGCTTCGTTGCGCAGAAATTCATATACATCAGAAATACTACTCAATGTTATTTCAACATTGTTGGATACTAAAGAAACTGAACTCGGCCCATCAACATAATTTAATCTGCATCAATGTAAGAAAGAATTTCATGCAGGTAATGTTATTAATTCGTGCAGGTAATGTTATTTGAAATAACCAACTTCACGACAAAGGCTTCTAACCAACTTTCCTTTTAGGTCGTAAAACGGAGGAGGAAGAAAGGGAAAAGGTAGTGTTTTATACTATGATTATTTTGTTTTATTCTAATTGGCTTGCAATCAACATACAATCAAGGACGTAGATGAATATACAGTTGAGATACTACCATGAACTATCAAGTAACATGAGAGGACGTTCTATGTAACTATCAAGAAGCGAATGAAATTTGAAGTAACGATCCCACGACGTACCTCCGAATGTTTCTCCTAAAGACGATCCATGTTCGATTTTGGGGAATCGATGTGCATGAAAATGGATGGAGGATATGAATCCGAATCTGATAAGCTTTTCATTCAGCAACCTGCATAAGGCTTTAAATCCATACAATTGCCCATGATCCGAGCACGGTTATGAGTTTGTATGTTTATGTTACAATACTGCAGCGCTACTATTATATCATATTATCGTATCGTAGTTATGTTCCAATTGTTTGGAAGTACGACTATAAATCATTTGAAAGTAATTCATTTGAGGGGAATCATTCTACACTCGTGTAGCGCCTCTCCATGAACAATAAATAACAGTTATCCACATAATAATCATGTAAATGATTTAATCCAGTAGAATAGTTCTAAAGCAGACATTTATTGATATGATTAATTGAAATGGTTGTTCAAATGCAAACGATATACATTCATAATGGTCTTGAAATGCGTAAATTAAAACATCTAGTTCAGAAATAGGAAACAAACGTCAAACCCATGTGTTACAAAAAGCACAAACGATAAGATATTTCCTGAAGTCCTCAATCTCCACAGGTGTGATTTGATGGATGGCATCACCAGCAATCATCAAAGAAAACGCAGAACGCAACATGTAGATTCCACATTCACCCCTGAGGAAAACACTTTAAGGATCAGATTTAATGAAATCGGGTTTAATATGACAGAAGACACTGTTGTGTTCGATTTGGTGTGGTGTTTGATGTAGTTACTTACATGACAGTCTGTTGGGGGAAGTTCGCATCTCGATCAACCGTGAAATTTATCATCTCATCAGTTATGCCAAGATCCTGTAGTATATACGGTAAAGTAATATGTGTAATATGAAAAGCCTCACTGAAAAACCTCATGTCCTTGTCGCAAGAGAAGTCCGAGTCCTAGATTGTAACACTTCCGTTTTTGTGGTCAACTACAGTGAGAACCCAATGGCAATTGTTTACGTTAACTGGGATTGCTATAAGATCAGCACTGCGCCAAGGCGTCGATGGCCAACTTTCCATAATTCCTTGTGCGTAAGGACGAAGAGAGGTAACGTCAACCTTGCCGGAACTCGCGTACTGAAGTGCAACAATTTGATTGAAAGCAGTGTTCATAAAGGCAACGCTAGCGCTTGCAAGATTTGAACGACGCTGCATCTCTATGAATCCTCGAAGACACTCGTCAACATGCGTTTGGAAATCAAAATATACATCGCATTAGTTAATAGGAAAAACATTAAAAAAAAATAAAACTCTCACGCACCTCATCAGTGAGCCATGCAGTTTTTTGCATAAGTGTTGTAAAGAACTGTACTCCATGATGACTCCCGGTAATACCCGTCATATACGATTCTAAATCCATCTTACTTATCATAGATGATATATTTGGGAACATTTTCACGTTGCTATCGATACTGAAATAAGGCTGGGGGGTCTTCGGTTGGTTGATAACCGGATTGGGCGAAGCCGCTAACGAAGACCTTTTGTTTATTATACGGAAATCAGGATGTGCGTTCGTCGATTGATTTATAACCGGATGGGGTGAAGACTTTAAGGAAGATCTTTTGCGCTTTGATAACGTGGACAAACCATCATGTTTTTTTTTCGAGCGATGCTCCTTACCATATATATGACTCTTAGAGTGGACAATATCCTGAGCGGCAACAACTCGAGTGTCCTCATCATCAGATTGAAGTTCCCCTTGTAATTATTTCAAACTTATGTCAAACGAATATTACACTTAGGCAATATTATTTTGGAACAAAAAAACAAAATTACTTACCAAGCCTCCTCTCAATTTTTGAAAGCCTCTCATGAATATCCAAGCAGCTACTATCGAGATTTCTTGCTAATTGATTCAAAGCATTGGTTTGCAGATCGCACTTCACCTGCAAAGCGTCAAAGCTTAGCCCCGCAGATTGAACATAAGAATCTATTTTCCGTTCAATTCCCGCTACCAATTCAGTCACTGAATCTCGAACCCCTTGGAAGCTATTATGTAAGTAAGCTGAGAATTCAGAAAACATCTCTATTTGCTTATGCTGAAAATAATACTCTAAAGAAATATCAGGTGCGGTACTCAATTATACCGTGCTTACATCTGTCCAGTTCTTATACTGGTGTAAAGAATGTTACATCTATATAAAATGTACTTGTCATTTACTATTGTTTGCACAAACTTATTGGAGAGTGGTGGTATAATACATGCATGTGCATTTAAATGTATTTATTGTCCATTTGTTATCTACAATGCACGATTATAAGGAGGTTCCAATGTAAAGTGACTGTTCATAGACATACCATGGGTCATCGTGTGTTAAACCATGCCACGTGTGTTTTATTTACATTTAAAACACAATTAATTACTTAATATTTAGCTTATATAGTATTGAATGATATATTAGTTGATGCATGCAGAGAAATTCATGTATCCATACCTCACGTAGTATTAATGTTTTTGACAGTTTCATCGAACATTAATATCTATTAATAGGGTTTTGGTCTACACGACCTTCTGCGGCAAATGCTTGTCAAAACGCCTTTGTAACTAATCGTGTAGGGGATTTTGGTTTGTTATTAGGAATTTTAGGTTTTTATTGGATAACTGGTAGTTTTGAATTTGGAGATTTATTCGAAATATTGAATAACTTGATTCAAAATAATGAAGTAAATTCTCCGTTTGTTACTTTATGTGCTATTCTATTATTTACGGGCGCATTTGCTAAATCAATGTCATTATATATTTGTTATAACAATTCAGTAAATTATTATACCATTAAAGTCTTTATTGCAGAATGATTTCCAGCATACCTACCGAGAAATTTATTATACCGATTTATGGAAATTTTATACCAATTAAAATCTAATAGTATTTTTAATATACCAATTCAGCAAATTATTATACCATTTAAACCACTTGCTGATGTTTTCCCAAAGACGCCACGTTGTCCTAATACATCGGAGTAATGTTCTTTTTATTACTTAGTTATGAAAATTCATATAGACATAGTAATCTATCCCGTAATTCTGTATAGATTCGAACAAAACTGCACATAAAGTGCATTTATAAAGTTGATACAATGCATGTAAGTAATGCTTGAAAGCAGTATTCGATCACATAGATTTGACTAATCGAATGAACATTAAACGCTAAGAATATATTTGTGTAGGAAATACATTTTTGTATTACTTATTTAGGAAAATTCAAGTCGGAGTATTAATCTATTTCACCATTCTTCACAGGTTCAAACAAATTGCACATAAAATGCATATATAAAGTTGATAAAATCTCTATAAGTAATGTTTGAAAGCAATAATCGATCACATAGAACTGACAAATGAGATGCACATCTTACGAATATATTACGTCGAAAAATTTGTAAGTATAATTTTAGCGGCAGTTTACCACCAATGCATGTTACTATATTCAACTTTGATGCCTCAGTTTTTTTCTATAACGTTACTTACAGTTTTTCTTCCAAATTTATTAGACTTTACCAAGCGGTTGCATGATCCTGAAATTGCACGACTATGAGTGATGCATGAATGTATTTACTAACAGTATTCAGCTTCATGATGTTATTATTTTGCGCAGGTATGGTTCTACCAGGATTAGAATTTTATATTTCAATATTTAACTGCTCGAATACCATCGCAAACTTCCTATGATACAACCATGCAGCTGAGTACAGCATCCTTGAGAATGTCAGCTTTAGTAAATACAGGTAGATATTGATACCAAGTTTTCATTCGATATCAATGATTTTTTGCATGCTTAACGTCTAAAGATGTCTTCCTTGACGACTTCACCACTACATATCTTTGCGAAGCTCAGGTTTGTGGGACTATTTATTTTGTTTTTTCTTATCAGTTGGTGAGTATGTGTGATTTTTATATTTGTGGATGGCTCTCATATATAATGACGGAAATGTTTGTTGGTGGATGTTAGGAAGCAATTAGTTAGGCAACACTAATATGGCGTTTACAGATAATGAGGCCAATAGTTGTTATATGTTGTAGGAAGGTATTTTCATGTGAATTTCAATGATATGTTAAGCGATTCTGGTGATAATTACCCTTGTAACAGTAAAAGTCATGTTTTTATTGAATTTAATTGTTTATATTAAATGGCCAGTGAAGTTGATTAAGATAATATTGCAATGGAAATATGCATACTTTAATGTATTAATATAATATTAATCCACGGTTGTATTATCCTGTATGAATGAGGGTGACAGATGAAGCAGTCGTAACGTTGTCTTTTATTATTATCTGAAATTCAAATAATTTTCGAATTAATATTCGAATAAAAAGAATTTGTTATAAAAATATTAATTGTGATTAATATTATATTAAGATTATTTTATTATAATTATACTTATATTAAGATTATAATGATAATATAGCTTATAATATAAAGAGAGAGAGATTAGAGAGAGATTAAGTATTTCAATACTTGGTGTGTTTTACAATGAACTCTAATCACCTATTTATACTACTAATAATTCACTATTACAACTAATCACATTAATTACAATTATACACCTCACACTAAAATACAAACTCTTCAATTAAACACCTCATCTTATCATCTTATCACATTATCATCATTTAATATAATACTTCCAAATCATCAATAATTTAACTAATATTATTATTTAAAACATCCACATTTAATTATTTCATAATACTCCCCCTTGGATGTTTTCAAAGAATATGCCTCGTTAAAACCTTATTAGGAAAAACCCAATGGGATAAAAACCTAATGAAGGAAAAAGAGTACATGATTCTTTTAGATACGCTTTCGATTGTTGCCTCATTAAAAACCTTACTGGGAAAACCACATGGGAAAAACCTCAGTGAAGGGAAAAAGAGTGCAACGCGCATTTACTCCCCCTGATGATGACATCATTTAAGATCTCGAAGTTTTCGAACTCCAATTGAATATACCAATCTTTTGAAAATTATTGGGGGAAGTGCTTTCGTGAATAAATCTGCAAGATTTTCACTTGATCGCACTTGTTGTACATCAATATCACCATTTTTCTCTAAATCGTGTGTAAAGAAAAATTTTGGTGAAATATGCTTTGTTCTATCTCCCTTAATATATCCTTCCTTTAATTGGGCAATGCATGCAGCATTATCTTCATATAAAATCGTAGGAAGTAACTTTTTCGATACTAGCCCACTGGTTTGTTGTATATGCTCAATTA
This sequence comes from Lindernia subracemosa, assembly GCA_028392965.1. NCBI lineage: Eukaryota > Viridiplantae > Streptophyta > Magnoliopsida > Lamiales > Linderniaceae > Vandellia > Vandellia subracemosa. Next base: position 1,337,452 of record JAQPCC010000046.1, read on the forward strand.
TCGATCGCAACCAAACACATTCTCGGCTAGCTTCATGAATAGCTAAAATTTCCGCATGATTAGAAGAAGTAGCCGTTAAACTTTGTTTAACTGACCGCCATGAAATAGCGGTTCCGCCATGTGTAAATAAATAGCCCGTTTGCGATCGAGCATTATGTGGGTCAGATAGAAAACCAGCATCTGCATACCCAATCAAATCTGTTTTTGATTCATTAGAATAGAACAATCCCATATCAGTTGTTCCTTGAAGGTATCGAAAAATTCGCTTAATTCCATTCCAATGTCTACGAGTCGGTGACGAACTATATCTCGCCAATAGATTCACAGCGAACGCTATATCAGGTCGCGTATGACTCGTTAAATACATTAGGGCTCCAATAGCACTGAGATATGGTACTTCAGGACCAAGTAATTCTTCATCGTTTTCGCAAGGTCTAAACGGATCTTTATTCACATCTAAAGATCGAACAATCATTGGAGTATCCAATGGATGAGCTTTATCCATATAAAATCTTTTCAATACCTTTTTCGTATAAGTCTCTTGATGTACGAATATCCCATTCTTTAAATATTCAATTTGCAGTCCAAGACAAAATTTCGTTTTACCGAGATCTTTCATTTCAAACTCTTTTTTCAAACAATTAACGGCTTTTGATAACTCTTCAGGAGTTCCAATTATGTTAATATCATCAACATAAACTGAAATGATGACAAATTCATTTCCAGATCTTTTCATAAATATGCACGGGCAAGTTTGATCATTTTTATACCCCTCTTTCGATAAATATTCACTTAGGCGATTATACCACATACGCCCAGATTGCTTTAATCCATAAAGCGATTTATTTAGCTTGATTGAGTACTCATTTCGGGGCCCTGAATTTTCAGGTAACTGAAATCCCTCGGGAAGTTTCATATATATATCACTATCAAGTGATCCATATAAATAAGCGGTGACAACATCCATTAGACGCATATCGAGTCCTTCACGTACTGCCAGACTAATTAAATAACGAAAAGTCGTTGCATCCACCACAGGAGAATACGTCTCCTCATAATCAATACCAGGTCGTTGTGAAAAGCCTTGTGCAACAAGCCGTGCTTTGTATCTCACAATTTCACCGTTTTCATTTCTCTTTCTGATGAAAACCCATTTATATCCAACCGGCTTTACATTTTCTGGTATGCGGACTACAGGTCCGAAAACTTTTCGTTTCTCAAGTGATTTTAATTCTGCCTCGATTGCATCTTTCCATTTTGGCCAATCATTTCTTTGTCTGCATTCTTTTACAGACCCTGGTTCATGATCCTCATTCTCATTTATCTCATTCATTTCATGTAGCGCTACGTTAAATGAGAATTTATTGTCAACGTTGACTTTTTCTCGGTTCCATCTAATTCCATTTTGAGCATAATTTATCGAGATCTCTTCATTATCATTATTCTCAAAAATTTCAGGTACCTGATTTCCATTATCATAATCATTAATGCCCATTGACTCTTCTAGAGTCGATAAATCCTCGACTGGACCATTCTTATTATTTGCTCCTTTTCTTTTTCGAGGATTTTTATCTTTGGAACCCGAGGGCCTACCACGTTTTAGTTGTGGTTTAGGCTCGATCATTATATGTTCTCCAGGAACATTAACTTTTGCAGGAGCATTAACAGCTGGTATATGTGACTTAGTCACTCTTTTAAGGTCAGTAAAGCTATCTGGCAGTTGATTAGCTAATCCTTGTAAATGAATTATCTTTTGAACTTCTAGTTCACATTCTTTCGTTCGAGGATCATAATGATTTAGCGATAATTCATTCCAACTAATACTCATTTCCAGCTGTTTCTTTTCTCCCCCTAATGTCGGAAAATTCGATTCATCGAAATGACAATCGGCAAATCTAGCCGTAAATAAATCTCCAGTTAGAGGTTCTAAATATTTTATTATCGATGGAGATTCAAATCCGACATATATTCCCAACTTCCTTTGAGGTCCCATCTTCGTGCGTTGTGGTGGAGCAATTGGAACATATACCGCACATCCAAAAATTCTCAGATGGGAAATATTTGGTTCCTGACCATAAACCATTTGTATCGGGGAGATATCATTATAACTTGTTGGCCTGATGCGGATTAGTGCCGCTGCATGTAATATAGCATGTCCCCAACAAGAAGAGGGAAGTTTCGACTTCATTAATAATGGTCTTGCAATTAATTGCATCCTTTTAATCAACGATTCTGCAAGACCGTTTTGCGTATGGACATGTGGCACGGGGTGCTCAACATCAATTCCAATAGACATGCAATATTCATTAAATGCCTTGGAAGTAAATTCACCAGCATTATCAAGGCGTATTTTCTTTATTGGATAATCCGGAAAATGTGCTCTTAATCGAATCAACTGAGCAAGCAATCTCGCAAAAGCTACATTCCGCGTTGATAACAAACATACATGAGACCATCTAGTTGATGCATCAATCAATACCATGAAATATCTAAATGGTCCACACGATGGATGTATCGGTCCACAAATATCACCTTGTATACGTTCCAAAAATCTTATAGATTCATTCTTTATTTTTATTGGTGATGGACGAATAATCAACTTCCCTTTAGAGCAAGCAACACATGATAATTCATTCGATGAAGAATCTTCTGGTTCTTCATTAAATGTCCACGTGAATTTTGAATTATTCTCCGCATCATAATTGAACCGGGATGGCCCAACCGGTCATGCCAAACAACAAATGTATTATCATTAGTAAACTTCTGGTTTACGATTGCATGTGATTCAATTGTTTTAAGATATGTGTAATATAGCCCAGAGTCAAAAGATGGTAATATTTCCACAATTCTTTTGTCATTCGATATCACTTTTGTAATATGCAAATATTCAATATCTCCTTTTTCTGCAGTCTCAATATGATATCCGTTATGTCGAATAGCTTTAAAGCTTAATAAATTTCTTTGAGACTTAGGAGAATATAAAGCATTTTCAATTATCAGCCTTGTTCCTCTGGGCAGTAAAACATTAGCTCTTCCGGAGCCCTCAATTATATTCGTGCTACCCGATATAGTAATAACACTGGCTTCTTTCATATCAAGATGATCGAAATATTTCTTATTTTTTAGAATCGTATTCGTCGTTGCACAGTCTGCAAGACACAATTCTTCATTGCACATGCCCGCATCCATCAAATAATATCCTTTATAAACAAACACATAATATTTATTATTGAAAAAGAAATATTGCATTACAAACATATAGATAACTTAAAACAACGATATATAATAAAACACACAATAGTAAATCATAATGCATAAATAAAATCATAGCAGATTAATTTTCATCGATCAGAAAATCCGCAGCTTCCAAATGAGCATTTTCATCATTGGCATCAGAGGTAGAGGCGAATTCACCCTGAACAAAATTCATTTCGATTTTCTTTCCTTTGCCCTTTTGAGATTCCTGATATAGCTCAACAAGATGTTTGGGCGTACGACAATTGCGCGACCAGTGGCCAGAACCACCGCAACGATAACATTTTTCATCATTATTCTTTTGTTCAGTTTGCCTCTTCTCATCTTTATTATCAAAACTTTTCCTCTTCTGGGGAATATTTTGATGACCGCCACGATAATTATGATAACCACCACGAAATATTGATAACCACCACCATAATATCCTCGGCCACGTCCACGGCCTTGACCACGACCACGTCCACGGCCGCGATATCCACCACGTCCACGTCCACGATCATTACCTCGACTGTTGTCATTATTAACTTTGACTGCATTCGCTTCAGGGAGTGCAGTAGAACCAGTCGTTCGGGATTCGTGATTTTTCACCAGCAATTCATTATTTTGCTCAGCCAAAAGTAAACAAGAAATTAGATCTGAATACTTTTTAAATTTTCTCTCCCGATATTGCTGTTGTAATATCATATTCTGTGGATGAAATGTGGTGAATGTTTTCTCCAGCATATCGTTATCAGTAATTGTCTCTCCACATAATTTCAACGTGGAAGTAACTCTATAAACGGCAGAATTATATTCACTTACCGACGTAAAATCCTGCAATCGTAAATTCAGCCATTCGTACTTTGCATTGGGGAGAATAACAGTTGTCAAGTGGCCATATCGTTCTTTCAGGTTTTTCCACAACTCAGCTGGATTCTTTTCTGTTAAGTATTCAACTTTCAGATTTTCGTGAATGTGGTGGCGAAGAAAAATCATAGCTTTCGCCTTGTCTTGTTCAGTTGTGGTTTTCGTGGGATCAATGGTGTCACCTAAGCCTTTTGCTTTCAAATGGATTTCAGCATCTAGTACCCAAGGTAAATAATTTTTTCCAGTGATATCGAGTGCAACAAACTCAAGGCTCGCCAAGTTCGACATATTACTATAATAAAATACAAAACATGTTATTAAAACTTTACATAATAAAAAAAACTTATAATTAATCTTCTTTTAAATCTTCTTTTGTATCTTCTTTTGTAAAAGTTCTTATAAAAAATGATATCCACATCCAGATCAGTGTCGCCGTAATCATAATCATAAGTAAAAGATCAAACATCGGACATAGCGACATCCTTCAAAATAAAATATATTTCAGTAATTATAATATTAAAGAAATTACAATTAATAATTATATTTTAAAAACATTGGTAAAAATATTATCCACATAGCGGAAATGATCACCGTAAATAATGTAAGGAGTAGAAGATCCATCTTTGTATAAAACGACATTTTTTTCTTATTAAAGAAAGATTAATAATATGCCGCTACTGAGGTTGGGATTACCGCAAGACCTCGTGGGCTTGTGTTGTGTACGTGCATAAATAAAAAAAATCACACGCCTCCACGGGGATCGAAACCTGGACCTCTCGTCACTTGTAGTGAACGATATTCCGCGAAACCACTCGGGTATTGGCGTTTAGTTATAAAACCTTTAAATAATACTTTTATAATATATATTTTAAATTAATCACAATTAATATATGATTAGTATAAATTAAAAATTAAATTACCATACCTTGACTAAACTCGTACGAGATCTTCGACGGAGGTTGATCTTGACGACGGAGAGCGGTCGTGCTGATAACGTGTTATAAAAATATTAATTGTGATTAATATTATATTAAGATTATTTTATTATAATTATACTTATATTAAGATTATAATGATAATATAGCTTATAATATAAAGAGAGAGAGATTAGAGAGAGATTAAGTATTTCAATACTTGGTGTGTTTTACAATGAACTCTAATCACCTATTTATACTACTAATAATTCACTATTACAACTAATCACATTAATTACAATTATACACCTCACACTAAAATACAAACTCTTCAATTAAACACCTCATCTTATCATCTTATCACATTATCATCATTTAATATAATACTTCCAAATCATCAATAATTTAACTAATATTATTATTTAAAACATCCACATTTAATTATTTCATAATAGAATTCAATTAGAATTCCTTTTAGAATTCTATTAAAATTTAAAATTCTAAAAGGAATTCTATTAGAATTTCTATTAGAATTATATTAGAATTCAGGAATTCTAATAGAATTACTATTTTGGTTATATTTTATAAAATTGAGTAAATTTCGAATTAAAAAATAAATCGAAAATGAAACTCAATATTTTTCGAATTCGTTTTCGAATTAAACTAATTCAAAAAATAATTCAAATAATTTTCGAATTAGAATTCGAAAAAAAAGAATTCTATTAGAATTTCTATTAGAATTATATTAGAATTCAGGAATTCTAATAGAATTACTATTTTGGTTATATTTTATAAAATCGAGTAAATTTTCAATTAAAAAATAAATCGAAAATGAAACTCGATATATTTTTCGAATTCGTTTTCGAATTAAACTAATTCAAAAAATAATTCAAATAAATTTCGAATTAATATTCGAGTAGAATGAATTCTATGCGAGCTGTGCGGGTACCATACGAGCTGTGCGGGGATCGTGCGTTTGTGTGCGGGTACCATGCGCACACAGGTTACCGCACACTTGTGTGCGGCTACCGTGCGCACCTGTGGGGGTACCATGCACTTGTGTGCGGGTACCGTGCGCCCATGTGCAGATATCCTGCGCTTGTGAGCGGGTACCGTGCGCCCATGTGCGGTTATGAATGTTGTAGGAGCTGGCAAACGACCCCCTGTTAGTAATAAATATATTTACTTTGTACTTTGTTGTATTGTATTATAAAATTTTGTATCTGACAGAGAATATGAGGTTTTTTTTCAAAGCATAGTCTCGGAGATACGCTACACTTCAAAGATGCAGCGTGAGCTTCCGAAATGAAATAAGAGAACAGTGCTACGTCAGAAAATGTACTATATAATAGATTCATCATAGATCAGACTCATACCCAATCTACAATTAAAATCCCGCTCCTGTACAAATACAAAGCATATGAAACGACGCCTAATGTTGATCAGCATGATAAAGAAATGAGTCATATTGAATCATCGTAAACCTAGCAAGAACACTGAACTTCTGATCTATAATCAGGCAGTCATTTAGAAAGTTCCTTACATCGAACATGCTTAAAATACGGCTCGGGAGCAAGTTCATTACAGCGGGACTTTGGGTGTAACTGAGTACGTTATAGAAGGCAAATCTGAGAGGTTTTATAATGGATCATATGTATATACATAATTCAAACAACGACTAATAAAGATAATCAGAACCTCTTCGTCCAACAATAGCATGTCGACACTCATTAACTCTCCATTTCTTTTCAGGTTGATTGCCTTCCATGACCGCAAGAGCCGAACTACAATTCTGGAACATTCGATCTTAGGACCAAGTTTATTAAGCATGATGTATTTTTCGGCCGAATGTATTGAATCCATAGGCTTGGAGATGATAGAGTAAATGCAGAAGAAACCCTAAAAATCAGTCACAGAAAATCATAAACTCAATGCTGAAATGTGTTTGCACCAAACATTATTTATGCTGCTGAAAGGCACGGACTCCACGTACAGTGCATGACCAAGGAAAACAAATGGATGAATTATAATGCGATTAGGTTAGATACAGTGCACTTATCATTTATGTTGCTTCATAAAAGCTTAGTAGACAATATATACAATGTATCTATACTGCTTAAGAATGTGATAAGTCTCATGGACATTTACATGTTGTGTCTATCCATCGATTACGTTCGTGAATCTGTCCATCGCTTAGGTTCATGGCCATTTACATGTTGTATCTATATTGCTTTATTCATTCAATTAAACACTCCTAAGAAATTGATAAGTCTCACATTAAACACACTCAAAACAAAACAGTACATATGCATTGCACTGCCAAACCCTCATTTCTAAACCTCCTTTGATGACGTGGACGAAGGGCTGAATATTTTGCTGACGTGTCTGAAGGGGGGAAAGGATTTTGCTGACGTGTCTTAATGTGGTGAGAGCTATCCAACTTTTATATATATATGATTATGACAAGACCAGCAAAATATAGTGGGGCCCACATACTACTTTGGTTGCCCAATAATATATTTTTATTACAATAAAACGTGTTATTTTATTACCTTTTAAAACGTATTAATTCCAAGAATCAAACCCTTTGGAGTTAGAATCGTCGGCACTGAAGCCATCTCTTGTGTGTTATAATATTGCTTTCCAAGAAAGGATTTTGATCCCTCCCTATAGAAGACTCTGCAAAACTCGATCTTGGAGGCATCTACAGCTAATCATAAGTGAGATTTTTTTTTTCTTTATATGTATGAAAATGGATTTTTGTTTTAGCTTATTTAGTTTTTTCTTTATCTGGGTTTTTACTGTTTTTGGAGATGGGTTTATTGTTATTTTTTTGGATTCTTTTCTGGGTAAGTGTACCCAAAAGTGAAGGTGAAGGCACAGAGAGAAGAAGCTGACCAATATGCTTATGAGAAAAGTTCATTGGAGTCTTTGAAGGCTTTTGAATGGCTAAAGATGGACAACTTCTCTTCCTCAGGTCTCCTTTTTTTCTTTACTTTTATATGCCTAATTTTTCTTTACTTCATAGCTTTTCTAGTCGATCTTTATCTGCTTTAGATGTCACCATGTAGCTTGGCCAGATTGAATGTATTTTTCTGGACAGATATCTCTGTTTTATAGAGGATCTTTCTTTAGCTGTAAATGTGTTTGTGATTATCGAAACTTTCATGGTCCGCAAAACCAATAGGGCAGTTTCATCTTGTCCGAGTTTCTTTAGTCATGAAACAATTGCTTCTTTGCACTAAACTGATTCTGTTGATCGGCCGCCATTATTGGAAAACATGGCACCTTAAATTTAAAGATGGGCTGTTTTTTTTTCTTATGAACAAATCTAATCTGATTTGCCATTGCTTTGTTGGATCTGCAGATGAATCACCAAGATCTGTTGTGAGGGTTCCTTACGTTTATGCTCCAAGTACTCCGCCGCCTAGTTATCTAGGATCAAGAGGTTTTTGATATTCATCAGCAGATTAAACACGATGTTCTAATCTGCTTCTTTACTTAGTATCTCGTTGATCAACAGACGAAACGAACAAGGCGAAGAACACAGCCGAGGAAGTGCAACAAAAGAATGCTAGACATAAGTCTGCCCCGCGCCCTCGTGCCGTCTTATCAAGTCCAGGCATGAATGATATCTCCAAATGCTTCATTTGGGTTGATTCAATCAAAGTGTTGTTATGCATATGATTTCTGCTGAATTTATGAGTCTTGCAAGCTCCTTTTATCATTTTCTTCCTTCGTTTGCTTCAGTAAATGACACAATTCGGGCCAAAATACAGTCGAGAAGGGAATTATCGTCCGGCCTAAAAGACAAGTCATGCCACAAAAGGCACACACACTGCTCTGTTTTCCCTAAACCATCATCCGATGAAACTCTTACGCCGCCACCTATGCGAGTGCATCATCTCAAGGTAACGGCCGAGCCCATAAGTGACGTTCGAGCAAAAGTCAGACCGGGACGGGCCGAATCGAGTGCAAGAGCTGGCACTCTAACAAAGATGACCCCACCACCATCAGTCAAGAGATGAATGGTTCTGATGAAAAACAGCATGAGGAGAGAACTAATCTTTGTACATTTCTGTTTCTAATGTTGCGGTGATGTGAAAAAAAAGAAAAAAAAAACTATCTATGATGTAAGAGATTTTGACAGATAGTAGAGGTGCCCAACCGCCGGTTACGGTTAACCGGCGGTTGGTCCAAAGGTCCAACCGCCATGTAACCGGCCGGGGGCGGTTGCCGGTTAGCCCCCCCAAAACCGGCGGTTCGCAGTTTGGGAAAACCCCAAACCGCGGCCAACCCGTCCCTAGGCGGTTGCAGGGACGGGTTGGAGCCGGTAACCGTAACCGGCGGTTCGCCGGTTGAACCGCCGGTTCCGATTTATTTTGGGCAACTCTAGATAATAGTAGTCTTTTGAAGCATTGTGAGTGGAATGAGAATGTTCACAGTTAAATCAAGATTAGGGCAAACATAAACATGGACAAGATTACCCCCGAAAAGACAAGTGAAATAGGGCCAGGCCAGGCCAGGCAGGTAATCACTGTCCAAATGCAGCTCAAAACCTCACACACACACACACACATACCAACAAAATAAGCAAACGTACGTTCATACCCGACCTAACCCCTAGGAATCAAAATACAGGATATAACAGTAGTGTGCATTGTACCACCTCATAGTCTTTCCCGCCGTTTTCGGACAAACGTTTGTGTTCTCACGCTGTTTTGTGATTTCTCGCGTAAGGGCTCTTGCCTGTGCTGGAAGAAATCAAGAGGGAGCTTTAACTTGATGGAGGTTAATGTAGAATGGTGAAAAAAGATATGGGCTTTGCTTATAATTCGTAAAGATTGAGGCTTTTTCGTATATCTTTATAGCCGAGAGGTTGTAGATCTAGGGGTTTTCGGTATAGAAATTTGGAAAGATTTCTCTTTTAGGTGTTTCCTTCTCAATGGCGTATCCTATGCCTGTGGCGGCTTCCCAGGTAAATACATGTTGTCTCTGTTACTCTAATTTGATGGGCATTCAAGCACTTTTATGTATTTGTTCTATGGTTGTTTGATTTATTGGTGTTTATGCCTTATCTGTCACAAAGCAGTTACTTGAAGTTATGTCGCATAAGTAGGTCTAGGTTATGCTTATGTATCGTTGTCTGTGAGGCGAGCTTAGGTGTTTATCTTGCTCGCCATTTCATGTAAATTTTTACTCTGAATCTGTGAGATTGATATGCTATCTTGCTCTTCTATCTTCTTCTGACATTGGTTTATTTGCTTAGGTGGGGACATACTTTGTTGGGCAGTATTATCAGTTGTTGCAAAACCAGCCAGACTTTGTTCACCAGTTTTACAACGATGCAAGCACGATGCTGCGAATCAATGGAAACAGAAGAGAGAGAGCAAATACGCTGCTGGTATTCATTTTTTCTATGTTGTGGGGTCCCTTGTATGTGTCTGTGATTAAAATTCGCCGCTGGCATAAGTAGTTATTTCCTTAAGGTAGCTTGGATGCTAGATCGAGGGATGTTCCAGTTGTTTTCTTGTCTGATTCCACCATTTTTTACGCAGATTCAATTGTTTTCTTCAAGATAATATTCGGTCGGTAATGAAATTTGTATCTTTGCTTTCATCGCTGCAGGAAATCCACCAGCTGATTTTGTCTCTTAAATACACGGAGATCAAGATAGAAAGCGCTAATTCTCTAGAATCCTGGAATGGAGGAGTCCTCGTGGTGGTGTCAGGTTCTTTGCGCGTTGACAATTTCAGCGCGAGAAAGAAGTTTGTGGAAACCTTTTATCTTGCACCTCAGTATGCGGGATACTTTGTCCTAAACGATATCTTCCACTACGTTGATGAAGAAGGCATTCAGCGTTATCCACTTGGTTATCTTCTACCTGAGAAAAATGTTGACGCCAGGCTTGATCATCCAGCAGCAGGCCAAGAACAAGGTCTTTTTATGTTAATTTTTTTTTCCTGCTTTTTTGGCCATCAGTGCCCGGCTTAACATGCTTATATAGTAAGTACTTTTATGGGGACAAAATATCCCTGCTTTTTTGCGCATTATATGACGTGATTAACATGCTTCCATAACTTTGATAGAGTTAAACATGTTCCATGATAGTTTTAGTATTTTGTTCTTAAGTTGGCTGAAATATTTCACTCGCCTAGTGCTGCAATTTGGTTCTAGAAACATGGTTCAGGATAGTGAGTTTGTAATGACGAAAATAAAATAGCTTTGTCTATAAATGGAGAAATTACGCTGGTAACAGTGGCGCGCTAAATATTTCGGATTCAGTTAGCGCTAAATATCTGGGATCTCTATGCTCTTTGATTGTATGCCTATGCCCTCTGTTTTAAGTCATTAATTAAATCCATGCAGGACCCTCACTTGTTCCTCCTAGATTCGGCCTAAATAATGTTTGTTCAAATACCCAATGTCTTGTTGATAGTCTGACTGCCATAACTCTCAAATTTTCAGCTGAATCAACCTTATTGAGTTGAAACATTAACTCTTGAATCCACCTTTAAATGATGTTAAAAGCGATTATGTTTGAGTGCGTGTTCAGTTTAGGTGGATATTTGATATTCTAGTTTTAGTTGTCTTCATCTCATTGCTCTTTATTCACTCTATAAGAGAAGTAGCTTCTGCATGCCCATAATTTTGGTGATCAAACCAAGAATGTGTATCGTTTCTCTCTGCCTTTTCCTTTTGTGACGGTTTGCTTATTTCGTATCCTCTGTTTTCATCCTATGTTGTTTTTTTCAGTTTTTAACTTCGCATTGAGCGGAGCTACCCAGGATCTTGCAGCAACTGCCAATACTAAAGAGAATGGTTCACTCAATAACTACGGTTACGACGACGAGCACCTAGAGTTGGTTCAAGAAACAGAAAACATCTTCGACGAACGTTTTGCTGTTAAAGCAAATGGTTCACTTGGACTCGATCGACTCTCTTCCCCTGTCGAAAAACACGTCATGGATACACAAAAACACACATATGCTTCTATTGTGCGTGACACCTCAATTCTCAAGACTTGTTTTATTGAAGAAAATTTAAATTTTCATGCGTTTTAACATGCGTCTTTACCGCAATTCATGTCATTCGGTTTTTCGTTATTACAGGTTGTTAAAGGACAACCTAATCCAGCAATGACCTCACACTACACTCTGACAAAGCCCATTTTCTCAGAAAGGCAGCACGTGCCTGATGAATCTAGCCAACCACCCTTCGAGTCGACACACACCGTTGAGACAGCTGTGACAGAAACCATAGAAGCAGCATATGGCATGGAAGATGAAGGTCACTTTCTGTCAATGAAATTTACGTTTTTTGCATATATGAACTCTTTATCACCTGTGAGAAGCTTCATGGATCATGCTGATCTGATTTTTTTTTTTCCCTTGGATCTGTATTCTGCAGTTGAACTAAAGTCGGTGTACATCAGAAGCGTACCTAAGACAATGTCTACTTCCGAAATAGCGGAGGAGTTTAAAAAGTTTGGCAAACTATCGCCTAATGGTGTGGCCATTAGGACCCGAAAGGTCGTCCGGTTTCATGCCTTTGCTGTCTTCTATTTTACGTCTACTTATACTCCATTTCTTATTCTTCTCAGCAATTAAATATATGCAGGAAATCGATGATTATTACGCTTTTGTGGAATTCGAAGACATGTCTGCGGTGCAGAATGCTATCAAGGTTTCAGCAGTTACTTCTCAATCAAAAAAAAATTTTCCTCCCAACGAAAAGCTTATTTTCTCCATTTAGCTGTAAACACCATCTCATCTTTGATTATAAGTCTTACCTCATTGTTTCATTATTCTCTTACAAATTCCTATTGAAATCACAGTACACAGTCGTGGCTTTCTAACTATATCTACAGGCATCGACAGTTCAAATCGGTGAATATCTGCTCCATATCGAAGGACGGAGAGCAAGCAGATACTTCTCCACTCGAGGAGGAAGTACGATTCTTACTTATATTTTTTTCTCCAAACTCTCCATATTCGATCTCTGTCTCTATGAAACTCCCTTTCCCTTTCAATGCTTAATAAGCTCATAATTTTCTTCCATCAGGAGCCAGAGGTAGCAGAGGCAGATTCAGCCACCCGAGAGGACGTTTTGGTGGCCAAGGCGCTGGCGGCATGGAGCGTGATTATTACAGGCCGAGGGTAAATGGTTATTACAGGCAAGCTCCTAACAAGGAACACTCCTACCAAAATGATTCAAGAAACGCGCAGAGCCCACTCGAACAATCAAAAGCCTCTTAATTCGCTAGAAGTTTTACGGTTACAACCTGAACCGCCTTAGTTTTATTCGTACTTTCTTCCAAAGTTACGGTAGCATATTAAGTTACATCTATGCTATGCACTCGGAAACTTGCCATGGCTATATCTTTTTCGAGCTAAGCCTTGCTATTGTCTTATTTCATCATTATACATACTGTAGTAAAATGGTTTCTCCTATTTAGTACTTCAGGCCTTGAAATTGAAGGTCCATAATAGGTCAGAGGTAAGAAAAGAAAAGTCTCCATCTTATCTCCTAGCAGATTCTCGTCCTCATCTGATCAAAGCTGAACCATAAACCAACATGATTGGCTGTCCATTCGTATACATTACCATTAGTTTCCTTACATATTTTGATTCGACCTTTCCACCATTAAAAAAAAGAAAAGAAAAGAAAAGATATTCATATTCTAAATCTGCCAATACATTATTATTCCCACTTTATGTTACTGTCCAAGGCATGCCCTCCGAGGTTTATGATAATAAAATCTTTATGGGTTCAGATTTATATCTATTATTTTAGATGGAACTATTGCCATCCAATTTAGTTCTACAAATATGCATACGATATATATGTAAACTTCAAGAAACGAACTAAAGATATATTCACTTCACTACATGATTTTTACGGCGCCACACACACTTTATTATGTTCTATTTTAAAAGTAAGTTGTAAGTATAGTATCAACTATCAAGTTGTCAATTCTAACTACAGTTCTATGTATTATTACTTTACTTCTGTCGTGACCAAATTTACTGTGAGTGAATTTATATTATTTTTATATATCTTATATATATTCTTTGCATGTGATAGGACGTTCAATATTCGTGATGAGAGGAGATACATGGCCACAAATTGATCTTTCTTTTCCGAATATTTGTCTCCCTTTAGCATTCGACACGTGGCGGCATCATATGGACCCAAATTGGCATGAATGAATATGAACCAAGAGAATGGAAAGATTACTTGGCTGAGTACACAGCTGCATTATTTATCTTTATTTTTTTTCCTTACTCCATTCTAATCTTAAAAGTGGATGACGTAACAGTAAAAAATATGCACACTTTAAACCAAAAAAAACCCTATTCAAATATCATATAAACCTATCGGGGATTGATGGTATTTGTGAATTAAAAGTTACATAATTTGGCTACTTTCTGAAATATAAACGAAGGGATCAAAGAGCTCAAGACGATGATGTATACATATATATATATATATATATTGGCTCAGATTCTATGAGCACTCACGAATAGTTGGTCTTGGGACACTACTATAAATACACTGTCCTGACAAAACTTCACTTACTATAGTACTGCGTTGTACATATATATATTATTATAGCAGTGTTTTATAGTTAAGACACACTCTCTCACTCGATCGAACGAAAGATCATGCCGAGAAGCAGCAACGCCGTGAACCCTCTCGAGCTCAGCGGGATCGTCGGGGAGGTTGTGCACCCTTTCGTCCCTTCGGTTGATCTCCGAGTTATGCATGGGACGAGGAGAATCTATAATGGGGCTGATAAGGCCGTCCCAAGTGGAAACACAGCCTAGGGTTGACATTGGTGGAGATGACCTTCGAAATTTCTACACTCTTGTAAGTATAATATTTCACTATTTTTCTTTGTCGTCAAAGTTGAGAAATTTTCACTTCTTCGCCTGTCCCAGAAAAAAAAAAAAAAAGACACTGATATATATAATTATAACGTTGTTGGGGGAATTTGTTTTTGTCAGATCATGGTTGATCCAGATGCTCCAAGCCCGACCAATCCACATCTAAGGGAGTATCTTCACTGGTAATAATAATAAAGTATATTTAACTTGTTATAATATATTATGAGGGTTATTAATGTCTTAAGAATCTATTATAACCTATCTGCAAAAAAAAAAAAAAAAAAAAAACCCCTAGGTTGGTGACTGACATCCCTGGAACGACGGGCGCACAGTTTGGTAAGAAATAGAGACAACGTTTTCCTCTGAGAGAAGGATTAATTGAAATGATAGTAGAGATGATGGGTTGTGTTCATTATCTATCGTCAGGGCGTGAGGTGATGTGCTACGAGGCG
Source organism: Lindernia subracemosa (assembly GCA_028392965.1). Classification (NCBI taxonomy): domain Eukaryota; kingdom Viridiplantae; phylum Streptophyta; class Magnoliopsida; order Lamiales; family Linderniaceae; genus Vandellia; species Vandellia subracemosa. Next base: position 1,352,809 of record JAQPCC010000046.1, read on the forward strand.
CCGCGTCCATCGATGGGAATCCACCGCATTGTGTACGTGCTGTACCGACAGCTGGGGCGTGAGACGGTGTACGCGCCGCCGTGGCGTCAGAACTTCATCACCCAAGACTTTGCTGAGATATACAACCTCGGACCGCCGGTTGCTGCTGTCTACTTCAACTGCGAAAGAGAAGCTGGGACTGGTGGGAGAAGAATTTAAAATACTTTACAGCAAGCTATACATACATACATACATATATATATATATACATACGTAGATGTGTATTGAATAATCACAAGTGTGATATTGACGATGATGATATATACATAGCAGTTAAGGCACTTGGCTTTTATCGCCTGCCAGGTTATTCCTATGGGCGTGACACTTGGCTTGGGATGTAAGATATTTTTTAAGCTTTTGGATAATGGAATGAATAAGATAAAAATAAAATAATTTTCTCATATTTGTCACTCTTGCATTGTTTAATTTGACCATTGCTTTTTCTTTAAATATATTTGTCAATCTTACCCATATAGATAGCATTCTCGTGGTAGGTGTCTTCTTTTCTTTTCTGTTCTTTTTTTAGTCTAGGGCTCATCCCAAAAACAAGACACCAATTTTGAGAGTACATTGTAAATTCACTTAATAATTTAATTTTTATTATGTTCAATATATTAACTTTATTAGATTGATACTAATTTATAATTTTTTTAATAATTTATATGGATCATTTTATGTTTATTGTCATGTACGGCTTTGTCTTAACACAAACAAAAACTGTCGATTTTCATTATATCTTTTTCTCTCTCTCTCTCTCTCTCTCATAATTAACATTCTATCTCTCTCCCAATCTCTCTCTGCGACCCAAAAGAGATATTCCTCCGTCGACGTCCGGTCTCCGGACGACGGCGGCGAAGGCCAGAGGGACGACACCTTAATACACACGCGGCGGCGATATTCTTTTGTATCGTAACAAAATTGATAATCTGTCAAAAGAAGGAAAAAAAAAAGAAATTAATCTCGCCAAGAAAACAAAAATGGCGCCAGCACCACCTTCTTCTTCATTGAAACCCTTCCAGCTCCTAGAAATAAGCATCATGTCCGCCCAAGACTTGGACGCCGTGTCCAAGAAAATGCGTACCTATGCGACCGCCTCGATCCATCAGGACCGTAAGCTATCCACCTGCGTGGACGCCGACGGCAAGAACAACCCCACGTGGAACGACAAGTTCGTCTTTAGGGTCGACCTCGACTTCCTCCGTCGGGACACCTCCGCCATCATGATCGAAATCTACGCCGTCCATTGGTTCAAGGATGTACTCGTCGGCACCGTCCGCGTCCTCGTCGGGAACCTCATTCCTCCGCTGCCGGCGAGGCCAGCTCGCAATAATCATCATCAGATGGGCACGCGCTTTATCGCGCTTCAGGTCGATTCCTTTTTTTTTTTTCGTTACTACGCATATTCCCGCCTTTGTTTATTACACGCTGTATGGGCGGCATCATCGTCGACGTAATTTCAGGTTCGTAGGCCGTCGGGACGTCCGCAGGGAATATTGAACATCGGCGTGGCTTTGCTCGACAGCTCCATGAGGAGCATGTCGTTGTATCGACAGCCGAGCATATCAGCCGTTGGATACAGAGACCTGATGGAGGATCCGCCGACTTGTCAGCGCGGCGAAAGTCGAAACGAAGAAGAGGGCCATGGTAATGACCTGCGGGGATCTAATGCAATGAATCCCAAACTGCGCAGAACTAGAAGTGAAAGAAGCGAGCGTGTAATAATTTTCGACGACGACTCTCTAATCAGCTCTTCACTCGCCGCCGTGCCGGTCAAATTTGGAGCTGGGAACGATCAAGAAAGCTCTATCTTGAGCATCATGGATGGTTTTGATCCGTTCGAAGCGACGATGATGATGATGATGATAAAACGGAAGAAGGCTAGTTCTGTTATTAGTGGAGCAGAGCTTAGAGAGAAGCCCAACCGCGGCAAAGGCGACCGTAAGAGTAAGGCGAGCTCCGTGCTGAGCGACTCGATCGTGAGCAAGCAATCGTCAGGGTTCCGCAAAATGGAGGTAAAAGACGCAAAAAACAAGAACTTTATTGGGAAATCAGAGGATGAGTCGTTCAAGAAACCGAAACCACCCCAGGCCAAGTACGACATTTCCGTCCCACTAAAGAAAGCTGGTAATAACGACAACAACAAATCCGTATGGTCGGATTCTGAGGTGGGCCCGCCTCCGTCTGAAGTTGCGGCGGCTATGGCGGAGAGGAGATTATACCGTTTGGCTAACCAAGATGACCAAAGCTCTGTCTTAGATGGATGGAGTGTGGATGAGAGCGTTGAAGGGCTCAGATCGAAGCTAGATCGGTGGAGGATGCAGCTTCCTCCTCTGTATGACCGTGGAGGAGGAGACTTTTCGCCGAGCAGTCGTAAGTCTTCGGGAAGGGGAAGGCATGCTCGTAGGCACACGGACGGTGGAGATGGAAGCAACGGCATGTTTTCTTGCTTCGGGAATATATTTGGTTATGAGTGTCAGTGCGTTTGCGGGAAGCCGATGAGTGGACGGAGAAGCCTTAGCGCTCGGTTTCATAGCCCTTCGACTCTTACGCCTGGTCGATCGTTCGTCTGAGTATGTGTTAAACTGTTTGTTTGGTTGGTTATGTATTCTTTGTTATTACATGCTAAGTTTATGGTATTTGTTTCTATGTACGTAGATGTAGGGGTGTTCATTGGACGGTTCGGTCCGGTTTTTTCAAATTTCGGTTCGATTTTTCGGTTTTCGGTTTTACAGATGCCTAATCCGATATCCGAACCATTTTAATTTGGTTCGGTTCGGTTTTTTACACTTCGGTTCGATTTTTTTCGGTTCGGTTTTTCGGTTAACCGTTAAAGATTTTAATTCATATGTATGCATGTATTATATATACATATATATAGAATTAACTCTTATAACATATATATATATATATATATGTTACAATTGCATTACATATATATATGAATTAAATAGTAATGATATGATAATTGCATTACTCATATGTGTGCGTAATTCGTGTATATATATATATACACGAATTATCTTTTATAACATCTATATATATATATATAGAAATTAAATGTTATAATATAGTGCGTTATAAAATAAACATTGTAATTTTAATTATTTTTTATGAAAAATATAATTATTTTGTTGGACTTTATTATCACTATAAATATTAATTACTTTCATAAACTACAATATTTTAAACTTGTCTAATATAAATTATATAAAATTAAATATATTTCGATTTTTCGGTTATTTCGGTTATTTTTTCTGAAATCCGAAAACCGAACCGAAAAATCGAAATTTCCTAAATACAAAACCAAAACCGGCCGAAAAACCGAATTAACCGAACCGAAATAACCGAAAATATCGGTTCGGCCGATTGTTTCGGTTTTATCCGAAATTTGAACACCCCTACGTAGATGGAAGTTTGGAGAGTCTTGTCAGTAGGTTTACTCTTTCGTTTAACTGATAAAGTACTTGTTTTTTTCTACGTTGTTTTAGTTTTTTGGTCCCAAGATGTAAGATTTTGTGTGGTTAGATTCCACCGTTTTCATTATCTCGTTCTCGGAACTGAATATAGATACAACCTAGTACGTCGACTAGGTTCTACACGGATGAACCTAAGGCAGGGCTAGGCGGGCCATTGACCCTCCGGCAAGTCGGAATTACCCCTTACGAATATACCGACAGCAGCAGTTAATCCTAGCCCCGGCTGCAGGGAAGAAGACAACTAGGGCCGGGGGCGGGACTTACAAAAAAAGGCCCATGATTAATTTTTAAAAATTTTTTGTCGGGCCTGTGTTAATATAGAGCCCCCACTGTCTTGGAATCATGGCTTCGCCCCATCTCAGTATTAAGACCAATCGGGACGAATAACAAGCCTTGATTAAAATCTTAGTAAGAGCTTCATGTCTCATCACAACAAAGACCCGGCGCAACAACACAAATCCAAACACGGAAAGATCCGATAAACCAAAAAGGTCTAACATGGCAATAAGGCGAAAGGTATGAAGTTGGCTTCACTCACATTAGACAGGGCAGCAGTCTACAAAATCTCAGAAGTTGGACATCTTACTGCAAAAACTCTCGTGGATCCGTGACATAACCCGTCAATGCAGATGCAGCAGCTGTGTAGGGAGAAGCAAGATAGATCTGGCCTTCTTTGTGGCCCATGCGGCCCGGGAAATTCCTATTTGTGGTCGAAACACAGACCTGCATGTATTTCATCCATGGAATCAATTTTTTATTTTTTTTTAAAATTTTATAGTTGGTTTTCTATTCGTATTCTTTTACATTTTTCCAGTAATAATAAACAAAGTGTAATTTTGCTTGCCTGAGGTTCATTCATGCGTGCGTAAGTGTCTCTTGGTCCTCCCAAGCAAGCGCCACAGCTAGGGCTCGTAGGTGTATCACAGCCAGCTTCTTCGAAGATCTGCGAGCAAGTTTTACCGCCCGATCCTGGGACGGGAAGGCTATATACATCCATCCAGACCTGGAAATTAATGAGATATTGAGAACGAAAATTGCCGAGCCAATTCGTAAAAAGTTTGTGAGGTGACAAATATTTGAATTCGTACAACGTACCTTCTGTGTAGCAGGAACAAGGAACGTTGGTACTTTAACCTTCTTCCCCTGCGGAGAAGAGACAATAAGAGTCGGTTCTAGCTATTAATGTTGATGAAAATCATATAAGGAATTCAAGAAAATGCCTAACATACAGGCATATAGATAGTCAGTAGTCGAAATTGGTAAGGATGAACTTGGAAGGTCTCATTAAGTAATGGAAAAGATTTATTCAGTTGGCTTACAAAACACAGAAAACAAGGAGGCTCAGTGTGAGCAAGCAACAGAACAGACTCATACCGAGGCGAGAAACACTTTCGCAGCAGCCATGAAGTCCTCGGTTTTTCCACCAGTACAAGATCCGATGTATACTCTATCAATCTTCACATCTTTGCATTCTCTGGCCAAAGCACGATTATCCGGAGAGTGTGGCTGGAAAAAATCACGAGGATATGAATATTTTATAACGAGAAACTGAATAATATTTGCAGAAATTTTATAGAAAGAAACGAGTTAGACGGATAAAAATACTGAAACGGGTCAGTTAGTCTTGGTTATAATACCGACCTTAGCCACCAAGGGTTCCAGCATTGAGATGTCGAATCTGTACTCTTGGAGAAATCTATCATAAAACGCAAGTATTTGTCACATAAGTAAATCTAGGTTTGAAAGATATACGAACTAACACAAACAATAACGTACAGATAATCTATGCACAGTCTATGTATTACACACAAGTCTCCACAAAATACAGGAATTTATTTGCTTAATGCTCGATTTCTACAGCATCACATCTTTAATTAATGTTATCACAGTGTTTTTCAAGTTACCTGGCTTGTCCATCACTATACACGGGTTCGTATGGCAAAGATGTCTTGTCCTGCATATGAGAAAATGTAAGTTGTAAAATTATATAAGCAAACTAACAAGGAAATTAAGTTCGGCATACTTATACAAGGAAATTAAGTTCGGCATACTTGAGCTTTAATACAATCTTATACTTCTTTATATATACGTATGCATATGTGTGATGCATATTTGAGTTCATAGGCATAGACTAGTTAAACGAACCTCAAGATACTTATATGTGGTGCTATCAGCAGGGACCAAACCATTCTTTCCTCCAGCTTCAACCACCATGTTGCATAATGTCATTCGCTCTTCCATCTTTGTCAAGTGGTGATATTATTACAGGACTTATTAGTGATAAATGATTTCAAAATATGAAATGCTAAGTAGAGTACACAAAGGTTAAATATGCTTACCGTCAAACTTTCAACAGTACTACCGACAAATTCCATTGCTTTGTAGGTTGCACCAGCTACAGAAATTTCACCAATGATCTACACAATGTACAAAAGATTTGATCGAATTGAAATGCCCACATATAATACAGTGCATTATTTCTACTTAAAATGTAGAATTTTACTCACTTGCAAAATCAAATCTTTAGCAAGCAGATAATCAGGCATCTCACCATCCATCACGAATCTCAGAGTGGGAGGCACCTGCAATGTATCGACACAAAATCATCAGCTGCGACCATGAAAATATCAACTTTTTATCACTACATCAAGGCGATCCATCATTTAGTTAATTGAATCAGAATGGTAACATTGTTTCGAAGAATAAATTGAAGAGAAACAACGAAAATGTAATACCTTAAGTAAAAGCTTTCCAGTACCAAGAACAAAACCCGCATCGGTGTTTCCAATTCCAGTGGCAAACTGACCAAATGCCCCGGCTGTACATGTGTGAGAATCTGTACCTAAAAGTACCTACAAAAAATAGCAACAACATGATAATAAATCCCTGAAGCGAGAACAAAGGCAAACCGAACATTAGTACCTCTCCAGGTCGGCAGTGACCTTCTTGAGCGAGAGCCACATGGCAAACACCTTTATAATCTGGATTTGCCTGCAATATCGAAGTTTGAATTCGAATATCTAATATACAGATGGGGAACTGAACTATCACCTCGGATATCACAGCCTTACCTTGAAATTACCAAGATCTTTGATGTCATAGAAATACTTAATGTTTTGCTCCGTACAGAAATCCCTCAAGATGTCCACATTCCGATTCGCTCTTTCATCAGTTGTAAAAATATAGTGATCCGGAATTATTACAACTTTTTCACGATCCCAGACCTGTAATAAAGTGGCATAACCAAAAAGAAAGATTTCTAACTTAAAACAAGCTCGAGTAGCCATCAATAATTTGAAGTTACATACATTCAAAAATATGTCAATTGTTTTGTCAATCGACGACAATCACCGAAAAGTCACGCCATGCTAACTAACAACAACATTAAGCCAGCAGCAAACAAAACAGCAGCGGCAAGACAGAACAGTGTTATACCGTAAAAAGAAACATAAAATCTGCTTCTCAGTAAATACCTTGGCATTTTCACCAAACTCTCTCTTGAATATCCCAATTGAGCCAGGCCCACAAACATCATGAGTCATCAGTATATCCACGTTTACCCATACGTTCTCACCAGGAACCAACTGGCTTCTCTCCGAAGCCCTTGCTAGTATCTTCTCAGTCATAGTCATTCCTGTCTTAACCTGCATAATACCCAATGAAATAAACATTCAAAATGGCAAAAAAAAAAGAAAAAAGAAAAAAGGCTTAGCAAAATCAAAGCTTTCTTAGCCCAAAAGATGCTCTTACAGCTCCAGTAGTCGAAGGTTTACGCTCAGTTTGCTGAGGTGTCATCACAGACACAATTTTCTTCGAAATCCGCTTCTTTGAGACCTGCGAAGAGAAAGCTGAAAAGCCCACATCTTTCTGCAATAAACCAGACACCCAAATGAGGGTTTTTCTTGGAGTACCCAATAAATCCAACTAAAGCGGAGGCAAAAAATTACATTCTAGCTGCTCAAATTGGAAAATAATAAAAATAAAGCAAACAAAATTATATCATACCTTGTTAAAGAGAAATGACGTTTGTGTCATAGCAGATGAGGCCATCTTAGTTTTGTGGATAACTTTGTCTGAATTGAATAGGGGCAGGCACAGACTGCTTCGAGCTCAGATACGCCGCCGTGTTCTTGCCGCACGTCCTTCCCTATTTCTTCGCAGCATTCCCTTCTTTTATTCTATTTTTTCATTAATAATTTCTTTCTGGCGGCCAATAGCTGAGACGTTTAGTAACCTGATAGCTCACACCTCAGTTGATATAAAATATCCTAAATTAATTAAAAACTAATCAATTGAACAAGTTAGTAATTATCAGTTAATATAGAATTTTTTTCTTTTAAAAAAAAAATATTTTATATTTTTATTGCCGTTCGTTGAAAAAGAAAAGGACGAAATAGTTCAGACACATGAAGAGGCGTGTTAGATGGTTCACTGCTGTGGCGGGAAGCATCAGCGTAGTGTCTCGACCTCGACATTGTTTTTCTTTTTAATCAAAGGTCAGAACAAAAAATCCCAATTCCCTCAACGATGCCGAGTTGGGTTACGACAGCCAAAAACGCCGCCGTGTTAGTGCCACGTTGGCGTTCTTTCTATTTCGTACTCTGTCCATCTCTGCACCACCACTATGGCTCACACCGGCGCCTCTATTCCTCGTACGGCTCTCTGTTTCCGTGTGTTTCTATGCGTTACTTGAACGTTTTTATGTTAAAGTTATTGGCTTTGAAGGGGGGTTTTGCTTATGCTACTCTTGAAACTCGTGAGGTTTTTGCTGCTGTAGTGTTAAAGGATTCACATTTTCTGCATTTCATTTGCGATTTGTTCTACCCTACCCATGTGGGAAAAAATTTGAATTTTCGATGACATGTCCAAAATCCAACGGAGTTGGGTTGCTATCCAAGCGGGTAGGGTACTTCATTTGCCCATGTTTTTTTTTGTCCTTTCTGCCTTAGGTTGGTTTGTTCTGGGTACTGCGGAGAGCTCGTCTCTTTCTAAGTCTCACTTTTAGTAGTTGGTTGGGTGCTTTTTAAGATATTGCTGAATGAGGATGTTCTGTTTCATTTTCCTCTGATGCTTAGTTGCATTCTTGTCTTTGCGTCGTTGTTTTATAACTACTGTTATTTCCTATCAGTCTCAGGCAGGCTAAACCTATCTTTTGCTTCAAAGAGAGGAAGTTTGATGGAAGGCCTACTAAGAAGCAGAGGCAGTCAAAAGTTGCTCTTGAAGAGAGAGATTATGCTCACATTATATGGTGGAAGGAGGTAATAGGATGCGTCATTGTGTATTTTACTTCATTCGGCATATTCTTGACTTATTTGCAGTATTCATTTATTACTTGGGACCATTTTTCCATATTTCAGAAAATGGAGGTGTGTAGAAAACCTTCATCTGTTCTGCTGGTTAAGAGACTTATGTTTTCAAATTTGCTGGGCATTGATACCAGCCTGAAAAATGGAAAGTAAGCACCTAGATTCTTTCTGTGTCTGAAAATTTACTTGTTACGGTATAGAAAGTTGATATATATGGTTACAGTGCCCCCCCCTAGTTCGTTTTGGATCGCGTGGCTGTTTAATCCAGCCATTTGTTTGTGAATTAAAGGAAATTACTGAGTCTTATACTCTGATTCTATATTGTTTCTGGATATGTAACAATTTCACGTCTCCTCTTTTTGGTCTCTTTGTGGTTGCATTTTATACGTGCACAAATGTTTTAGACCACTACGTCCTCGTCCGCGGTCTACCTAGCACACATGAATGCTAATCGTTTTTCCCATTTATTTTTCATTTTATTTTAGTCTTAAAGAAGGAACTCTCAATTGGGAAATTCTGCAATTCAAGTCAAAATTTCCACGCGAAGTTTTACTATGCAGAGTATGCTCATTTGCTTCAATACTTGAAACTGTACTTTACTGAAGCACATTTATCACAATGCTCTAAGGATTGCCTTATTTGTAGGTTGGAGATTTTTATGAGGCTATTGGCATTGATGCTTGCATTCTTGCTGAATATGCTGGATTGAATCCGTTTGGTGGTTTGCGTTCAGATACCATTCCTAAGGCTGGTTGCCCTGTTGTGGTACTTATGCATTTATTCTTCTTTGCCGGTCTATGTTTTTACTTGAAACTAAGCTGATGGTTCGTTGTTACGAAACCAAGTTGGGGTAAAAGGTTTGATAGTTCATTGCAACTTCTGAATGTAACTGTCGGTAAGGTGTATTTTACATTTTATACTTTTCACGTTTAGCGATGACACTCTAGCTTATGAATTGGAGCTATCTCAATCCTTCTTTGTACCTTCTTTAGATTTCTTTTGAATTATTCACTAGTATTGATTTACTAAAAGTATATGGCTAGATGCTTGCACACATCATGCGGACTTTTGTTTGATATATATTCTATTATAACTGACTTTATTGATCTTGCAGAACTTAAGGCAGACATTGGATGATCTGACACGTAATGGTTTCTCTGTTGTAAGTTTCATTTCTTTAAAATTTACACCTTGATGAAATTTAATTTGATATGTGGTTGCATCACCCTTCAATGCAGAGGATAACAAATGCTCTGCTGAAATCACATGTTACAATACAATTCTTTTGTCTCTAGCTGATATTTTGGACCATTTTATTTGTATGCTCTACATGTATGTATTCTACGATGTGGATTTAATTCTTCCAAATTTTCAATCATAGTGTGTGGTGGAGGAAGTACAGGGTCCAACACAAGCTCGAACGCGTAAAAGCCGTTTTATTTCCGGGTAATTTATCTGCATTGGCTTTTATAGTAAGATTAGATTAATCAGTTTTTTGCTGTGATTTTATGTTCCTGGTACTAGAATGTGGAATGTGATTTATGGTTTGTATAAGAAACTTGGGTTCTTTTTGTCTCCGTGAAATTATGTACGGGAATTCAGATCCTGTTCTTATTTTAGTCCATGCAAAGTATAAACTGAACATTTCCATCCTTTTTCTAATTCACTTTGCTGTTTATGGATCATCAATCATGATGCTACTTCTGTTCCATTTTTCAGGCATGCACATCCTGGTAGTCCGTATTTGTTTGGTCTTGTTGGAGATGATCATGATATAGATTTTCCCGAACCAATGCCAGTCGTAGGTATGAGCTTTTAAGTCACTTATAAGAAAAAACCAAATGGGAAAGATGGAAAGTTATCATAACAATGAATTGATTTCACGGCGGCGGTCTACAAAAATAATTGATGCAGCTTGAAATAATTTTCTTTGTGAATCAAGGTATATCTCATTCAGCAAAGGGATATTGCATGGTCTCTGTACTAGAAACGATGAAAACTTATTCAGTGGAGGATGGACTAACAGAAGAAGCCCTTGTCACCAAACTTCGTACTTGTCAGTGCCATCATCTGTTCTTGCATTCGTCATTGAAACACAATACCTCAGGTTTATAATCCACTGCCATGTCCTACCTCTAGTTGAATAAAGTTACATGCTTATGTTACAAAATTTATTATCATGTCTTTGAATGGATTACCTGAACTGAATGGTGTTTGCTTTAATTTTATTTTGATGAATTAACTGAAATACCTAGCTTTTTCTTGAGTCGCTTGAATTGCATTTGAACCAAATAAGGTGTTCTGCAGGAACATGTCGCTGGGGAGAGTTTGGTGAAGGCGGGATATTATGGGGAGAATGCAATTCTAGACAATTCGAGTGGTTCAATGGCGATCCAGTGAATCAGATTTTGTACAAGGTTGTGATGAAAGTTTCATTTGGTTGATTGAGGTTGGTCTCTAAATATTCTCTTACACTAACTCGTGCAAAATCAGGTCAGAGAGATTTATGGCCTCGAAGAGGACACTTTATTCAGAAATGTTACTGTTACCTCAGAAAATAGGCCAAGGCCTTTGCACCTAGGGACAGCCACACAAATCGGTATGCTTTTGTACTAGTACAAACATAACCATACCGTGCTTTCCGTGTTATATTTTTTATATATTCAGTTCTTTTTGGGATGCTGTGGCCATATATTGCGGCGTATTAAAACTTTTTGGTGATCCCAATAGCATTTTGAAGAAGCTATAAGTTATCCCAGTTTCCAATGAGTGGTCGGTCTATTAACTTAAAAAGAAAGAATAATACATTAAAATGGTTTCTTTTGTATAATCTGAATACACAGTGAGACCAGTGGTTTGAATTTATGGCAAATGATCAAGTATATATAGAATAATGGATTTTACTCCCTAATTATCCAGGTGCTCTTCCAACTGAAGGAATTCCTTGTTTACTCAAAGTATTGCTTCCTTCAAATTGCACAGGCCTACCTGCTATGTAAGTTAGGAAGTCCGTTATGTACCTTCATTAGCACTGGTCAGCAGATCACACATGCGAAATTTTGCTGCCCTCTTCAAGCTAATTCTTATGTATCATGATTAACCCTCATTAATATTACCATTTGCACTTTTTCTTGTAGGTATGTTAGAGACCTTCTCTTGAACCCTCCTGCCTATGAGATTGCATCTACAATTCAAGGTGTGTGGTCACATTATGCTATGTGCCAGTGTGTTTATCTTTATCCACGCATAATCTTTATTACTTTTATTGGATAAGTATTTCATCTGCTCATGTGACATCTGCTGTTCTTGGCCACATTAAGCTACACCTTTGATCTCTCTCTCTCTCTCTCTCTCTCTCTCTCTCTCTCTCTCTCTCTCTGCAGAATCCTGCAAACTCATGAGCAACACAACATGCCCCATTCCTGATTTTACCTGCGTTCCTCCAGCCAAGGTAGAATTTTTTTTATTTTTTATTTTATCAAATAAGTACTATTTGGTTGCGCTATTGCAGGAATATTTGTTCTATATGTGTTTGCCTAGCAAAATGTGTGTGAGATTATCGTTGATGATGCAATGCTTCTGTCCTGTGCAGCTCGTAAAGCTACTCGAGTCAAGAGAGACTAATCATATCGAGTTCTGCAAAATGAAAAGTGTTCTTGACGACGTTTTACAGCTGTACACAAATGCTGAACTCTATAAAATTCTTAATTCATTAATGGATCCTACATGGGCAGCAACGGGATTGAGAGTCGATTTGGAGACATTAGTAAGTGGTTTCTCATATTTACTGTTTTTCATGTATTATTATTACATGACTCAACATTTTATTATTGGAAGAAGCAGTAGTTGATATAGATTGTTAGGGGGGTCATAAACCAACTTTGGAAAGTGTTTCTTATTTATGAATCTTTTCATCCTATCATGGCTGGACTAGCAATTGCGATAATCTTTTGGGAAATATATTTCTTCCTAATTTCAGGTGCATGAATGTAAAGTTGTTTCTCGTAGAATTGGTGAAATAATATCCTTCGACGGTGAAAACGATCAGAACATAAGCTCATATACCATTGTCCCGAGCGAGTTTTTCGAAGACATAGAATCATCGTGGAAAGGCCGTGTCAAGAGGATCCATATAGAAGAAGAAATTGCTGACGTGGATGAAGCAGCCAAGGACCTATCAATTGCTGTAAGTCTTTCTGATTTTAGAAAACTTTATATGAAGAAGTCTGATGTTAATATGGTCAATATGATACTTTAAAAATATGTTGATAAATGTCCTATTGGTTGTGGCAACGATAATGTAAACATGCTTATTCAACTAGTTAGATGAATGTGGATATTTGAAATGAACATCGAACGATCTCTAGATTACAGAAGATTTCTACCCTATAATTTCGAGAATTAGAGCAACCACAGCCCCATTAGGAGGACCAAAAGGAGAAATTTTATACGCACGTGAGCATGAATCTGTTTGGTTCAAAGGAAGGCGTTTCACCCCATCTGTTTGGGCCGGTACTGCTGGTGAAGAACAAATCAAACAGCTTAGACCAGCTTCGGATTCCAAAGGCAAAAAAGTTGGTGAGGAATGGTACACCACGGGAAAAGTAGAGGATGCATTAGCCAGGTAACCTCGTCATTTTCGATTTTTGTAATGAAATCAATTGTTGAATGAGCCTTGTGTGCTTTTTCAACCACTTTACGCTTCTTGCTCTCGCTATAGGTATCATGAGGCTAATAACAACGCTAAAGCAAAAGTCTTAGAACTCTTACGAGGATTATCTGCTGAACTGCAAACCAAGACCAACATTCTGGTTTTTGCATCCATGTTGCTCGTTATTGCAAAGGCGTTATATGGCCACGTGAGGTTGGTGAAAGTCTACTATTTTCTCGATCATATATATATATATATATATATATATATAATATAGCTTGTTTACGATTCGTGTCGGATTTTTAACATCTTTATACATGGGCTCCTTGGAAGCTTAATTTTTTCTTAGCATTGTTTAACGTTGGCCATAGGCTTAATGACAAATATTGAAAGCTGGATACTTTATGCTATTTGCAGTGAAGGAAGACGAAGAAAATGGGTTTTCCCCTCTCTCATTCAACACTGCGGCTCTGAGGTAGTTTGCTGAAGCTATTATTAGGTTATTTTGCTCTGAAACAAAAGATCAAGTGGGCAAGACACATGACAATTACTTGCAGGACCAAACAATGCCACACAGAGCTGAGGGGTTGAAGATAAACGGATTATCCCCATATTGGTTTGATGTTGCTCAAGGTGGAGCTGTGCTAAATGATGTTGAAATGAGATCTCTGTTTCTCTTAACTGGACCTAACGGTGGTGGAAAATCTAGTCTTCTTCGATCGATTTGCGCAGCAGCATTACTTGGAATTTGTGGATTCATGGTCCCTGCCGAATCAGCAATAATACCTCATTTCGATTCGATCATGCTTCATATGAAGTCTTACGATAGCCCAGCTGACGGAAAAAGCTCCTTCCAGGTGCTCACTCTCGAGTCTTATCTTTTTTTCTGTACAATGTAACTTTTATGTACCTTCTTTTTCCTGATTCTTGCATGCTGATTCTAGGTTGAAATGTCTGAACTTCGTTCGATCATTACTGGTGCCACTTCGAAGAGCCTTGTCCTGATAGATGAAATATGCCGTGGAACAGAAACAGCGAAGGGCACTTGTATTGCTGGTAGTATAATCGAAACTCTGGGCACTATTGGTTGTCTGGGGATTGTGTCCACTCACTTGCATGGAATCTTCGACTTGCCTTTAAGCATGGAGAACGCCGTGTTCAAAGCTATGGGAACAGAATATATCAACAATCAAACCGTACCAACTTGGAAATTGATTGATGGAATCTGCAAAGAGAGCCTCGCGTTTGAAACAGCTCTAAATGAAGGTGTTCCCGAACCTTTAATTCAAAGGGCTGAGGAGTTGTACCTGTCGATTTATACGAAAGACACTTTGAAAGCCCATGAGTCGAAAGTAAAGCACATCGCTGATTCGAAAGCTCGTAAATCTGATAAAGTTGCTGAAGTAGAAAATCATCAGGAAAAGGAGCTTTCTACCAAGAACCATTTGTGTAAGCCAGTTGAAATATTACATGAGGAGATCGAGCTTGTTATTGCAAGTATGTCTCACGAAAAACTCATTGATCTTCACTGGGGGCCGGAGAGCTCATTGGCTAGATGCATACTCATTGGTGCTAGGGAACAACCTCCTCCTTCTGTGATTGGTCTCTCGAGCGTTTATGTCATGCTTAGACCTGATGGGAAACTCTATGTCGGAGAGGTATGAATATATATACATATATGATATAACACACACATCCACCATTTGAGGACCGTCAGTTGTCTGTCCAATTATTACAATAGATTTTGTTAAAGTCTACCGAGTAATAGTCATTAAGATTACCGTATTCGAATACTTCTGTATAAGCTTGGCCTAGGAGAGAGCACATAAACATCAAGATGCAAATCATTGGTCTGTAATTTCAATGAAGCATTTTTATTTTCTTGGCATCCGATATACATCAAAGGATATACGATTTCTACTTGAAATTCTTACCCTTTTCTTTTTCAGTCCGATGATCTTCAGGGCCGAGTGAGAGCTCATCGCTCGGAGAAAGGGATGCAAAATGCCTCATTCCTCTATTTCTTGGTCGGGGAGAAGAGCACCGCCCGTCAAATGGAGACCCGTCTCATTAACCAGCTTCCAAGTAAAGGATTTCACTTGACTAACGTAGCAGATGGAAATCATCGAAATTTCGGCACATCGCGGGAGTTGGGAAAGGAGATGTTGGTTAGATGAAATTTCATTTTTCGCTATTCTGGTCGGTTTATTTTGGCGGGATGAGGCTGTCTTAAACTGACGTGGAAATGAAAATTGTAGAAGTAAAAAATGTAGCTTCACTGGTTAGGTTCTACTGGGGGGTTATTGCAGCAGTTTTTTGGATCATCTTCATGCTGCTTCCTTCCTCAAGCTCAAATGTTCTAATATTGTAAGATATTTCCAAACGTAGTAATTTCACATTCTCCAGATTACTTAGATCAATGATTTTATTTTAATGCCCCATCTCATCTTTCCTTCACATTTCTGAGTTCATGACAACAGCGAATGTGCTAAAGATGAACTCTTTCTACACATCAATACAAGCAGTTATTACAAGAAGACATTCATTGGTAATTACACCTTCATCCCTGCAACAATATTTAATAACAAATTCGCCATTGACAAATAAAAATCAAGTGAAGTCTATTCTTGTCTTGGAAGTATAAAATTCACCTTCATCCTAGTTTGAGTAATTTTAGAAATTGAGGGGCATTGCTGTTATTAATCTGCGTGTGCCATGTAGCCCTATTCCCCTGAAAATTCCAACATAATCAAAATTTTATTCAAGAACAAGGCCGTAATCTGCAATCACAAACACAAATCAGATTCTAGCCGTTGGGTACAGTCTTCGGACTAAAATGGGGCAGCTGTACGGTTTGTCCAAAGTTAACTTTTTTTTTTCTCCAGTAGGAGTTTACTTCAAAGGTGTGCATTTGAGAGTAAGCTTTGATTTTGGTTAGATTACTGTTTGTTTTTTGGGCTTTTAAGTTAGTTGTGTGGGATTCTTGATTATAGGTATATCTTGTAAATCTGTTATATAATATAATGTACGAATGTGGTACCAAAACTACAGAATGGACTGATGAAATTCAGACCTTTATGGAGGGGTTGTAGAGTTTTAAGGATGCATGAGAATGTAGTATGTGTTTTCGTAGCTGTGTTGTACCTTTTAATCATAGGCGAGTTGATCACTGATGAGCAATTCAATCCCTTCTGCGATTAATGCATACTATTGAGGACTTGAACGAACAATGTCAAGTATTTATCCATGTGAATATGTTCATATTCATCTAATATGCTTGATTGATACTTGGCCGTTCTCCTCTCGTGCTATGCGATAAACGTATATTTTTAATGATGCTTTTCGATCGGGAAAAAGGAAAGCAAGAACGGATAAAGTTTTATTTCTAATGATTTTATATGGATAATCATCATTACTTAATACAATCTGCCACGTTGTACCACAAAAGAAAGCCGCACGAGTCCCACATCGGTAGAACAGATCGAAACCATTCATCCTCACTCGTATATATGTGGCATTTTATCGGTTACGCTAACATACAGTGAGAAAATAAACATGTAAATGGCTCCCATATCACGAAGGGCGCCGAGAGAAATGCCTCCGGCATTTTTAAGGATTTTCTTTAGCCAGGATAGTTCTACGCGCATGGTACGTTTTTATTATCAGAATTGCAATTTTTCATTTGATTTTCCCTTTTCTTTATTCCTCCTCTTGATTGCTTCAGTTTTTTCTTTTCTTTTTGTAATTTCGTCGTGTTTTTGTTTTCGGTGATATGTGTATAGTTAAGTTAGAAAAGACGATGAAGCTTATTAGATTTATTAGGATGTTTTTATTTACCAGAGATCTATATATTTAGAGTCTCTTATTCGTGGAAAATCATTACTTCATGCTTTTGATAGATTATTTCCTTGTAATTGTTAACTCTGCACCTCCATTTGAGGGATTGAGCTTATATGAGTTTTCTTTCCCTATTCATTGTTTTCTATATCGTTACAGAGAGGATTATACAATAAAAATTTAGAAGAAGGAAATAAAAAAGAGTCGGCAGGAGGCAGCCACCGTCGAATTCTTATCTGTTTGTTTTTATTTTCACTTTGATGTCTGCGATCTGTCTGTTCAATGCCTATCTAATCTGTCTAAATGTATCATTTTTTGTACCTTCTATAGTCTGTGATTTTGTTTGTCAAGATATCTTTCAAGGTTTCTGTATCCTCCACGGAAATTATACGAACCTCAAGATCGCTGTTTTCATGTCCTCATTTTTGCGTTGTTTGTCGTCTATTGTTTGGCTGTCAAGAAATGCTGCTCTCTGATATGTTTTTTTCATTCTTTCTAACATTATCTAGCGTTGTTTGCGTCCAGGAACTTCCTCATACCAAGTTCGCTTTTCCAGAAAACGTAGTACTTAAAGATAAGAAGAAGAATAACAAATGGAAGATGAAGATGGAACTGCAAGAGCCATTTTGGTACTTTTCTAACGGGTGGGTGGAGTTCATGACCGATAATAAATTGGCTGATGGTGATGTTATCGTATGGAAGTATAATTTTCTTTTCAAATTCTTGATCTCTCTACTTGTGAAAAGATCATACGGCGGCCCCTTCAAATACTGTGACTATACAAACGAAATCTGTGATGCAAGAAAATGACAGAGCATCCACTTCATGAAAATGAAGATAACATTGGAGGGTCTGGCAAACGAGGCAGAGGAGCCGAGGATCATGAAGAAAACGAGGAAGAGAATGGTAAGTGTGAAGATTTTACTTCCATGGCATGAATAAATTGCATTTTCTATTCTCTCATATGCATATCACTCTATCTCCTAACCCTAGCCGCCACATCCCCTCCCTCTTCAAACAAGCAACCACTCTCCCCTCCCCCGCCTCCATTATTGGAGGTTGGGGGAGCTTTTTTCCTTTTTTTAGTTTTACAGTTTAGAGAAAAATAAAAATAAAAATAAAAATTCATGTCGCCCGCCACCGCTGCCGACCCCGCCTTCGCTACACGTCACCTTCGCCGCCCCACCCTCGTCGCCAAATCCACCCGTCGCCCGCCACTACCGCCCTCCATTGTTTCGCCGTCCGCCGTCCGTGCTTGCCGTCCGCCTCCTGCCGCCGCTGCCCGCCGCCCGCCATCCATTACCCTCGTTCGCCGCCCACACCCACGAGTCTCCCGAGTAGGGAGCTCGTGTCTCTCGGCCCTCGGGTCGGGAGCTTTGTCTCCCTCGTGGAGCTTTCATCTCCCTTTGTGGAGCTCTTTCCGAAGTAAGCGAGATTTTTGTAGTTGAAGATCGAAGAAAGTGAAGAATATTGTAAATTTAGCTTAATAGCTAATTTTGTGGTAGGATCTTTAGTTCTTCGTGTTCAAAACTGAATTTCTCGTTTTCTTTCGGCTTTTTTTTCTTGTTTCGTGTTAGGTTGGTTATGCTCCTATGTGAGCCTTTGTTCTCTACCGGCAGATGTTACCGGAGAGACCCTTTGGGCTATTTAGACCGTGTATTTCCTTGTTAATGAAATTCAAGCTATCGTTTCGAAAAAAAAAAAAATATGCATATCAATGTCGTCGGCTTGTTCTAAACCTTTTTCTATTTTGCCCGGTATTTTTTTCCCCGTGTTATTTCAACTATAGGCCGAGGAAGAAAGCCAAGGCTGAGACAGCTTGACCGATGGCTGGGGACTGAGATTTTCGCTGCTAGATTGGCTCATCGACCTACGAATCCTTACTTTGTGACGAAGGTGAAGGAAGCTCATAGGCCCCAGCTGGTATGATCGCATATAGATAATATATATTGATTCATTGAATCCTCTTTCGTCTTTGATTTGATCTTTTCTTTTATTACCGTGGCAGTACATTCCTAGGCACGTCTTAAAACCGCATGCGCTCGAATTTCCTCCAGTTATGAACATCTTTGATCCAGTGGGGCGAAGGTTTTCGTTGAATCGAAGCAAAAGGTGGGAGGACAATGATTCGAAGGCATATTATTCGGGTGGATGGAGAGTGCTTTGCGGGTTGAATTTGTTGAATCCCGGCGATGACTGCATTGTGGAGTTCGTCTCAGAAGCAGCAACTGGGATATTGGAGGCTCGTGTCAGCTTCGTTCGGGCAAAAAATAATGTCTAATTCATAGGCAAATATTCAAAATAATTACTTTGATAATTTAGAAAAAAAAAAAACTTTAAAATGCTTAGTGTGTGTCTCTTCTTGTCATATTATTACTACATGGGATTGGGTTGGATAATGTTTTGGTATTAGATAGGATGATGAAAAGTCTTGTCAGCAGATTAGTTCTTATCTGATATTAGTTACTATACTGCTGAAAATCAAGAAATCACTATGGATTTGTGAGGTAATAATATTAATGGTTATGACCTACCAAACAAAATCTGGATTATATTACCAGCATATTAATAATCATTTAATGATTCTAACCCAAAAAAAAAAAAAACAGTCATTTCTTGCCTATTTAAAGGGTGGTTTTCACGCGAGAATGTCTTAACAATTACAACTTCAGTTCCCTTTCTTATAACAATAATATCATTACTTCGATGGGGGTGGAAAGCGATGGAGGGGCTGGTCTTGAGGTAGAAGACTGTTTTATTTCACAGAAGGATGGATTCAGTTTATTGAAAATGGTAATAATATTCTCTAAAAACAGTGGTAATAATAACTTGTTAAACTATATAGTATGCTTCTTCTGATATGACATGCATGTGTTGTTTAGGTTCGTTCAGGGATGGTGTGAGCGAATCTCAGTTCGCTCAAGTCTCAGAATGGAGGGGAGGGGAAGAAATTTGATGTTCTTTCCAAATTCTTCCTTCATCTGTGGAAGGAAAGTGAGACCCTTCAGATTCTGTCAAAAGAAATGGAGGATGGTGATGACAGAGGAGAGAAGGAGAGGGTCCAAGGCAAACAAGGTAGCAAGCAGATCAGAAAAAGTTAAAAAAGGATGTTAGGGTTCTCACATAAAACAATGTCATAAGAATATATATATATATAGTGGAATTTTATGGTATTCTTGTGTGAGCATCTTGCGTGGACACCTGTTGATGTGGCACTGATTCGTGCCATATCAACATGCCATATCAACATGAAATGTGATGTGACATTACTTGATACCTTCTAGGTGTCATTGATCGACAAATCCGATGCTGATTTGGCATCTTGACGACTTATGCGGCACCTGATGTGTAACACTATTCTATGTCACGCCAAGATGTCAAATCAGCATCGGATTTGTCGATCAATGACACCTAGAAGGTATCAACTAATGTCACATCACATTCCATGTTGATGTGGCATGTTGATATGGCACGAATCAGTACCACATCAACAGGTGCCCACGCAAGGTGCTCACACAAGGTGAGCACCATAAAATTCCTTATGTACTTTGTATTTTAAGGCTTTACAGAAGGATGGATTCAGTTTAATAATCATTGCCATTCAAATTTCTGATGTGATCATTCGTACTTCTAAAAGGGTGAACAATGCCAAAATGTTTTAATATACAATTAATTAATTATAATGGATTATTAAGGTAAAATGTAACTTGAGAGTTAATTATGTTTCTGTATGCCAAGTTGCAACGCGAAAACGAGTCACTTTGAGTACTATATCGATAAAAATACAAAAAATTACAATTGCTACATTATTTTTACTCAAACTCATTAACTCTATTTTCTATACTAAACTCATTAACTCTATTTTCTGCACTAAAAATAATATTTCATATATAATATAATTACAATTAATATTTAAGCATATTATTTTAATTTTAATTTTATTAAATTAATAATATTAATAAATAAATAAAGAAATATAACATTTATATAATTTTAATTTTATTATTATAATGATATAAAATATTTTAAATATAATTAACATAAGTTTTAAATTTAAAAAGAAAATAAATTCTTCTATGCTTATAGCTTCCGTGCTACATCGGTCTTTTCCGTTTTATTTTCCCTTCCAGTTGGTTGTACCCTTTACACTCTCTTAAGAGTGACTGGAATCTGGATGAAGAGTAAGATGTTTCCGTACTACTAATCGGCTCCTCGCTATTTTTAGTATTGACGAATAGTATTAAACTAAAAAAAAAAGTAACAATGTCATCGACACAAAATAATAGTGCTATATTTAGAGTTTTATTGGAGATCAAACGGTGAAGTCTGTTAATGATTTCTAGCGGTGTGCGTGGGCGGTTTTCGGCAAATATCACAGGTTTTGAAAAAAAAAATCTTAAAATTGCAAATTTGAAATACAAAACTACACATGCGATTTTGAGCGCGGTTGCATTGCGTAGTTGTAGTTTTAACTGCTATAAGTAAAATAATTATATTTTATCTAGTGATACTACTATTACTTAACAAGTTTCGCGTAAGAAAAAAATTTACTAGAACTAAAATGATGAGAAATAATCAAATCGAGGATCAATTTAAAACTCAAAATATAAATAATGGGTTAAGTATTTGAGTCATATATGTTATGTTTCAATTTTAATGAGTTACTTTCATGGTATATTTTAACTTTCATGCTTACCTATGTGATTCATCTTTTACACAAAGTTTGTCCAAAAGTGTTTCACCACTATGACGTGGACCGTCGTGTGAATGCCACGTCAACATATTTCACCATGCCATCTAACCCTAGAGTCCCTAAAACTCCCAAAATTATCAAAATTTTACTCAAGAACATGGCCGTAATCTGCTGCAATTCACAAACCCAAACTGAGATTCTGGCCGCTGGTCCAGTCTTCAGATGAAAGGGGGGAGCTATACGGTTTGCAATGTGAGTCTTGTTGCCCCACAAAGCTCCAATGTTGGTGATTCTAAAGATAAGTTAACTTCAAACGTTTGCATTTCATACGTTTTTAATCTGAGAGTAAGCTTTGATTTTGGTTACTTTATTAAGTTTTTTTCGTTGTCTCTGTCATTTTGGCTTTTATATAATAGTGTGGGATTCTTGATTATAGCCTAGGTATCTCATGTAGAATTTGTTATGTAATATAATGTATGAGTGTGGTACCAAAACTATACAGAATTGACTGATAAAATTCAGACCTTTATAGAGGGGTTGTAGATTTTTAAGGATGCATGAAAATGTATGTGTTTTTTCGTAGTTGTGCTGTGTTGACCCTTTTAATCATAGATGAGCTGATCACTGATGAGCAATTCCACCTTTTGAGATCAATCATACGAAGTATTATGCATGTGAATATGTTCATATTCATCTATATGCTGGCTTGATACTTGGCTGTTCTCCTCTCGTGCTATGTGATAAACGTAGTCGAAACGAACATCTTAGTTACTAATATATTTTTAATGATGCTTTTTGATCGCGAAAAGGAAAGCAAGAACGGATAAATTTTTTGTTCTAATGATTTTATATGGATAATCATCATTAATTAATACATCCTGCCACGTTGTACCTCAAGAGCAATCCATACGAGTCCCACATCGGTAACACGGATTGAAATCATTCGTCCTCGCTCGTATATATATGCGGCAGCGTGTTATCAGCTAAGTAAGCTAACATACAGTGAAAAATGGAGTTTATGGGCCCCAAATCACGAAGGGCACCGAAAGGAGAGCCTCCTCCGGCATTTCTCAAATTTTTTCTTAGCCAGAAAAGTTCTACGCGCCTGGTACGTCTTTTTTGCTCCTCTCTATTGTTTCAATATTTTTTTCTTTTTTTTGTAATTTTATCATGTTTTTGTTTTTCTGTGATGTGTATAGTTAAGTTAGAAATAATTTTGAAGCTTGTTTTTATTTACATGGCAGCCACCATCAAATTCTTATCTATGTGTTTCTATTTTCACTTTGATGTCTGTGATCTGTCTGTTCGATGCCTATCTTATCGATCCATATGTAATTTTTACTTTTATAATCCGTGATTTTGCTGCTCTCTGATATCTTACTCTATTCTTTATTCTCGCGCTCATTCATTCGGTTAGAAGTGCCCCCACAACAACACGTAAATTATGACATTGTTTGTGTCCAGGCACTTCCTTATACCAATTTAGCTTTTCCAGAGAGTGCTGTACTTGAAGATCAGAACCATAACAAATGGAAGATGAAGATGGAACTGCAAGGGGCAATTTGGTGCTTCACCGATGGGTGGGTTGAGTTCATGAACGACAATCGATTGGTCGATGGAGATGTTATCATATGGGAGTATATTTGTGAAGGGTTGTTTTCTTTTCAAATTCTTGATCTTTCTGCTTGTGGAAAGATTATATTTGGACCCTTCAGATTCTGTCAAGACTCAAGTCCAATCGGGGATGAATATAATGACAGAGAAGTCGAGGATCCAATACATGAAGATGGTGGCAACATTGGAGATGCACTTACCCATGACAAAGGAGTTGAGGATAATACAGTTCTTGAAAATGAAGATAACATTGGAGATGCACTTACCCATGACAAAGGAGTTGAGGATAATACAGTTCTTGAAAATGAAGATAACCTTGGAGATGGGCCTACCCATGACAATGAAGTTGAGGACCCACTTCATGAAAATGAAGACAACATTGGAGGATCAGGTAAACGAGGCAGAGGAGACGAGGATCGTGAAGAAAACGGTATGTGTGAAGATTTTATTTCCATTGCATTTTCTATCGTCCAATTTATACGAATCAATGTCATGGGATTTGCATCAAACATTTTCTATTTGCCTGGTATTGTTTTTCTCCTTGTTATTTCAACTAGGCCGAGGAAGGAAGCGAAGACTGAGACAGCTTCGGCAATGGCACGGTAATGAGATTTTTGCTGCTGGATTGGCTCCTAGACCTACGAATCCATACTTTGTGATGAAGTTGAAGTCAACTCATAGGCCCAAGCTGGTATGATCGCAATATATATAATATATATTTGATTCATTAAATCCTCTTTCGTCTTTGGTTTAATCCTCTCTCTTTTTATTACCGTGACAACAGTACGTTCCCAGGCATATCTTAAGAATGCATGGCCTTGAACTTCCTCCAACTATGAAAATCGTTGATCCAAGAGGGCAGAGCTTTGCGTTGAATAGAAATAACAACTGGGAGAATGACAAGTCGAGGATGTATTATTCGGGTGGATGGAGAGTGCTTTGCGGGTTGAATTTGTTGAATCCCGGCGATGACTGCATTGTGGAGTTCGTCGAAGCAGCAACTGGGATATTGGAGGCTCGTGTCAGCTTCGTTCGGGCAAAAAATAATGTCTAATTCATAGGCAAATATTCAAAATAATTACTTTGATAATTTAGAAAAAAAAAAACTTTAAAATGCTTAGTGTGTGTCTTCTTGTCATATTATTACTACATGGGATTGGGTTGGATAATGTTTTGGTATTAGATAGGATGATGAAAAGTCTTGTCAGCAGATTAGTTCTTATCTGATATTAGTTACTATACTGCTGAAAATCAAGAAATCACTATGGATTTGTGAGGTAATAATATTAATGGTTATGACCTACCAAACAAAATCTGGATTATATTACCAGCATATTAATAATCATTTAATGATTCTAACCCAAAAAAAAAAAAAAACAGTCATTTCTTGCCTATTTAAAGGGCGGTTTCTCACGAGAATGTCATAACAACTACAACTACTGTTCCGTTTCTTATAACAACAATATCATTAGTCCGATGGGGGTCGAAAGCGATGGAGGGGCTGGTCTTGAGGTAGAAGACTATTTTATTTTACAGAAGGATGGATTCAGTTTATTGAAAATGGTAATAATACTCTTTAAAAACTGTGGTAATAAAGTTATACTATTGTATTATGGTATGGGCTTCTTTCTGATAAGACATACATAACATACATATTGGTTGTTCAACTTCATTCAGGGTTTGCTGGAAAGAGAACCCCATTTTAAGCACGGCATGGCTTCTTCGTTCCCCCTCGGCTGATTGAGAATATTCCTTCCTCCTATGGGCGGAGGGAGATTGCGATTGATTATGGGGACGAAGGTGGCGTGGGTCGTGATGATAATGCACGGAGGGGAGTTTTCTTGGTCTGCAACTATGGTGGCGGTGAATATTGGAAGCCCTCCAACTCAAAGGGCTTTTTTTTTTTTCCCCTCATAATTCAGGTCGAGAAAAATTTTTACCTTTTGGGTTGGTGTAAAGATAGATAGATAGATATTAACGTTAGTTGTAGTTTTAGTTCTGGGATTGAATGTATACAAACATCAAAGGTTTACTGTTTGAGTTAATCTAAAATATATTTACTTCTTGGGAAAAAAAGAAAAAAAAAAAAAGAAAAACAACATCGATGTAATAAATCCAACTTTGTAATAATCTATAACTAAATAAATTATTATAGCAACAAGTGGTCGTGCCGGAGTGGTTATCGGGCATGACTAGAAATCATGTGGGCTCTGCCCGCGCAGGTTCGAATCCTGCCGACCACGAATTTTTTTTTTTGTTTTATTTATTTATTGCTGTTGTTCAAAGTTTTTTCAAATTACTTTTGTTTTTAATAAGCAAATATATATTATATTAACTCAATAGTAAACCTTTGATGCAGATGACATAATTACTCGAAAGAAAGAGATTTCTCAGAAGTTATTTTTCAAATATTCCAACATATATATAACCTAAACATGAAAAGGGACGAACCCAACCATCCTCAACATCAAAGTCTGTAAAAATTCAATCTTTTTGCTGGTAAACATTCAATTTTAGAACCAAAACAACACTTATAGTTAACATTTCTCAATTTGCAGAAGAGTTCTTTCTTGATACAACACCTGCCCTGCACAAAAAAAAAACCTCTTTCGTCCTCATGGCTTCAAAAACTCATCGTTTCCCTTAGTTGCAGATAGCAAGTATCTTCTTCTTGCTATCATCATGGCCTACGCTCGTCCCATAATCAAGAGTGATCTCCCTCATAGGAGGGATATTCTCCAAAGCAAAGATCATCAGCCGAGGGAACGAAGCATTACTATGATCGTACAGCACGTGCTGCACCATAGCATTTGGGCTCGAGCTGTGCCTAATATAGTACGCAAAGTTCCTCACCCTCGACACGTCCATTGCAAAGTCCAGAGGAGGGATCGAGGGGAACTCAGGCGGAGCATAATCCGCAAAAAGCTCGGACAAATCTCCCCATTCTCTCCACCGTTTGCCAAACCTTCCTGGGTAGACCAGATTATCGCCATTCATGGTGAAGATCGCAGCTTGCTCGGCTGTAAGAGCTATGCCGGTGTATTCACAGATGAAAGAACCTGCCGGGATCATATCTAAAGACCTCAATCCCCATTCCTTATCTTGGGTCCTAAAGACCTCAAAGTGGCTTGTGATCCCTTTTTGAGCCACACGGTTCCTGCAAATAGGAGAGCATTTACAACCAGGCCCGCATTCGAAGACCACGGGCTTTCCACGGGTTAAAATCCCATCAACACCATAAGGAAACTCGCCGCCATTCCTTGTGAAACAGAAGCAGCCCTCTCTGCAGTTTCCCACACACTCACACCCACTCGAGCTATTCGCAGAGGTGAGAAAAGGAGGGAAGATTGTGCTCGCGATGTATTCGTAATGCAATGGATTACGATCACTGTCCACGTTGTTGTAAATCATCACTGGGTATCTCTCTTTGCCCTCTGATAAATCCAAACTGATATAGCCATTGGGCTTGATTTGTAAAGGCATCGAGTCTGCCATACTCATGGCAAACTTCATCAATCCACTTCCCATCTTCTCCTGACCCTCGATTCGAACTAGCCTGAATTTATAAACCCCAAATCCCGATAGTCCGATATCGAACCAAGACTCGACCACATGGTACAATCCATCGTAGACGTAAATTTTCTTATTGGGACTCCTTTCACATTTCATGCCTCTGATTACTCTAACTTCGACATTGTAACACATACTCCTATCTAAGGCTAAATTACCGCTTTCTAGTGACTGACTAGCTACCTGACGACCTTGTCGGGTCTGACCTCCTTGCCCTGTGTAGATAATTACATCGCCGGAATCCTCGTCATCCTCGTATCCTCCGGAAACCACCACGCTCGTGGCAACTGGCTCGCCCGTGGAGCTCTCCGACCCCGATAAGTAGTCGATGCCGCCTTGCATTTGACCATGGAGGCCGACGATGCACAGCTCCGCGCGATAGCAGAAGGCGTCGCCGATGCGTATGCCGGGGATCTGGCCCACGTAGCGCTTCTCACGGTTGAGCCAGTGGTCGCTGTCCTTCAGCAGTGAGGCGGATTTGAGGTCAAACCTTCGCCGGCCGTTAAAACCTCCGCCCTCATGGAGGCGTTTATTGTGTTCCGCGTGCAAGAAACAGACCACGGAGTTGTAGAGGATGAGGGTTTTGCGAACGCGTCGGTACGCGGAGAGGTAGCACTCGGCGGGGTTTGCGAGGCGGACGAGCTCGGCGGAGCGAGTTTTGGGAGGGACGCGCTGGGATGGCACGAGGGCGCGTGATTTGTCTGGCTCGTGGGGACTGGCTGGGGCTTCGTCTAAAGGTTCGGGTTTGGGTATGACGGCTGGGAATGGAGGAGGATTTGATTTATCATCGGAGCTAATCCTCATTTTCTTGTTTCCCTCCATCTTTTTGGGCTTCTGTGTCTCTGCGGGATTGGTGGTGTATTAGATCGGCGTTTCTTTTAACTCTTCGGGTGGCCACGTGGATATCCACGACGGCGTCATTTAAGTCACGACGATATTCAACTACTAATGAATCTAAGGTTTTTACAAAGGGAACGGCGGCAATATTCAACTGATGTTGGGTCTAACGTTTTCACGATGCAATCACGATAATATTTTCAACTAATATTGGGTCTAGGGTTTTGTCCCATTTAATTTTCTTTTAGATTCGCCACGATATTAAACTAATAACGGGTACGACGCATTCACGACGATATTCAACTAATAATGGGTCTAGGGTTTTGGCCCATTTAACTTTTTTAGATTCGCATAAATATTCAGCTAATAGAGGGTCTAGAATTTCGTGATGCAGTCACAACGATATGCAATTAATAATGGGTTAGGATTTTGACCAATTTAATTTTTTTATATTCACCACGATATTCAACTAATAACGGGTGTGATGCAGTTACGGCGAACTAATAATGTGTCTAACGTTTTGGCCCATTTAATTTTTTCATCACTTCAATATTCAACTAATAACGGATCTAGGGTTTCATGACATAGTCACGACGATAGTCAACTAATAATGGATTTAGAGTTTTGGCCCACTTAATTTTTTTTAGATTCGCTGCAATATTCGACTAATAACGGGTGCGACGCAATTAGAGGTAGGCAAACGGATTGTTCGACCCGGAACCAACACACATATGGTGTGCCGGTCTGGTTCCCTATTTTTGAAAGTGGAACCCGGTTCGGGCCGGTTCTGGCTATAACCGGGACCGGAACCGACCATAGACATATATATATATATATATATATATATATATATTATATATAATTAAGATATAACTAATTGATATAATCAATGTAGATATCTTTTAAATGATTATCCATTTCATAATTAATAGAAGCAAAATTAAGTAATTAGTGGAATGTCTAATTAATGAATTTATATTTTACATATTTAGCCATAATTAAATATAATTACATTTAATTATAATAATTTACTTATGGAACTATAATCATTTAATTATAAATGCATTAATTAATGGAATCAATAATAATTTATGGAAACTATAATCATTTAATTATAGTTGTAAATAATTATAATCACATTTAATTAATGGCCTAATTAATGGAGTTATTAATTACTAAAAAATTTAAAAAAATAATTGAGTGAACCGGCCAGGAACCGATTTCCCGCAAGAACCGCCGGAATCGGAACCGGCCCGGTGCCCAGACTAGACGCAATCACGACGATATTAAACTAGTAATTGATCTAGAGTTTTGACCCATTTATTTTTTTAGATTCACCACGATATTCAACTAATAACGAGTGTGATGCAGTTACGACAATGTTCAACTAATAATGGGTCTAGCGTTTTGTCCCATTTACTTTTTCAGATACACTTTAATATTCAACTAATAACGGATCTAGGGTTTGACGACGTCGTCACGATGATACTCAACTAATAATGGATCTAGAATTTTGGCCCATTTAATTTTTTTTTAGATTCGTTGCAATATTCAACTAATAACGGATCTAAGATTTTCGCGACATAGTCAGGACGATATTCAACTAATAAAGGGTCTATGATTTTGGCCCATTTATTTACTTTTTATTCGCCTCAATATTCAACTAATAACGGTCTAGAGTTTTCACGACGATATTCAACTAATAATGGGTTTAATGTTTTTGGATCCTCCTCAATATTCAACTAATAACGGGGCTATATTCAACTAGCAATGGGTCTAGGGTTTTGGCCCATTTATTTTTTTTTAGATTCGCCGCAATATTCAACTAATAATGGGTCTAGATTTTTCACGACGTAGTCAAGATGATATTAAACTATAATGGGCCGAGAGTTTTGGCCCATTTATTTTTTTCGATTCGCATTAATATTCAACTAATAACGGGTCTAGAATTTTACGAGATGTAGTCAAGACAATAGTAAACTTAAAATGGGTGTAAAGCTTTTGGCTCATTTAATTTTTTTAGATTTGCTGCAATATTCAACTAATAATGGGTCTAGTTTTTCACGATGATATTCAACTATTCATGGGTCTAGGGTTTTGGATCGTTGGTCGGGATGTTCAGGTATTTATTTACCCAATCATTCTTTCTTCTTCTCCCTCACTTCATTTCTTCCGACATCATCGTTAGCATTTGCCCCGATCCACCTAATTCCCGATGCCCTGCCGAACTCCGCCCCTGCCCCTTGTCGCCTGGCCGTTCCTCAGCTCAAATAATGTCCTGTCGGGATCTCGATAAGCCAGTCGCCGGCCGATCCCCGCTGCCCCTGCCCAATAAGGTATATTACAAAATTATTGAATTTGTAATGGTAATTAGTTATCTTTTTTGGACATTTAGCCATTTTGACTCGTCCAATCCAATTTAGGATAAATAGAATTAATATTTTAGAATAGTCATCGTTATAACAATGTCCTCTATATAATATGAACGGTGATGAAATTCAAAAGTATAATTTGGAATAATTAGAGAATTTAAATATTAGGCCGTTTCATGGTGGATCTAAGAGACCTTACTCTATTCTATCCCTTCCTTTCAGCCAGAGATTTAAATTGGGATTGGGAGAATAAATAGCATATATTTTAGTTGGAGCCTGAAGCTCTCGTCGGGTCGGTTTGGGTCTAAAGTACAGTTTTCTCAAACCCGACCCAATGGTTATGAATATTGTCTTTTTTTTATATATAGCACGTGCCATTACATCATAGATATCTTAAAATATATACATGTTAATGGTCGGTTACCAAGGTATTTCTCCATGAAGTTCCTCACCTTTCCTTACTATAAATAATCATTTCAACATTATACTATCGCGTCTAAACATATGATGTAGCAAAGTTGGTAGCTATACTATAGTGAAAATCATGATAGATCTCTACGTGGAGCTTAGAGGTTTCTTGAACCTTATCGAAAATTTGAAGATGCCATTTTTTTTTTCACAAAAGATGTTTAAAGTAAAAAAAGACACAAATAATAATTACTTTCTAGAGATCGGTAAAATAAAAAATTTGCAAAAGTGGATAAAGATATACATCACCGAATAGAATTTCTTACTCTACAATCATATGAAAATTGACAACCTAAGCCACGTGTCTACCCATCAACGTGTCAAACACACAGAGAATCCACAGTGCCACGTATCAAACCACACCACCTCTCTATATATATTTTTCTTGCGTATTTTCATTTCCCAGTGTATGCTAATCGCGCAAGAAACGGTTCAAAGTTTTAGGTAAACAAACTCAAGTATCTTCTATAACAGCAAACTAGGGAAAGAAAAAAATAAGGAAAAAATGGCAAGAACGGTGGCTCGAACCTTAGCAGCTCCATTGCTGTTTCTGAACCTGGCCATGTACTTTGTGGTCTTGGGCTTCGCCAGTTGGTGCCTCAACAAGTATATCAACGGCCAAACGGGCCATCCAAGTAAGTGAGGGTTGAAAAGTAAACTCCTTAAATTGCTAGCAGCTCTTTCTGTATATTGAGGTGTTATGACTGCTTCTGCGTTTTTTTGTGTGTGTATACAGTCATGGGAGGCAATGGGGCGACAGGGGTATTTCTGACATTTGCTATACTCGCCGCCGTCCTGGGGATCGTGTCGAAGATTCCAGGCGCCTTCCACCTCAGGTCTTGGAGGAACGACAGCCTCGCTGCCGCTGGCTCGGCTTCCATACTCGCATGGGCTGTCACAGCCCTTGCCTTCGGGTAAAATAACAACAATAATATTGATATTTATGACTACAAAAGTTAATCTTTTTTCTTTTTCATTTTATTTAACATATGTATGTGCATAGTTTGGCTTGTAAGGAGATTAACGTGGGCGGCTGGCGAGGGTGGAGGCTCCGTGTGCTCGAGGCCTTTGTAATAATACTTGGAATCACTCAGTTCCTCTATGTCTTGATGCTCCATGCGGGCTTCTTCAGCAGCAGATACGGGCCGGGCTACAGAGATAGGGAGTACGGCGTTGCCGGGCCTGGGACGGGGGAGCCCGCCAAAGGCCTTGGCCCCGGCGCTACTACGGCCGGAATCTGAATATTAAGAAGCCTTCGATGTTGGAAGATGTACCATCACTTTCCCATGTAGTGTTCTTTTTTTTCCTTTCGAAATAATTAGCGTATATTTAGCTATGAAACGGTGTGTTGTAATCAGAGACTAATTAGTGTGCTTACAATATATAATGTGTGTAATGGATTATTCTCCAATTTGTGGGTTCTGTATATATCATAATATTCGTGCTATAAATTGGATAGAAGATATCACAACTCAAATGGACAGCCAACTCAAAGTAGTATGCAAGCCTCAAAAACACAAAAGAAATCTGAATATTTTGATACTTTATTTGACTATGTGTATATGTTTATCTGTATTTATATATTCTTTTATCTCATTTCATATTTAATCCACACATACAATTATAGTAATAGTTCTTGTTTAAAATAATGGGTGGAGCACTTTTTGCGCCAGAAGTCTTGTGGAAAACATCACAATAATCACAACTATATGCAGCCCTTCACTCTTTACCATCGACTCATCCGATCTAAGTTGCTTTTGTATTGCTCCTCACACGCTATATATACATACCACACTAAATAGCAAATATTATCATCATCGTCTAACTTGCAATAGAAGAAAAATAATAATTATAATCTTGATTTATTTGTCCTTTTTCGAACATCAAAGTAAAAATGTCGAGTGCACAGCAAAACCGTGGCCAGGCTCAGGTATACTTACTTTACTATACATACACTCTTGCTTGTTAATTGTAATAACTTAATGAAGATATATGGATACAAAAGTGTATAATTTTTATTTTTTATGTATATAAATGTGTGTAAATTGGGGCAGGCCAAGACTGAGGAGTGGGTGGAATCTGCTAAGAACACAGCAAGCCAAGCCCATGACAAGGCCTGCAATGCAGCTGGGAAATCCCCTCAAGAGACACAACAAAGCAAGGAGGAGAATGCTAGCTTCCTTCAGCAGGTAGCTAATTATTATTCAAATTCAAATTTATTTTAATATAATTATTTGACATTATTTTGAGTGTTTTTTTTTTTTTTGGTTCATTATTATGCAGACGGGGGAGCAAATGGCCCATATGGCTCAAGGTGCCATTGATGGAGTGAAGAACACCCTAGGCATGGGTGACAGCAAGAAGTGAAAAATCAAATAAAATGGCATGCTAAGATTGATATTTATATGCTGCTGCTTTTTTATACAATAATTAAAGCAATTTTTAAGTTGTTTTTTTTTTCCCTATATTTTATTTCTGGTCTGGGGTTTCATTAGGCAAGCTGCGCCCGAGATGTAATAAGAACGTCGTGTTCTGTTGTATCGGCGAAGGATATAAATCCATGTTCTTCCCCTCTGTGTTTGTGTCTTTGATCTGAGATTAATATCAAAGCTTATTTCCGATAAATGTTTATATTACCCTGGCTCGTTATATTATCTTAGATATATCATCTGAGGTTTCAGTTATTACCGTTAGTTACAAAGTCAGTTGAATCTGCATTACAATGAAAACGACCACTAAAGTCACTCCCCATATGTATGCACGAATGAACCTTGTTCTTGGAGAGTGAATTTATATATTTAATAATATATTTATTCTATTAATTCATTTGTGCTTAAGGTGAAACTGCGGTTTGATTCTTTGAATATTTTCTTGAGGACAATGAATTAAATCTAGTGAATTGTTTCAAACGAGGGTAAGAAAACCTAATATAGGTACAATGAATTTACGACAGAGTTGGCCATTTTCATGTAAGGTGAAGATGAACAAAGATATTACAAAAGAGTTATTACATTCAATTCAACCCATGATTAGGGAAATAAAAGCATTGAAAAAAATTGAGGTATCATGAATATGTTGGTAATTAATACAAGGAATATTTGATTAGGAATAGGAGGATACTTTTGAATTATAAAAAAATTTAATAAGATAGTCTCGATTCATTTAAAAGTAGAACGACCGGCCTTATTAGCCGAATCTGATTATTGAAAAATGTGCCATATAATAAATGTAGAATGATTAGCACGTAAATATATAAATATAAAGCGGTCGTACTCAAATCACGTTCTTGCTATATCCACTTATTGCACTATAATTAATCTTCTTGTAATTATAGATACATATATATATATATATATTCTTATGTTAAGTTGATTTATCACTTGGATAAGGAAGAATAAATTATATATAGAGAGAGAGAAATTTATTTCATTGATAGAAGTATAAAATATGATCTTATCACATGATAAATTAGTAAGTCCACGAACAAATATTCCTTCCCTTTAGTTAATTTTTTGTTCTAAAAGTAAAGATATATAAATTATAATCATCAACCAATGATTTGCAATGATGGACCGTTTGATTTCGGTCAAATGAGATCACGCGGAAAGTTCCCATTATAAGATAATTAGAAGGAACTTGGAATTATATATTTGGTGTTATAAAATATTATAACTATTAAATATTTTACTAACGACGATTATATAAATATTAGAGAGATAACTAGAGAGATAAACAACTTCTTTTATTCAATCCTTTCAATATATTTTTACACATCCCAAATCACCTATTTATACACAAATCTCTCAAATTACATCCACAAAATAAAATATCACATCAACCACACAAAAATCACATTTACCATTCTAATCAATAAAATAATCAAATCCAACTTTCTCAACCTCCATTCTTAACTTAACAACCAATCCTTTTACTTAACCACCATTCTAAATAATATACATCCACATCTTTATTTTAATATTTTTAATATTTCATAATACTCCCCCTTTGATTATATTAAGGAATATGCCTCGTTAAAACCTTGCTAGGAAAAATCCAGTGGGATAAAAACCTAGTTAAGGAAAAAGAGCACATAATTCCATTGATACGCTTTTCTTGTTGCCTCATTAAAAACCTTACTGGGAAAACCTCATGGGAAAAACCACAGTGAAGGGAAAAAGAGTGCAACGCGTATTTACTCCCCCTGATGATAATATCACTCCAGATCTCGAAGTCTTCGAACTCCAATTGAATATACCAATTTTCTAAAAATAGGAGGAAGTGCTTTTGTAAATAAATCTGCAAGATTTTCACTTGATCGCACTTGTTGTACATCAATATCACCATTTTTCTCCAAATCATGTGTAAAATTTTTTTCGATGAAATGTGTTTTGTTCTATCTCCTTTAATATATTCTTTCTTTAATTGGGCAATACATGCCGCATTATCTTCATATAAAGTTGTTGGAAGTAGTTTCTCAGATAATAGCCCACAAGTTTGTCGTATATGCTGGATTATTGATCGCAACCAAACACATTCTCGACTAGCTTTATGAATAGCTAGGATTTCCGCATGATTAGATGAAGTGGCGGTTAAACTTTGTTTAACTGACCGCCATGAAATAGCAGTTCCGCCATTTGTAAATAAATAACCAGTTTGCGATCGAGCATTATGTGGGTCAGATAGAAATCCAGCATCTGCATACCCAATTAAATCTGTTTTTGATTCATTTGAATAGAACAACTCCATATCAGTTGTTCCTTGAAGGTATCGAAATATTCGTTTAACCCCGTTCCAATGTCTACGAGTCGGTGACGAACTATATCTCGCCAATATATTTACAGCGAACGCAATATCAGGTCGCGTATGACTCGTAAGATACATTAGTGCTCTAATAGCACTGAGATATGGTACTTCAGGACCAAGTAGCTCCTCATCATTTTCACGAGGTCTAAATGGATCTTTATTCACATCTAAAGATCGCACAATCATCGGAGTATCCAATGGATGAGTTTGATCCATGTAAAATCTTTTCAATACCCTTTTCGTATTTGTCTCTTGATTAACAAATATTTCATTCTTCAAATATTCAATTTGAAGTCCAAGACAAAATTTTATCTTTCCGAGATCTTTTATTTCAAACTCCTTTTTCAAACAATTAACAGCATTTGATAACTCTTCAGGAGTTCCAATTATATTGATATCATCAACATAAACTGCAATGATAACAAATTCACTTCCAGACCTTTTCATAAATATGCACGGGCAAGTTTGATCATTTTTATACCCCTTTTTCGATAAATATTCACTTAGGCGATTATACCACATACGCCCAGATTGCTTTAATCCATAAAACGATTAATTTAACTTGATTGAGTACTCATTTCGGGGCCCTGAATTTTCAGGCAACTGAAATCCCTCGGGAAGTCTCACATATATGTCACTGTCAAGTGACAACATCCATAAGATGCATATCGAGTCTTTCACGTACTGCCAGACTAATTATATAACGAAAAGTAGTTGCATCCATCATAGGAGAATACGTCTCCTCATAATCAATACCGGGTCGTTGTGAAAAGCCTTGTGTAACAAGCCGTGCTTTATATCTCACAATTTCACCATTTTTATTTCTCTTTCTAATGAAAACTCATTTATATCCAACTGGCTTTACATTTTCTGGTATGCGGACTACAGGTCCGAACACTTTTCGTTTCTCAAGTGATTTTAGTTCTGCCTCGATTGCATCTTTCCATTTTGGCCAATCATTTCTTTGTCTGCATTCTTGTACAGACCTTGGTTCATGATCCTTGTTCTCATTTATCTCATTCATTTCATGTAGCGCTACGTTAAATGAGAATTTATCGTCAACGTTGACTTTGTCTCGGTTCCATCTGATTCCATTTTTGGCATAGTTTATCGAGATCTCTTCATTTTCAATATTTTCAGGTACCTGAGTTTCATTTTCATAATCATTTATGCCCACTAACTCTTCGGGAGTCAATAAATCCTCGAATGGACCATTCTTAGTATTTGCTCCTTTTTTTTCGAGGATTTTTATCTTTGGAACCCGAGGGCCTACCACGCTTCAATTGTGGCTTAGGCTCGATCATTGTATGTTCTGCAGGAACATCAATTTTTACAGGAGCATTAACAACTGGTATATATGACTTAGTCACTCTTTTAAGGTCAGTAAAACTATCTGGCAGTTGATTGCTAAACTTTGTAAATGAATTATCTTTTGAACTTCAAGTTTACATTCTTTTGTTCGAGGATCATAATGATTTAGCGATAATTCATTCCAACTAATATTTTTCTCCAGCTATTTCTTTTCTCCCCCTAATATCAGAAAATTCGATTCATCGAAATGACAGTTGGCAAATCTAGCCGTAAACAAATTCCAGTTAAAGGTTCTAAATATTTTATTA
The DNA here is from genome assembly GCA_028392965.1 of Lindernia subracemosa. Taxonomy (NCBI): domain Eukaryota; kingdom Viridiplantae; phylum Streptophyta; class Magnoliopsida; order Lamiales; family Linderniaceae; genus Vandellia; species Vandellia subracemosa. Next base: position 1,390,094 of record JAQPCC010000046.1, read on the forward strand.
TCGATGGAGATTCAAATCCGACATATATTCCCAACCTTCTTTGAGGTCCCATCTTAGTTCGTTCTGATGGAGCAATTGGAACATATACTGCACATCCAAATATTCTTAGATGGGAAATATCTGGTTCCTGACCATAAACCATTTGTATCGGGGAGACATCATGATAACTTGTTGGCCTGATGCGGATTAGTGCCGCTGCATGTAATATAGCATGTCCCCAACCGGACAAGGGAAGTTTTGACTTCATTAATAATGGTCTTGCAATTAACTGTAATCGCTTAATCAATGATTCTGCCAGACCATTTTGCGTATGAACATGTGACACTGGATGCTCAACATCAATTTCAATAGACATACAATAATCATTAAATGACTTGGAAGTAAATTCACCAGCATTATCAAGACGTATCTTCTTTATCGGATAATCTGTGAAATGTGCTCGTAATCGAATCAATTGAGCAAGCAATCTCGCAAATGTCACATTGCGCGTTGATAACAAGCATAAGTGAGACCATCTAGTCGATGCATCAATCAATATCATAAAATATCTAAATGGTCCACATGATGGATGTATCGGTCCACAAATATCACCATGTATACGCTCCAAAAATCTTATGGATTCATTCTTTATTTTTATTGGTGATTGCCGAATAATCAACTGCCCTTTAGAGCAAGCAGCACATGATAATTCATTAGATTGAAGAATCTTCTGGTTCCTCATTAAGTGCCCACGTGAATTTTGAATTATTTTCCGCATCATAACTGAACCGGGATGGCCCAACCGGTCATGCCAAACAACAAATGTATTATCGTCAGTAAACTTCTGGTTTACGATAGTATGTGATTTAATTGTTTTAATATACGTCTAATATAATCCAGAGTCAAAAGAAGGTAATATTTCAAAAACTCTTTTATCATTCGAAATCACTTTTGTAATGTGCAAATATTCAATATTTTTTTTATTTTTTTTTGCAGTCTCAACGTGATATACATTATGTCGAATGGCTTTGAAGCTCTAAATTTCTTTGAGACTTAGGAGAATATAAGGCATTTTCAATTATCAGTCTTGTTCCTCTGGGTAATAAAATATTAGCTCTTCCGGAGCCTTCAATTATATTTGTGCTACCCGATATAGTGATAACACTTGTTTCTTTCATTTCAAGATGGGAGAAATATTTCTTATTTCTTAAAATCGTATTAGTCGTTGCACAATCTGCAAGACATAACTCCCCATTGCACATACTCGTATCCATTGTATCAATATCTTTAATAAATAAATATAAAATAATATTATTGATGAATAAAACAAAACAATAAAATTATATATATATATATATATATATATATAACAATAAACAGAAAATATAAATAACGCGTAAATAAAAAATATATATATATATAACAATAAACAGAAAACATAAATAATGCGTAGATAAAATATCAGTCCGTTGGAATCAATTTTCTTTATTCGAATCTTTACGAAAATTTACAATATCCGACTGAGTATTTTATCAGATCTGGCACCAATTTTCTGTAATATTGCAAACATGAGCAAAATTTAATTTCAACGCCACTTCACTTTTAATTGCTCTTTAGAAAGATTAACGGGATCTTCTGGTGCGAATAATAACCAACGATAATATTATAATGATCTTTATATTGCTCAATATTTTTTTTCGCTCACTCATTAATTTTCCACTTCGGGGGGAAATAATAACCACAGTAAATATAATTTCCACGATCACTTTTATTATTTGCGAATGCATTCACTTCAGGAAATGCAACATGATCATTCGGTCGAAATATATGCCTTTTTCTTGATTTTCAAAATATATCATAATATTTTTCGCTTCTTTTTTTCACGGCATTTGGTCGTATGGATGAAACATGACGACTCATATAACATATGAACAATTCTTAAGCCAGTGTATCAAAAATCTCGAGAGCCACAAATTTTAGTTTTTCATTACTCAAATATTAATATCATAAAATATAAAAACATGTTATAACAATTAAAACATTAAAACATATTAGGAAAAACAAAAAAAACTTATAATTAATCTTCTTTGATATCTTCTTTTGAAAAAGTTCTTATGAAAAATGATATCCGCATCCAGATAAGTGTCGCCGTAATAATAATCATAAGCAATAGATCAAACATCGGACAAAGCGTCATCCTTCAAAATAAAATATATTTAAGTAATTATAATATTAAAGAAATATTATAATTAATAATTATATTTTAAAAACATTGATAAAAATAATATCCACGTAGCGATAAGGATCACCGTAAATAGAGTAAGAATCAGGAGATCCATTTTTCTATAAAATGACATGTTTCTATAAAATCAAAAGTCGTAATATATTAATTTAAAAAATAATATATTAAAAATTATTATAATATCTTTTTCGTAAATCTCGTAAAAAAAAATTTCCACACGCCACCACCAGGAATCGAAATCTGGACCTCTCGTCACTTATAATGAACGATATTCCGCGAAACCACTCGGGCTAAGGCGTTTAGTTATACCCTTATAATATATATTAACTTAAACACAACTTGGTACGGTTAGTATAGATATAAAATAAAAAAAATTACCGAACCTCAACTAAACCTGTATAAGATCTTCGACGGAGGTTGAAATTGACGACGAAGAGCGCTCGTGCTGATAATGTGTTATAAAATATTATAACTATTAAATATTTTACTAACGACGATTATATAAATATTAGATAGATAACTAGAGAGATAAACAACTTCTTTTATTCAATCCTTTCAATATATTTTTACACATCCCAAATCACCTATTTATACACAAATCTCTCAAATTACATCCACAAAATAAAATATTACATCTACCATTCTAATTAATAAAATAATCAAATCCAACTTTCTCAACCTCCATTCTTAACTTAACAACCAATCCTTTTACTTAACCACCATTCTAAATAATATACATCAACATCTTTATTTTAATATTTTTAATATTTCATAATATTTGGAATTATATATATTTATAAAAGTTCAAATTTTGTAAATAATTCGTGCCTCCATGTGATCTCATATTGGAATAATGAGTAGAGAAATACGACTACACTTTAGTCGAGAATGCCATTATTGATCCCATCATCATATTTAGTTTTTGGAAGAGTAATTAATTACATATTGATTGAGATGCATCATGTACTACATAATATACTACAAATAAAATAATAGAATAATTAATTCGAAGAAATTATCATATATTCTTAAACGTGGTTGAGAATAAAGATATAGGAATTTAAATAATATAAAAAGTATATACAGAAGATGACGTAAAAAAAATTTGAAAAATGAAGCTAATACGAGAATTTAAAATAATTCGAATTTACAATAATATTCGCAAATGAGAAAAGACTATATACAAGGAAAAACAAAAGAGAAAGGTTAACAATACAAAATATATGAATCAAAAGTTACTCCTTTTCGCCATATATGTAGATTTTAAAATAAACCAATTTTAATTTCAAATAAAGTGACTTACATAAGTTATGGCACACACGAGCCCATCTCACCCACTCCCATGAGTAGGGTTAGCAACAAGCTGGCTCGACCAGCTTTCCAATTTTGAGAAATCATCACTTTGCAAACTTTATTTCATTTAATTTACCTTTTTTTCATATTAAATAATATCACACGGTGTATCTATCTATTTTATTATTGAAGAGCACCTTAGAGTAACGGTACTTAAATTAATTTGGTATGACATGTACAATTACCATTTTACCCTTAACTTTTATATTAATTATAATTATATCCTTTAAATTATTTTTTTAATATATTTAAAAATAATACGCAATTATAAATAATATTATGATTTCATACATTAAAAATGATTCAAAATATTAAGTAATATTATAAATTTTTATATTAAAGTACACGTATCGAGTGTATAAAATACTAGTATATATTATAACAAAACGATATATAGTTTCAAGATTTAATTTGTCGGTTTCTTGATGTATGCAAATACAGATTGAATCCTTCTCAATAATCAAGAAAAGTAGAGATGATGATTGATCGATCGATTTTACTCTAATTCCTAAGCCATTGGAAGATAAAAAAAAATAATATACATACACATATATATCACATAAGTACAAATGCTAAGTTTCTTGCATTAAAAGAAGAGACTCCAACTAACAAAGGCTTTCCTTCCATAATGCACATGCCTTCACTTCAAACGTCTTATTCGCTGGTTCTTTCTTAAACTTAAATCTGATTTGGCAATAATATAACTCTTTCTAAATCTCTTCGTAACTTGTACTACTCATTCATATGTATTAAGTTATTAGAGCTTTAAGACAACCTCAAAACTCCACGTCAGTCGTTAACAATATCGAGAGATCAACGAGATGATCGAAACATATCGTTCAAATCAAATTAAATCTCATGCAAGAATTTAAAAAAAAAATTCTTTTATTTTTCCGTGCCAACCCAATATCTCGATCAAATCATTAAATGGGGTGTCATAAATAATAAATATAATGTACCATATAGTTTACATAAATGAAGAATGTGTGTGTGTGTGTGTGTAAAGTGGGGGTGTGGTTTCAAATTCCGACAGGGACAAAGAGTTGTAACTCGCCCACTTCACGTGGCCGCACGGTTTTATCACCACCCCGCCGTTGCTTCGTGGTCACTCTTCGACGACTTAGACATTTAGACATAAATATATATATATATATATATAATGTCGATTATTACTACATATAGATTAAGAAAATGCTATGAACTATGTAAAGGACTATACTGCGAAGAACGATGTAATATATTAATACTACAAAAGGGTTTTTAGATTTTCTAAAACCATAGATTGTATAAGCATATTATATATATATATATATATATTATATATTTGTGTGTGTGTGTGTGTGTTGATAAAAATGATGACGACGTTCTTGCAATAACAAAAAAGTAATCAGTGGGGCTAATGACAACCGTGTGTATTGGCATGCCCATTATCAATAATGTCCCAACAAACGCCTTTGCAAAGTATCACAATGAGGGTTTTTTCTTTTATCTAAAGATAAATAAGTTATACTTCGAATTATTTTGTATATATTTTTTTCTAATACAGATAAGCTCTGACTCATATCTCTACTCATCCCGTGGAATAAAATATTATACATAGTGTTTACATATTTGTTGTATCTGACAGTAAACAAAGAAGAAAACGTTAGAGAACCACAAACTGTAAAGCTGGTCAGAGTTTGAAACTAAAGATAGTAAACTTGATCTTGGATCTTGTAGTAGCCATGTTGTTACGAAAGTATATTACGATCTGAATTGTGTAAATTATGAAAATTTTCTAAATTAAATAAATAATTTATCTGCTTAACTTTTACAAAAGTTCCTTTTTCCCTAATAAGGCATTTAAAGTAACCTCTTGTTTCATAGTCCAACTAACATAACTCGTCGTCTACTAAAAGTAGCTTAGTACATATATATATATATATATATATATTATGTGTGTGTGTGTGAAGTAACTTTCTAATATTCCATTTTCCGAAAGTTGCTTGGTTGTTATTACAAAGTTGTATTAATTTAATCTTTGCATGTGTTTCCAAGAAATTAGTCATCAGTTACAGCGCAAATGAAATAATCCAAATACATTAGCCAAAATGAAAAAAGTTAAAAACGCCGACAAGCAGCTACGGTTCTACTACTAAATTTTTAATATATTAAAAATGTGCAGAGTTAAATATATATATTTATATATATATAATAACTTGATTTTCAAGAAAGAAAGAAAGGGAAAAAAGAAAGAAAAAATTAAAGATAAGTGACGCTACGTAGTTTCACTAGTTTAGTGCATAGTGCCGACTTAAGATTATTTATAGCTTATTATATGGAGAGAGAGAGAGAGAGAGAGAGAGAGAGAGAGACTTGTCATAGTTCATTTCATGTAATAGAAGTTAGAACCTTAAAAAAAAATCCAAAAAAAAAAAGAAAGATTTTCACATATATTAATTACAAGTTGGCCTTTAAGAGCAAGACCACCTTCCCTTATTTAAACCTCTCCATAACTCTAATCCCCCTTCATACATTTGTTCAAAGTACTTCAACATCTCTCCCTTTCTCTCTTCTGTCTCATTCAATACATTTAAAAACTATATATAACATTCTCCATAACAACATTCCAGCAGGCAGCATCTACTCTCATTCTTCTAACATCGACATTGCTTCTCAATCTTCTTTCTTATAGAAAGGAAAACACTTGATGAGTCGTTGCCATCACCTCTGCGTAGTACCCTCGAACATGGTCCTTCCCACCTTAGACGGAGACGACTTCTTCACGGGCCGCTGCGTGCTAGTCAACGGGCCCGTAATAGTCGGTGCCGGCCCATCTGGCTTAGCCGTCGGAGCTGGCCTCAAGCAACAAGGCGTCCCCTTCGTGATCGTCGAGAGGGCCAATTGCATTGCCTCGCTGTGGCAGAACAAAACCTACGACAGATTAACCCTCCACCTGCCCAAACAGTTCTGCGAGCTTCCGTACGTCCCTTTCCCAAAGAACTTCCCGGAGTACCCTTCGAAGCATCAGTTCGTAAACTACTTGGAAGACTACGCGGCGAAGTTCGAGCTCGATCCTAGGTTCAACGAAACGGTCAGGTCCGCTAGGTACGACGAAACGTGCGGTCTGTGGCGGGTTAGGACGGTGGCGAGCGGAGCTGACTCGAGCATCGAGTACATATGCAGGTGGCTCGTCGTGGCCAGCGGAGAGAACGCCGAGAAAGTCGTGCCTGAGTTCGAGGGATTGGGGGAGTACGAAGGGAATGTGATGCACGCTTGTGATTATAAATCGGGCGAGGACTTCAGAGGCAAAAGGGTTTTGGTCGTGGGATGTGGAAACTCGGGAATGGAAGTTTCCCTCGATCTCTGCCATTACAATGCTTTTCCATCCATGGTTGTCCGAAGCTCTGTGAGTATAATAAAAAAGCAAGCTTTAGCCTCCCCTGTTTCTTGAAAACACCATGTTCTGAATTCTGATTCAATATTCTTTTTGGACATAAAGGTTCATGTATTACCGAGAGAAATCCTCGGGAAATCGACGTTCGAAATAGCGGTTAAACTGATGAAATGGATGCCCCTTTGGCTCGTGGATAAGATGCTCTTAGCAGCATCAAGATTAATCCTAGGAAACATAGAGAAACTTGGGATCAAAAGGCCTTGTGTGGGCCCTTTAGAGCTGAAGAACACACGAGGGAAAACGCCAGTTTTGGATATAGGGACGCTTTCGAGGATCAGAGGTGGAGATATCAAAATAGTCCCTGGAATCAAGAAGTTCTTGCGGGGAGGCGTCGAGCTCGTCGACGGCGAAGTTCTTGAAGTCAATTCCGTGATCTTAGCCACTGGCTACTCCAGCAATGTTCCCTCGTGGTTAAAGGTAATAAAATTTGATATCTTTCTTACCTTTTTCTCCCCTGCTAATGTGGATTCATGTGACAGTTATGGAAGTTGGGCTCACATTAGATTCTCTGTTCTGAATCTCAGTTGCAGTCAGTTTCTTGAAGATGGGCTATGTCTCTTTAACATAACTTTAATTCATTTTTATTGCAGGAAAGTGAATTCTTCGGCTGCGATGGATTTCCGAAATCTCCATTCCCAAATAGCTGGAAGGGCAAAGCTGGGCTCTACGCAGTTGGCTTCACAAGGAGAGGCCTCTCGGGTACATCGATCGATGCAATCAAAGTCGCCAAAGATATCGGCAAAATATGGAACAGAGAAACAAAGCAGAGAAGACATTCAGTTGGTGTAACGTGCAGGAGATGCAAGCCTTCTTACTAGTTCTGTATTATCATTACCTTTTTTTTCTTCTTGCATACCCTTTTTCTGGCATGTAGTTTTTTTTTCTATTGTACATTCGACGGATCAAAGAAGAGTTTGGTTAGTGTTAGAAGGTTGACAAAAAAAAAAAAAAAAAAAAAGTCCTCATTTTTGTTCTGTCCTTTGAGGATTTGTACAAAGTTTACGAAACCATGTATTTCGCGATCCATCTGTCTCAATCGAAACGCCGTTTGTTCGTCGATGCAACTGATGAAAGTTCATCCGAAAAAACGCCGTATCGAAGCAGATGACCTAGAGTTTGGTCCAGGGCATGTGTATAGTGCAAGAAAACTGGTCCATATGGGGACCCATTAAATATTGTGGACCTTATATTCCCATAATTCCTTTAGCATCCACATTCTATTCAATGGTGATGAAGACTCTTCGACACACATGCATAGGAGGCCACTGTAAGAACTAAGTACTTCACATTTTGAACCCTTCAACTGCAAGTCAAAACTCAGATTTATGTGTATGTATATATATGAAATTAGAAGGAAAAACTAAGGTGAAGGAGGGTGCATTTAAAAGCTTTGACAGCAGCAGCAGCTTCTCTCTTTTTTCTGACCAATAATACGACGCAGAATGTCAAAAGACAAGTCGTTGTCATAAAACAGATGTAAGATCTTAAGGTACCAAAGGACAAAATCAATGATGCAATTGAGTTCAAGGCCACAAAATCTCTCCTGTCATTTCATTCCTCCACGACTGAGTTTTTTTTTTTTTCTTTCTTCTTTTTGCTGTAGGCTGCCAAAAATGGATAGTGAAAGCTGTGAGGATCTCTATTTTTGTCTGTTGCGCATGACTTCTCATGTTTTAGGCCTTCCCTGTTTGGGTCTTTAGTTAACACCTTCATCATTTGATTATTACAATGACCTAAAAGTCTGGCGAAAGCAAAGATACACGTTGATCACACGTGTAAATAGATAGTCTATCTACCAGAAGATAAAGATGGAGGAAGTAAGGTAGTACATTCATTGATTCATTTCATGGACAAGCCACATGAGTTCCCATACCTGTATATTTAAGCATATATGTAATATAGCCTAGCCTCTCTGATCAATCTTGGCCCATGTAATGTTGCTTCGGCAGCACACATGAATAAAAATCTAACCACATGAGTCCATAGTCGAATTGCAGATCTTAATGAACATAAAACACATGATAAAACTGAGTTAAAAAAACGAGTTTTTTTTTTTTAAAATGGGGTTTTTTGACACCACAAACTACGAAAAAAGAAAGAAAGAAAAACACATGGGGTTGGTCAGCAGATTATGTATGTGTATCTATCTCATATAGTTACTTACCTCGTGAAGAAAGCCCACTCCTTCATGTTCTGAAGCATCATCTTCTGGTTTATCCTGAGTGGTAAGAATTGTCTTCAGATCCTTGCAATATGCAGGCCCCGCCGAGACAACGTGGGCGATATTAATGATGTCTTGCAACCTCAAATCTCTGTTGTGATTGTTTCTTTCCCCTCAGGTCTCCAAGGATTAAATATATTGGAGAGAGCAGACATGCATGTGACTGTTCTTCACCTCATTAAACTGTCAGTTAGCTAATGAGTTTGTTCCCATGTAGTTTGTTCTTGGGTTGGGCGGCCATAAAGACGAAGATTTCGGCTCCCTTGATAAGTCAGCGATTGTCTTGTAACTAAAACTGGATAATGTCTCAATGCTGACAAAAAGAATTTATCAATTGCAACTGCTAAGAACACAACTGATGTGAAGGAGCAAGTATGGATGGAAACAGATGACTAAGAAAGGACATTCGATAACATTGTCATATTCCTAAATCGGTAAGAAGAAATGAATCTTGATTGTTTACAACATCAAACTTGTGAAATATTTGTGCAACCCGACATTTGTTAGCTCAGTAGAATACTATCAACTTGAGCAGAACTGTTACACAGGAGGTTCTATTCTATTTTTTCCGACGCCTTTTGTTCCCAGTACAGTTTTGGCAGTACCATTTTCCTTTTGGCTGTTCTTTTAGTCCAACGCAGCCATAGTGGAACCATTCGATCTTGCACTGCAGAAAGAGAAAGACAGAGTAATGAAAGGTTATGAGATTACGACCAGATGTATGATTTATTCACATTAGGATTATATTCTCATTCTTACGTCTGGATTATCACAAGCAACCATTTCTCCAAAGCTCACTTGGTTGCAAAGACAATACGTAGGCTCGTTGGGATCAACGGGTAAATCCAATTCCATAGTTGCTGGATTTGCTGTTGTTGTAGCAGCAGAAGATGTGGTTCCAGTTACTGCTGCATGGCGTGTCCTGCAAAGTGTATACAACACAGGCACATAGTTTATTGATATTATCCAATTAAATCGGAGTTGCAGCGTTAGGAAATACCTCTTACGTCCTCTGTTACTTGTCTCACCAGACTTTGCAGTTTTTGTGTCTGTACCATCGTGACTAGGTGCAGATCCAGAATTAGCTGCTGTCTCTCTTTCGGCTAGTCAATGAAATTTGAATAACCATTAGATACAAACTAAGGGTGTGGTGTCATACATGCAATAATCAACAAGCCAATCTAACCAATGAATCGATCTAGGAGAGGTGATGGTGTAATAAGTATATATACCTCGGCGGAGCTCTTCATCAAGTTTCTTCAAATACTGATCAAGCTGTTGAACGTGACCATCCACCTATTTCAAGTATTGGAAACTAGTAAATTCATCAGCGATTTAAAAGCAGAGACTTCTGCAACATTTTTTCTTAATGCTGTGAATCTTCCTACTTTACAGTCTAATGCCTGTTCAATTGTTTCAGGCAAAGGTAAAATACACCAATAGACCTCGAATTAAAATCTGTTTCTCCCATTTTATATAATTTAGTCTCATTACAGTCTCCCTAAAGCATTCTTACAAGCATTGCATTTGCTAACCTAATGCTGTCCAGACACATAATTTGTCACCAGAAGATATTTACCAAGAGCTGATATACACAGCTATTAAATACTTTAAAATATAGGCCTCAAACAGTCACATAACTTGGAAGAAACCGTCCACGATAAATTGCCAGCAGTGAATATATGAAAGAGTCACTTATTAAACAGATATATTTGAGTTCTCAATAGCAAGAACAAAACTCAAATATTAGTCATTAACAAAACAGAACTTGGTCACTTTTACCAAATCATAAGTCTGGACAGCCAATGCAACTTTCTCATCGGCGATTCTGATGGCATGTTTTTGCTCTTCTACAGCGTCAGCCGAGAAATTGAGAAGAGAAGAATTAGGAGCGATGTTACCAGACTTAATACCACGCTTCATATCCTCTATTTCTTGCTCACATCGCTGTTCATTTTGCCTCTGGATTTCTGTTTCAACATAGTAAAAACAAGTGATAAATTTCTTATTCCGTTAAAATAGATCCCTCCTCTAAAATCCCAACCTAAGACACGTACATACCTTGCAAACTTTTATCCAAATCTCGCAGTAATGCGTATTTCCTTTGCAATATATTCGGCAGAGCTTCAATGTCTAGCAATGAAAAGAACATGATAAGAAAGAGAATCGACAAACGGAAAATAATGTGGCTACTGTAACAAACATTTATGGACGGGAAAAAGAAAACGACTTTCTCAACAACAATTTAGAACAAGCACAAACCAAACAAATTAGAACCAGCCAATATATGAGGCTCCCAGTTATAGAAACACAGTGCCTGTACTTTCTATCAAGAAATTACCAGCTTACGTACCCATACCAACACGAATAAAGATCAAAACCAAAGAAATTAAAAAGCCAACTGAGCAAGATATCCCTAGCCCGAGCATAGCTGCAACGCTGGCACAGCCCAACAAAAAGGGATATTAAAAATCATGAAGCAGGGATGAAATCAAACTCACTCGATTGGAATTCGTCGAACGTCGACATCGTTCAGGTAAAAGATGATTCTGATCCAACGAGAAACGTTAGCGATTAAATCTCAACGAATCTTCCCGCCATATAAGAAAGATTTCAAGCCCTACTTTATAAGACTCCGACTCCTCCCCCAAATATTTCACCTGGACATTTATGTCCCTCTCTCTCTCTCTCTCTCTCTCTCTCTCGCAAGGCCCAATAGATGACGCTAAGAAAAGGCCCATATAGTTATCGGCCCAACTTTGAATTCTATCAAATTACTAAAAAAAGACATTTTATAAATCATTTAAAGATGAAGAAATATAGGAAAAAAATATCATATACAATTAATAATAAAATAGACACGAAGCATTCTAGCCAACTTTCACCAAATCCCATTGTCGTTTTAATTTATTTTTTTTTACTTTCCCCTAACAAACAACTAATAGTGTACTAACTCAAACAAGGACGTAACAAAACCCCAATCATGCAATAACTAATATGACTTTGTTAGGAACATCTACTTCTCACCAAGAAAAATAAAAAAGAAAGAAATAAAAAAAAAATCTAGAAATAAGACAAAAAGAATTAAAATCAAAATCTCAAAGTAACGAATGTATCCAAAAATATTGGGTCGAAGATAATAATAATTAAATAAAAGTAAGAACCACATACATTTACGCGGTGCATGACAGTCTAGCCTCGAGCACCTCACATGCCCTCCAACGGTAATAGATATACGTACGTCGTACATAAATACAAGAATGCCGTTATAAAATATCAATTGTAGTTTAATATTTTTATTTAATTATTTACTTACAATGCTAATTAAAAAAATATATATCCACGAAAATATATTAATTGTTTCCGTAACTAAGGTCAACCTGCTTTGGCTCCCACCCTCAACCCACCTTGTCTCCTTCTCATCTTTATTGTATTGCCTCTCACTTAATCAACACTCTAAGTATATACTATGATTTAACTTTAATTACTCTTTGCTTTTATTGTTGAAATCCACTTTTAACTGCTATTTCATTTTCAATAATATTAGTTATGCATGCGCAGGGACAGTATGTACAAGCCGCAATGATCACTTGTAATAAACTTGAGATATATATATATATATATATACATATATGGGTGGTAATAAATATTCCTGAATCATGGGATAAGAGTAATTGCATTTCTTGGACAAGGGCACTAATTCAAGGTCCAAATCTAGACAAACACCTCATCATTTATTGACTATTGATATCATGGAATGTTTATTATAATAATGACATGGAGAAAAAGTCTATTAGGCATGTGACCAAAGTGGGTTGTTGAATGATTTAATTTTAGAGGAGCCTAATCTATTTTTATTTTTATTTTTTTTAACTTTTTATTTTATTTATCCCATTTATTTCTCTTTTTCCCTTTTATTTTTCTGGTCAGTGAGCTTTCGAGTAGTGGAAATATATTAATGCAAGCAGCCTTATGTCTTCTTTGGGGTTGAGGGTTATGTCTCTGTGTCTGAACTCTCACTTCTCCAAAGAAACGTGAAAGTGTTTCAAAACCCAGAGAGAAAGAGTTAACAAAGGTTAGCATTTCAAGAATTCTCATTACATAAATTTCCTCTGATATTTGCATGTTTTTTTTTGCTTATCTTCTTGGCTAAAATGGCTTCTTCTGTTTGTTGAATCTTTAGGGCAACATTTTATTGTTGACAGAAGTCAAAGGTTTTGGTGTTTTATGCTCTTCCCTATTTCTTTGCTGCAAAGAATGTGAATAAAAAAAGCTCACCTTTTTGCTTATGCTTGAATGGGAAGCTTCAATCTTAGGCCAACAGAAAGTTATCTCCCTCCTTAAAATCCCTTCATTTACCGATTCTTTACTTCATCATAAGACTTGAACATACATACCTTTCTTGGCAGATGAAGCAAAACTTACTTGGCTAGAACAGAAAATTTCCATTTTATTACATTTTTTTACCAGTTATTGCAGTTTAGATCATCTAGAAGCTGATTGCTATTCAATAATGATCATGCTTAGTTTAAGCTACCGTTCTTAGGATGGGTGAGAATGGACAGCCTAGTCCGACGTTGAGGGACGACGAAGCTGTCCCAAATCAAGAATTTCCTTTCCAACGCCAGAAGAGTATCAAATGCCTAATCGAAAAGAGGATATCTTTGCGGGCTCGATATGCGTACGGTGCTATATTCTTGCTGACGACTGTTATAGGCTGGCTCTTTCGTGACTATGGAGAAAAGATCTTGCCCATGTTGCCTTGTAAGTTAAATAAAATGCCCCTCATTGAACGCATATAGATACATTTATTACATTCGTTCGAGGGCTTTCTTTGTCGTCTGCAGATTCTAAAGCCTGCGGAGCGCAGGAGAGAAAATGCTACCATACGATGGGAGTGCTTCGTGTCAGCTTAGGATGCTTCGTATCCTCGATACCTTTTTACTAACTGTAATAACTAACTCGAATTCTTTGAGATGAAATACTAAGCTCTTCCTTGACTCCATGGACAAAGATATTCTTCTTCATTATGTTCATTACAACATGCAACACCAGAAAATTTTACCAAGTTAGGAACACGTGGCATTCGGGGTGGTGGGGCCCGAAGTTTGTCCTCGTTCTGATTTGCTTCGTCATCCCATTCTTTATTCCGTCGTCCTACATTCAACTATACGGTATGCAAGATGGGCCTTCTATTCTCCTCTGCTCTAGCCAACTGCTCATTCATTGTCAAGAATCCATAAATATTACATTCTTTTCCTCTTGCAGGCGAACTGGCCCGTGTTGGTGCGGGGTGAGTAATCATTCGATCTAATTCGCACGAACAAATCATACCATTCGAATAAGTCTCTGATCGTTCTGTTTTCATCGACCGGGCAGGATTTTCTTGATTCTCCAGCTGGTAAGCGTGATAGAGTTCATCACCTGGTGGAACAACTATTGGATGGCTGATGAAAGAAAGAGATCAAGGTAACATATTTATACAGCTTGTCCACCTCGGACTACAGTTTAGTACATGGTGAGGAAAATGGTCTGATATCTGATTAACTTTGGCGGGCAGCTGCATCGGGCTTTTCATGTCTACTTTGTTCTACATAGTGTCGGTCTGTGGCATAGTGGTGATGTATGTGTTCTACGCATCGAAAACCGCCTGCTCCCTCAACATATTCTTCATCTCGTGGAGCGCCGTTCTTCTGCTCGTGATGATGGCCATATCTTTGCATTCCAAGGTTAAGCTTAAGCCCTTTGTAAGAATTCTTTTTCTAAGGCTAAAGGCTTTGTATTCTGATACTTTCACATGTTTAAGACAGGTTAATAGAGGCCTTCTGTCATCAGGGATCATGGCCTTATACATCGTATTCCTCTGTTGGACAGCTCTTAGAAGGTAAGAAAAACAATCTTTTCGATCCCTTGATAAAAGATGTGCCTCGAAATCTCGACTTATACGAATCCGTCTTGTGGGCTGTGGCCATTTGATCAATCGCAGCGAGCCCGCGAGTGAAAAATGCAGCCCGCAGAAGCAAGAGAGTGCACATAACAACTGGGCCACCATTGTTGTAAGAATGAGCATCACAATCCATTCGAATCTTATCTCTGTATTTCGTATATGTTTCGCTTATTTCCTCTCATTTTATCGTCCCAGGGATTTGTCATTGCACTGTGTGCCATTGTAATAGCAACCTTTTCCACGGGGATCGACTCTCAGACATTTCAGGTGGGCTCAGACACAAATCATTGTAGGGAAAACATCTTCAAAAGACAGCCTCTTATACGATGTTTTTCTTTATCTTTTTCGCAGTTTCGTAAGGATGAAATCCAGCTGTCGGAAGACGACGTACCTTACGGTTATGGATTTTTCCACCTGGTTTTTTCGCTGGGCGCCATGTACTTTGCGATGCTATTCATCAGTTGGAATCTAGGAAGCCTCACGCAAAAGTAAAACATAAATTATAACCGTGTTTACATCTGCACGGAGCTTGATTTGTTGCCAGTCTGTTGATCATCGTATTTGTGTAATAACAGATGGAGCATAGATGTCGGGTGGGCTAGTACGTGGGTAAAGATCGTCAACGAGTGGTTCGCAGCGACGATATACCGTGAGTTCACTTCACTTTCGGCAGATTCATCTCAATAGATTCGTATGAAATTTTCTGATTTTCCTTCTTCTTCTTATTCGAAATCAATAGTGTGGAAGCTGATATTCCCAGTCTTGAAGCAGCACCCCAAAGTGATGAGCCATGAAGACTCTATACATGGAGCTCAAGTACATGAGAAATCTTCAGCTGAACCATGATTTTTGTTCTGCGGCGTTATATCGGTCGTACGAATATAATGTAGCGATACGTATTCGTATAATAAATATATATATATATACACGCATGCATATACTTGAAAGTTAAACCACTTATCATACATTGCAATAATCTAAACACAGGCCCATAGACATGATTGAGCAAAGAACTAACAGAATCGAAAAATGAATTTTTTAGCTTAAACTAATATCTCTTGGCTATTACCAAGCACGTCGCCAACACGGAATCGTACGTATTTGTGAGCCCACTTTTTGGAGTTAGTTCAATCCAATGTTGTTCCAGCCATCTTCTTCCCCGACTATGTAATCGGCAGCCATTCAACCACTGGCGAAAGCCATCGGCTGCCGAGAGAGAGACACATAACAGTTTTGCATAAGACATTCTGGATTGAAACAAAGCTATAAGGGTTGATGGTGAAAAGGGGTGACTGCTCTGTAATGAATGATGACTGAACCTCATGGTGATCGATCATCGAAAGCAATATATATATATATATATATATATATATATATATATATATATATATATAAGAATAAGGAAAGGTGATTATCTATGTACATAAATATATCTATCATTACATTTTACATAAGAATAAATACATAGAAATATGAATATGTAATGTAAAATCAAGACATAAGTAATCATTCAGATTCCCAAGGGGCAATACTCTTCCAAGTCTTGTCATCATAACTAATATCAAACCCCTCAGCATTTGCCCTAAAATATATATTCCTGCGACCTTTATCTCTTGAAGGTTCATAAGCATGAAACGACGTAAACTTCAGTCCAAACACTGCACTAACATAAAACACACTCTTTCTATCTGCTTTGAGTTGATATTCTTGGCCGGAACTTAGCTGAGTTGAGCCCTTCAAATATCCTTTGGCCCTGATGTTAACGTTGACTTCTGAAGAACCATTCGACAAGACGCTTGCGAAGTGAATTATCGGCTTCGTCGTCCTTGCGGCGTCGAGTTTGCTGCTAGCGAGTGAAAGTTCGGAGGAAAGTTGAAGGGCTAAAACAAAAAGGATAGGGAGAACCAAGAGTTTGTTTGAATCCATTTTCATTGTTTTGTCTCGTTGATGTTATTACATTATGGTTGATTAGGGTTTTATAGTATGGAGAAGGCGACGATCAAGAGATAGCGTAAGGCTGCAGTTAATTATATTTGCTTAACTAAAAAGGGATGAGGCGAGAGACTAATATTTATTCAGATACATTTCTTAAGTATCATTCATGGTATAAAAGATTTCGTGATTAAATTTAAATTATTATTTTGTTTACAAGAAATAAATTAAAACTTAATTAACTAAAAAAAATGATTTGAGTGAAACGGAATTAAAGCTAATGCAATCACATGTTGCAAACCGTATAATTAGCATAATTTCATGCTTATGTTAATTGAATAAAAAGCAAACTATGTTTGCCATACGTAGAACAAACTCTTTGGCTCGTCTAGAATATGACTGTGTAGTCGTTTCTGCAGCCGACGCTTTGACCATGGAACGTTAATTTATTTTTATTAAATTTAGTACTTGAATATTTCATAAAAAAATGCTACGTAACTTCTATAGTAAATGGTTTACCAAACTCTTGAATTCTCATTTAATTTCGAGGGTATACGAGTATTCTTTCTTGAATCGTGCGGTTTATTGGATCAGGCACGTACGACTATGATTATAATTAAACTAAAATATAAGATTCTTACTAGATTTGGGTAAGAACTGAAGCACAGACTGAGGAGTATCTGATTCTCAGGACAAAAACCAACCTTAATATGTACCTTTTCTTTTACTTCCAACTGAAACCCTTTAATCCATTAAAAAAGAAAAAAGAAAAATAATATTATGTTTCAAAAAAAAAGTTTATAGGGGAAATTTGGCAATTTCTGAATTTTACAAGGACCTACACTACACACACAGACAGCAGCAACATTTATTACATGGTCGCACCACACACCTCCACGTAGATCAATCCCCACTACTCTTAATCTCAATCGCAAACGGCACCTAACCGTTAGGTACCCGAAAAAAAAAATAAAAAACCTATAATTCGAGCAGTGTATTAATAAAAAAATAAAAAAACCTAGAAAGTGAAAAAGAGTCGTCTTGCAAGGAGAGCCACGTGATTCAGCTACCATTGATGCCCCTTGTGTGACGACGATGATGGAAGACGACGACATCACTCCCTTTATATAAATGCAACCCTTCTGCTCAGATCAACTCACTGTCTTAAATAATAAGCGGTCGACTCTACATATCTATTTTCGAATAAGCAGTTTTTTTAGATATTAACTTATTTGAAAATGGTGAGCGTAGAGGAGATTCGCAGGGCTCAGAGAGCTCAAGGACCAGCGACGATCTTGGCGATTGGGACTTCGACGCCGGCGAACTGCGTAGATCAGAGCACTTATCCTGATTATTACTTCAGGATTACTAACAGTGAACATATGTCTGAGCTCAAAGAGAAGTTTACCCGAATGTGTAAGAGATTTATGTTTAATCAATCATATATTGCTGATCATATATGTATATATACATATATATTTGTTGTTAATGAGAACAGACATCGTACGAGGTTGTTAATGAGAAGTGTTTTTTTTTTTTCTTCAGGCGAGAAATCGATGATCAAGAAACGCTACATGCACCTCACGGAGGACTACCTTAAAGAAAACCCCAACATATGCGCGTACATGGCACCTTCCCTGGACGCGCGTCAGGACATAGTGGTGGTGGAAGTCCCCAAGCTCGGCAAAGAAGCGGCACAGAAGGCCATCAAGGAGTGGGGTCAGACCAAGTCCAAGATCACCCACCTCATCTTCTGCACGACCAGCGGCGTCGACATGCCTGGCGCGGACTATCAGCTGACCAAGCTTCTCGGGCTCAGACCCTCGGTCAAGAGGTTCATGATGTACCAGCAGGGCTGCTTCGCCGGTGGAACCGTGCTGAGGATGGCTAAGGACCTGGCCGAGAACAACGCCGGCGCTAGGGTTTTGGTGGTTTGCTCTGAGATCACCGCCGTGACTTTCCGCGGGCCAAGTGATTCTCACTTGGACAGTCTTGTCGGCCAGGCCCTCTTCGGCGATGGCGCCGCTGCTCTCATCGTCGGTGCCGACCCAACGGTCAGCTGATAGATTATTTTGTATCAAACACAAATTTATTTTGTGACTATTTCAAGAATCAATTTTTTCTTTTTCTTTCGCGCAGAACGTTGAGCGCCCGCTGTTCCAGATGGTCTCGGCGGCCCAGACAATCCTGCCGGACAGCGACGGCGCAATCGACGGCCACCTCCGCGAAGTCGGGCTCACTTTCCACCTCTTGAAAGACGTTCCTGGCCTCATATCCAAGAACATCGAGAAGAGCCTCAAGGAAGCATTCGATCCCTTGGGCATCGCCGACTGGAACTCCATTTTCTGGATAGCCCATCCCGGCGGGCCGGCGATACTCGACCAGGTGGAGGCGAAGCTCGCCCTGAAGCCCGAGAAACTGCGGGCCACGAGGCACGTTCTGAGCGAGTACGGAAACATGTCCAGCGCCTGCGTGCTGTTTATCCTCGACGAGATGAGGAAAGCCTCCGCCAAGGACGGGATGGGCTCCACCGGGGAAGGGCTGGACTGGGGCGTTCTTTTCGGGTTCGGGCCGGGCCTCACGGTGGAGACCGTCGTGCTCCACAGCGTGCCCATCAACTGAATTCCATTCCGGCCGATTGATTGATTTGATTGTGTTGTGTTGTGTTGTGGGGCTGTGATTAATGGTTGTCGCTTCGTTTGTGAATTTATTTCATAAATTCTGAAACATTATTACATGCTGTGGTTGTAATGTAATAAATATCTATCATAATGAATTACGTAAGATTGGATTATGCATGTTTTCAACAATATTTAATCATTACTTTTTCCTTAAATTGAAGCATAGAATGTTAATAGAAGACATGCCAAACGTGGCCAATTACCCATCATGAGAGCCACCTAAGGAAAGAAAACTATCGACGGCTCATCTTCATATATATAGTTGCTTATCTAATGGGCTCGATTTCTCAAGCCTATCCCAGCCCAGTCCATCCCTTATATATAGACTTAGTTGTTCAATCATTATTAATTTTTATATTAAAATATTTATTTTGAGATTATTTTTTAAGGACGGAGATATCAAAGGCTTTTTGCGAACAAAATGGGAAACAGATGGGCGATGATTAGATTAGATTAGATTAGCTCTCTCCTCGCAAAACGATCCTCACTTTATGACAATGTATATACATCTATATCATGGTAGATAATAGACAACATAATTATTATTATGTTGATGATGATGGCTGCATACCAACACTTTATAAATCAAATATTACACACGCGCATGACTCTTTCTTTATATTTCTTTTTTTTTTCTTTCCTTCAAAAAGAACCATGCCTAGTCGGGGTAAATTATGCAATACCATCATGTGGTTATACTGAAAGGCACAAACTAACTTAAGTTTTTTTTATTGCACAAAACTTCCCCGTGTTTTCCAAAACTTAGCACAATATCCTCGATGTTGTTTAAACTTAGCACCGTATCCCCTGTATTGTCTAAAACTTAGCATCTTGCTCCCTTTTTTTTTTGTCTGAAACTTAGCATTGTACTCCCCAATTATGGAATAAAAATGACAAGGAGGGGATTCTATGCTATTTCCGAACTATAGGAGTTTTGATGCTTATTTTTCAAATCACAAGTGAGTTATATGCTATTTACCCTGCCTAAGTCTTGTAATAACAAAACTAAATTAGTTATACAACAAAAATAAAATATATAAGTAGAAAGCATTAGTGGATCCGAGGCACGAGCTCTATTGAGTTCATGATTGTTGCATAAATGAACCTAAAGACTATCACAAATCTTCTTTCTTTCCTTCTTTTTTTTTAACCCTTTATTTCCCCCATCAAACCCTACTTAAAACCTCTTGACGACTTATTCACTATACATCATGATTAAATAAACAGGAGAATAACACGAGCAAAAAAAAAAATACACATATATATGATCATCAGCTGCTCACAGTTAGCTCTACCCTGGCGACGTTCGCAGCATTGCACAACAACTGCAGCTCGATAGTGTGTGCTTGTTATGCGGCTTCGAGGAATTCTGACACGAAAGAAGAAGAAAGCGAAAAGGTTCGAAGAAGAAATTCCGAGGATGATGTAGAGATTATTAGGGAGAACTCGAGGAGAAACGGTATGGTTCGGAGGAATAAAAGCGAAGGCGATGCAGCTAAGACGGCGGCGGCGATGATGATGATGAAGTACGATAATGCGAATGGTGGTCCTCTTAAGAGTAATCTGAAGAAGAGTAGCAGCAGTGGTAGTTTTTTGAATCATAGTAATCAGATGATGGTTAGTAATGAAGGGATGAGGAGGGTGAGTTGGTCGGATTCTCATGGTAAGGATATTGCTCATGTTCAAGAATTTGAACCAAGGTAATAATAATAAAAATAATAGCTTATATAATATATATGTCTACAATATCACATATTTAGTTTATTTATTGTCAATGTGTGATATTCTATAGCGAAGAAGGAGAGCTAGCTGGAATAGGAAGATCTTGCAGATGTATCATCCAATGATGAAATTGGGTATGCCTTGTTTTTTCTTTTCTTTATTTTTTTCTTCAGTTCAAGTTTGGACTTTTGATTTAGAGTATGCACATCACAATTATTTTTGAAATCATAAGCAGAGTTGCTATAAGTCTCGTATTTATTTATTTATTTAGCTGGAAATAATGTGTAGTCGTTTCTTGCTGTAAATCATCAAAAAAGCCAAAAAGTAGGGGAAGAAGAAAAGGCTTAAAAATATAATGTGTTGGAAAATATTATGTTTGGGCCATTACAATATTAAGAATAGGATTCATTATTAATCATTTCAGACAAATATTGAAATTTGAACTATTTTTAACAGGCAAAATTATAATTATAGGTCACTAAGTATGCTTGTTTTCGTTTTTGGATCACTATGTTTGATAATTGCAAAAGTATGTCACTAACTTTGTATGTCAAGACAATTTTGGGTTATGTTTTCAATTTTGGATCACTAAGTATATATTTTTCGATTTTGGGTCACTAAGTATCAATTTTTGAATTTTGGGGTCACTCGTTTGGCTTATTAAAAATTGACCCAAAATTGAAAAATAATACTTAGTGACCCAAAATCAAAAAATATATAGTTAGTAACCCAAAATTGAAAACATAACTCAAAATTATTTTGACATACAAAATTAGTGACCTATTTTTGCAATTATCAAATATAGTAACCAAAAAACGAACATTTTCAACATCTACCAAGTATAAGATTTTGTGGGCTTTAACCTCGGATAAAGGGCAGAAAAATATATTCCATCCTCCTCAGCCTCCCAATAGCACAAGGCCGAATAGTGACAAAACGCCTTCGTAGTGGAGTTGAATGCACCGAAAGATATCTCCTTCTTTCCCCATTTAAGGTTGCAAGAATACAACGTTTGACCTTCGTCCAACGGCTCGCAGATTTTCCAATGGAAGTCTACTTTATACGCAAGGCTGTGATCTCCTAGATCTTCGTCTTTAGATCGGCAGCGAAGGAACAATGAAGCCCGAAGATTAATGTTGTTGACCATTCGAACTTCGTAGCATTCACTTGCCTTTGTTTCAAGAATAATGTTGCAGCAAGTCATTGAGAGTATTACAAAACATACAGTGATTCGCCCCATGATTTTCTGTCAAAGAAAAGAGATTATATATATGATGCATATACACACACACATAGATATATATATGTGAATGTTAAAATCTGATTTGATGTAAAGATTGTGATGCAGCTCTGCAAATGATATGGATAAGAAGAATGTGAGTGGCTCAAAGTTTCCCATTTTCGTCGGTATCATCCACGTTTTTATAGGTGATAACCTTATATAGCGTTGACCGTTGTCTTAACTCTTAAGATTGCATTGCATGATTAAATGTATTACACATGAAAATATCATTGATTCCTACAACTTCACCATTAATAAAGAAAGATCTTTTATTTAATTTTTTTTTTCCTAGACTACCTACCAACTGTAAGATTTCTTCAAGTCTTGCTTTGGATAATCCCCCGAGAAATAGATACCGTCCGTGCGAGCAGCCCAATAGCACGACTGCGAGTCGCCGCACAACGTTTCGCTCGAGGAGTTGAAGACGTCGAAAGTGATGCTCTTTTTGTTCCATTTAAGGTTGCAGAAGTACAGCGTTCGGCCAAAGACCTGGTCGCAGAAAGTCCAGTTGTAGTCGTCCTTGTACGCTAGGGTATGGACCCCAAGATCGTCGTCCTTGGATTGGCAGTGGACGAACATGGGCAGCTTCGAAGGGCTGATGGCGTTAACGA
Organism: Lindernia subracemosa; assembly: GCA_028392965.1. Taxonomy (NCBI): domain Eukaryota; kingdom Viridiplantae; phylum Streptophyta; class Magnoliopsida; order Lamiales; family Linderniaceae; genus Vandellia; species Vandellia subracemosa. The sequence goes on from JAQPCC010000046.1 coordinate 1,413,500, forward strand.
CGTGGACGGTGAATTTTTCGCTGAAGAGGCATGTCTTAGCATGCGTTTCAAGAACGAGGTTGTCCAAGGTTGTTAGGATGAGGAAACAACATAGAATGGCATTGATCTTTGTCGTAATTTGCTTCATCGTCATCATCATCATGGTTTCACTTTTCACATGCTAGTGGTTTTAGTGTTTTTACCATTGTCTTTCAGATATTTATAGATGTGTTTATAAGCTTTTGCTACAACATGGATAACGTTGAATTGAATATGTGATCCGTCAATAGTTTTTGTGTTTGATTTTCAGTTTGCAATATTAAAAACCTAATGATTTAGTCAAAAAAAAAAAAAATCTGTAAAATCATTAAAATAAATAATAAAAAAAATGCGTAATAATCTTTTCTTGGGCATCCGTAGACAGTTGAGTTATGATTATTACAAAAACAATAATAGCATCCTTAAAAACTCTTTCCTGATCTTTTGATGGCAACATTACAGACCCTTTACATAATTTTTAGCATAGCCAATAAGACTCCACATCATATAAAATGACGTATTTTCCGGCTAAGATCAGCATGAAATCGTCCGAATCGCAGCGTAGTCCCGGGCATTTTATTGAAGTACTAGCTAATAACCACAAGCTAAAACTGAGGATTTACTCAAGCTTGACATTAGAATACAAAAGTGTGTCCTTGGTGAGAGGCATGTTGAACAGAAAGAGAACCTGCAAACAAAACAAGAACATGCGGGCATTATGTTTAGGATAGAACACATTTCCGACGCCTATGCATCAGCTGAGAATCGAAGAACAATGGGCTGTGTCATATTGACTTCCAAGGCTGATTTACCTATTGAGAAATTTACATCTTCGGCTATACGTAGAGTAATACTCTATTTTCATATCAGCCGTGGAATATGATAGGCCGAAAAGGTTAAGACTTAAAAAGAAACATTACCCCCAAAAGAGTGGCGATTAGGAGAATGATCCCTGTGATCCACGCCAAGGTTTGTCTGACGAATAGCACCTCGGCGATTTTGGCTGCTTCAGGCGAGACTTCTGCTTCTGCGTCTTGTAGCCACCGTGCAGACGGATGTGGATTCACGGTGAAGCGGAGCATACTTTCTGGCTCTAGCCCAATGGGTAAACCAGTGGAAATGACTCCAACGATTTGCCCTGTTTCACATGACACTATACGTTTTAGATGATAGTTGACTGATAATTACTATTTGTAGCCACCCTAAAGCGAAGTCTGTCGATAAACGAATCAGCAAAATATGTCTACTTCGCAAAACATAAGCATATATGTAAGGAAGTGTGAACTAGTTTCACAATAAGATCAGAACAAGAAAATTTATTTAGCTTTTGGACACAATAGCTAAAGAAGTACTCAGTATACCTTTGTATGCCTCTTGCAAGTCGTCAAATATCTTCGAAACAGAATTGAAAAGCACTTCCAGTCCGCTCTGAGCAATTCCTTCTGTCCCATAGTGATCTCTCAAAACCTGGAACCATCAGATGATTAATGAGGTCTAGGTGAATTACTAAAATAGCGAGGTTGATGTTCATCAATTATAAGACAAGAGAAATGTAAGATGTGTATGCTCCATTCTCCATTCAATGATCAGACGAAGTGAAAACGAAATTATTGATTAACAACCTTAATTCCATCAAATCTGCCGGTGATTAGCTCTGAAGGACTTTGCTCACTTTTTGCCAACACTTGATGCAACTCCATAGCATTTCTAATGTTGTTGATGAGTGTTAGAAGACTCGTCATGAATTCCTTATCAGCTCTCTGACAGATGTGAGATGGAGAGGGTGAAAAGCCTTGTCAAACAAAATAATCAATGGCATGATAAGAAATATTAAATTCAGTAAACCTCAGACATATGGAGTCTCATAATTGCACCGTTTGCCATAGGGATGGTCAATTCTCCATTTAGCGGTCCAGAAGCATCTTCGACATATGATCCACCCAACCAAGTTGCCTAAAGACATATGTCCAAGATTATATCAAGCTCACAGAAAAGCCCCTCATACACACGACGAACATATATATACAAATGAGAGAAAGAGAGAGTCAGAACTAACAAATTCACTTAGTTGTTTATCTGAAAGCTCTGTGTCGCTTGATCTCTTATCCAATGAGAACAAAGAAACTTCATCTTTGCCTGCTCAAACAAAATGATATCATGCAATCAGCGGATCAAGCAAGCAACATAACTTTGAGTGAGCAATCAACAATAACATGTACCTGGCAATTGAATATGTGCTCTCTGATCACCTTCAACCTTAATCCCAACAGCACTATTAAATGGAGATGTGCTTGAGTCAGCAGTGAATTGAAAGTCTGCAGATAAAGCATTATCTAGTCATCACTGACTTTACGAGAAAAAACCAATAATCACATTCACAATATTTCGGTTAAGGAACACACCTTCGAGTCCTGTAACTTGAAGCATCAATACGGAACGAGGTTTATCAAACGGATTAGGCGTGAGAACCTCATTTAGCTGCAAAATTTTACATCATTATACTTGTTAAAAATAGCAAAACAAATAAATAAAAGAAAAATTCCATTATATTATCCTGATGTACCTTGAATGAGCCAGCAGCGGTGAGCGTAGAAGGGGGTGCAAATCCAAGCAACACAGATACTGCGGCGCCAATTTCTAATGCTGAAAGTGAAGCAGTCTGCACTAGCAACAACATAATCATCAACAAAAGGAACTTAACTTATCTCTACAGTGACAAAGAAAACACTACAAAAATAACCCACATAACACAATCAGAAAAAATCCATAAATTTTGCATAAATAATTTCCAACTCCCAAAATCTTAACTTAAAAAAAAATGGGGAAAAAAACCACTATTGACTTAAACCCAATTTCCGTATCCATCTAATTTCCCACGCACGTCATAACACTCTATATCGATCTCATACAGAAAAAGAAAAAGAACGAATCTTTAACAAGTTACGAAGCTAAAAGCTTCAAATATGGGTAAGGAAAGCCCTTTATGTATAAGAACCTACCTCTGGATTTGAATGGCGAAGATAATGCCGAGTAGGGCTATCGAGGAACAAAACGGATGATTCTCCACAAATCACCTGAAAAACGAATTGAAACTGCAATCATCATCTGTATCAAATAGCTTAAAGATATGAAAAACATCGAGTCGACACCAAAATCGAAGATCCAAAAAGTACAAAAAACAAAGATTACCCTGTGATTCAGAGATAGGAAGCAGGCGAAGATAAAGAAAGCTTTTAGCCGATCCATGAGGCGGATAGATTGGAATATGTGACTGTGATTATAGATTAGATCCGAGGGACGACGAAGATGAAGTGTCTCCACCACGTTTAAGGCAAGCTCACAATCTCCGAAATTACAAAAAACTACCCAATCGATTTATTTTTTTTTGTCAAGTTTGTCTTATTATATTAATGCCATACAAATTCTATAAAATTACAATTTAGTCCTACGAAATGTTTTCTTTAATTAAATTATTAATAATACATCCGAAGTCTAACATGAAAACATAGAAGATGTTCCTTCGCAGCTTCAGCAGACTATGTAGCTCTTCAGTCCTCAGCTCGAGTCTCTCATCGAGGTACATAAAGGGCTGTTCTTCGCCGTACTTTCACTCTCCACTGACAAATAACGATTACCCAGTTTTCATTTTTAGCCTTTAATGCACAGTTGTGTAAGGAAATTGATGTTCTTATTAGGGTTTGTGAACGTTATGGCAATCATCAGTGAAGGGCCCATCGATTTGGTTGGTTAGCTGGTTTGACATTTTTGTCAGTGTGTGCGTGTTCTTTGGATGATTTTTTTTTTTTGGAAGAATTTTGGGAGATTGATGAGGGCATTAGAAGACGATGGGATTTCTTTCAGTTTAGACCTTGAATTGGTTCATTGGTTAATAAAATCCCAGAACTTTGAGAATAGAGATGTAGTAGAAAGAAAGGCATGCTTCAGTTGTTGAAAATTCGAGGTTTTAGGACTAATATTTTTCTGTCTTCATCGTCATTCTGGTAGATTCTAGGTAGGGAAATTTGAAAGCTTATGAGCTGCTCTAAAAGTATACTTGTAATTTTCTGAAATTTTTAGTTAATGTAGGGCAAACAATGTCCCTATGGGCTAATTGTAATAGACAAATGATGCTGCAAATGATAATTAATAAACAATCACCTTCCTGGATATGTTTACAACTGTGATGACTTTTGTTGATATTTTCGACCCCTTCTTTTTTATTATATTTGAAAGCATATTTCATATTTATTAATTTACTACATACAGCAAAATGAAATGGCAAACATTTCTTTGCAGCCTATGCAGTGGCTCTTCAGTGATCAGCTCGCATCCCTCTTTCAGGTGCAGAAAGCGCTGTTCTTTGCCTAAGCTTCATCTCCTTCTAGTTCTAGCAAAATTATAATGAAGAGTGAGTGATTGTGTATTTCGTTTGTTGTTCCCCCTTGAATCTTTTTGATTGATTCATCAGGCGAATTTTGAGAATCCCGGCGACCATTTTCACTCGGAAAAAATTAACACCGTCAGCACAATTGTATCTTGAAAATCCAGAAAAGGCTTGGCTTTGGATAAAAGCAAGAAACTTTAGCATTATTCATGGGACTTTGAGTCTGGTGATCTCGCCAGAGGGTCAGCCAAAGTTTGAAACTCATGAAATCGATCCCCCGAAAAAAGAGAAATGGACAACGAAGAAAAGATTTAAGCTTCAGAGGAAAAGAGAAAAGCAGAAGAGGAAAGCTGCCAATAAGAGAGACCCCAGAAGGCTTAGTGGTGGCACGACAAAGAGGCAAAGGTTCGCTAATGCAGAGGAGAGGATTAAGTACAAGCTTGAAAGAGTATGTATCCATTTCTCTGTGTAGTGTTCGTATAGCTCGCAATCTGACTAAGCTGCTTAATATTAGTAACATAGGCTCGATTTGTTGAACTGTTTCTTAAACTCCACTACTACCAAAACGTAGCGTTGCTCACCCTCAACTCTTATCTGTTGAGTTGTTTAAAGTTGAAATAATAATAGAAACGATATAAACATTGAAGTAGTTCCCTGTATATTACAATTTCAGGATTTCCTTTTCTTTATCATCATTTTCAGGCAAGAATCAAGGAAGGCTTATTGATCGAGAGGCTCAAGAGGTATGAAGTTCCCAAAGCTCAGGGACCAATAGTCGAACCCCATACATTAACCGGTGAGGAGCGATTCTACATGAAGAAGATGGCCCAGAAAAGATCCAACTACGTTCCCGTCGGTCGAAGAGGAATATTCGGAGGAGTTATTCTTAACATGCATTTGCATTGGAAGAAACACGAAACTGTGAAGGTAATATGCAAACCTTGCAAACCTGGCCAAGTTCAAGAATTTGCCGATGAAATTGCCAGACTAAGTGGCGGAATTCCAATTCAGATAATTGGGGATGACACAATAGTTTTTTATAGAGGAAAGAACTATGTGCAGCCAAAGGTTATGTCTCCAGTCGATACATTATCCAAGAAAAGGGTAAGCTTCTCTATACTGCTGTTATTGCTTCTGCGTCATTACATGGGAAGTCTGCATTTAAAATCCTACACTTACATTCCCATTTACTAATCCTCCTCTGTTATTACGTGTCATTCAGGCATTGGAAAAATCTAAATACGAACAATCGCTCGAGTCTGTGCGGCGATTCATTGCTATTGCTGAGAAAGAACTAGAACTATACTACCGTCATGTCGCACTTTATGGTGATCCAAACTATAGGGATCCCAAATCAATCCTCAATAAGAAAAGCGGGCCAAGAAAGATCAACCCAGCAAACAATCAAGCTTTTGCAAGTTTCGAGCCTAATATAGAAACTGCTTTTGTCGATGAGATTTCTGAACTTGAGGATTGTTCTGAGGGCGATGAAAAGTCGGTAGATTGTTGAGAGAGAGTCCCATCGGAATATATTGCATATGGCTGCTGAGTTGAAATGAAAAGAGGTCAGATCACTACTTATGGAATCATATTTAAAAACTTTCAACTGAGCCATTAACACCACCTCCATAAGTGAGTAGTGATCTTATCTCTTTCCGTACAGATGATACCGCCATGTTACGGCGACTTAAATACTACAGCGAGAAGATTAGAGCCATGGCAGATTTGTTCAGCTGAAAGGCGATGAAGCACGCTCCTCATGCTTGCCACTCATTTAGGTTATGACATCAACATTGTCCTGCTTCAATATCTGAAGACCAGGCTTTATTGACTCAAACAATGATATAGCTTGAATTTAACTATAGTGATATCAATTATTATGTTTATTAATCATGTAGCTTTATTGACCCAAACTAGGTTCACTTGAAGCCTTGAATTAACTATGACAAAATAGTGAAATAAGCTCATTTTCTGAACCGTGCATATCTTTTCTTCTTACAGTATTGAGACCCGCAATTAAAGGTCTTGAATTTCGAAATCTTTTGTAAGCTTTTTCGAGAAAGGAGGGACATTGATAGGCCTACCACTTATATAAATAAATGTGCGTACGTGTGTGTGTATATATTGACTGTGTGCCTTTTATCTCCTTTTTTATTGCCCAATCTCAACATATACACCGCAGGCATGTCTTGATAGTGATAAACGGCCCAAACATTACACATCTTAGCCATTAAAAAAAGACGAAGCCAACCTTGAAGGTCCACTGGTTCATGGATATTGAGATCCCTCTGGTGCAAATTTGGGGGTGTGGATGCATTTATTACAAGCTCAAGTCGTCATGGCGAAAACCCTCATCACAAAGTCCCACTATGTTCTTCTTCCACTGATCATTTTCTTCGTATATTTGATTGTTTTCTCAAATGTAATGAATCTTTGCTCAGCAACTAGAGGAAGTGTTAGGAACGAGCCACGTCATCATCATCATCTTCAACAACAACATCAGAGATCAGAAGCTACTTCCCTAAATAACAGCAGCATCCCTCTTCATCCCTCCAAGTATGAGTTTGTAAATGATGCTCACGAAGTACCAAGTGGTCCAAATCCTGAGTCCAACTGATGGTTATATATATATATATATATATATATATGTGCTTGTTGATCTTTAGCTAGTTATAATGTGGTGTAAATTGTTTCGATTTGTCACTTTTTTTGATGAAATTTATGTTAGTGTTCTTGGCAATGATTACCAAAAAAATTAGCGTAATTAATTTTTGTTTAGTTTTTAAGTAAAAATCAAATCTTGTCTGATGACATTCACGTGGGATTTTTTTTTAATTTGGTTTCATGTTCTTGTTCTTTTATGAATGAGTTGGATGTGTCCATGCAGAATGTAATTTTTCTTTTTTTTGTCTTTAGTAATTATTATTTTCTCAGATTCAGAAGATAGATTGGATTTAAGCGTTTGTCTGTGTCTGTCTAAAGGAGGTGGGCCCTATCCAGAGATTAAAGTGGTTTTGACATGATTTGATAATAATAATAATCACAGTACTGATTTCAATTATTGATTGTGATAAATAAGTAATAGTATAAAATAACAGCATATGATTAGTATTTATTACAAGGGTGATTGATTAATGAAGAGAAATCCATTACAACGAAGTAAACAGTGAGTGCCTTTGGCGATCTATATAAGACCCTCATCAACAACTTTATTACACTACCACGTAGTTTAGTTAATATGAAACATATTATAATAAGGAAAAGAAAACAAAATAACGATGATCAACACAAACAATATTATAAAGGTATTTAATTTAGTGGCCGCCACCAAATCCTCCACCACCTCCGAATCCTCCACCGGCGCCAGCACCGCCACCAAGACCTCCACCACCACCAAATCCTCCTCCACCTCCAGCGCCACCACCTAGTCCTCCGCCTGCACCACCTCCCAATCCTCCACCAGCTCCATAACCCCCTCCGGCACCTCCACCCAAACCACCACCTCCCCCAAATCCACCTCCACCTCCGGCACCACCACCTAGTCCTCCACCTGCTCCTCCACCAAACCCTCCACCAGCTCCTCCTCCACCACCCAAACCGCCTCCACCTCCAAGCCCACCACCACCGCCCAAACCGCCTCCACCTCCAAGCCCTCCACCACCACCCAAACCGCCTCCACCTCCAAGCCCACCACCACCACCCAAACCGCCTCCACCTCCAAGCCCACCACCACCGCCCAAACCGCCTCCACCTCCAAGCCCACCGCCACCGCCCAAACCGCCTCCACCTCCTAACCCACCACCACCACCAAAACCGCCGCCGTACCCATGCCTCAACCGTTTCTTATAAATCCCATGACCTAGACGTGGGCCATAAGGCTTTCCAAGAAAAGGCTTGCGCGGGAACGGCTTACGGAAGAACTTCTCGTCACCATTTTGAATCCCCCCACCGCCGGCGGCATCGGCAAAAGCTAAAGCAACAACAAGAGAAGACACCAAAAGGAAACCAAGAACTGACCGAGCTGAGAACATACTCATCATCTTCTTCGTTGTCATAATTATAGCACCTCGTGCATGCATGCATGCATCAGCAACTCACAACCCTGTGTATTTATAGCGAAGAGAAAGCACACTGCATTATAGTCTACTATAGCTAGAGAGCCACATGGTAGGTCCAATACAACCATATAATCACTCAACCGTCATTTATTTTTTCCAACTGCCCCCTACTTCAAATCTTAGTTCAAACTCACAATTTTCTCTCCATTATTAATAATCGTTCTCCTTCTTAATTAGTATCTTACTTTCACGAACATGGAAGGTTTGAGTTTTAGGGTTTTCAACATTCAACTACTTTCAGTTGTTCCGACATAATACGCAGCCACTCATTACAACTCAACTTGGTTTATTGCCATTATAGTTTTCCTCGTCGTCTCATGGAGATATACATCCGTAAAGTATGAGGTAGATGTGCATTGGCATTTATTGGAGGCTAGCTTCTCGTTTAATATTGTCACCAAACCATATGTCCTCGCAGACAACTCATATATTGATGATTTTCCTTGCTATAAGTGTATCCGTGATCAATAAAGTTTTGATCTTTTCATCTCTGCCATTATTTGTACATGGAAGGAAAGAGATAATGATGGATGTAGAAAGCAACTCTTGAATTATTCTTTAGATTCAAGTAGGCCTCACATAGCAAAGGCCCAGTCCATTACTACGATCATGGATCAAGTGACCAACCAGATTCTTACATTTGACCACGACCCGACCCGACCCATAAATTCATGACATGGTTGGAATGATGGGTTACCCTACGTGTTCATCCAGCCCAAAAGTCCTAGTCCTTGAGAATCACCATCTCCCTAGGAGAGATGTAAGTATGCGATGGATATTGTTAGTTCTTAGTTTTGTTTTCACTTTGGGTAATAATTGCGAAATTATCCTAGTATTTGTATGGGGCAGCCTTTTTATTTGTTTTCGGGGAGTTGCCCAAGTTGACTTGAACGATTGATATTTCTCTAGCTTGTAAGCTCTACGTGTATATAATTGATTAGTATGAAAATCCATAGTGAAGTCTTATTAGTCGAAAGGGCCAAACAGATAATGATTTGAGTAGAGATGAACTTTATCTAGATTAGAGAGGAACGAGAATACATACTAAAAAGATTGAGACATTTGATTTTTATTTCCATGATTGCATTTGCATTATATATCCCTATATATATATATAATTGTATAATTAAGTCTTTAGAAAAACTATTTTGTGAGGTCCACAAGGCGCCGTATGCGGAAGGTGGGCTGAATCACTCACGTCAATTCCACATGCATCCAATTATTCATTACTATTAGTTATACAATTTTTTATTTAAAATAATACATTTGCATGTAATTATTAGTAAAAAAATAATAAATTTTATATGGTGGTCGTTGGATTGGATACAATACATATTTCATAGCATTAGACAATATTTAAATTGGATATATTTCTAAATATGACGTGGCATATAACTTTAGGAATTAAAAACGTACAACATTAAAATACGCGTGGGTCACATCGTCCGACGAGAGACAAAGACAGCACACATCAAGACATCAATCACTGTCTTGTATATTGTATTCTATTGTATTGTATTGTATCTCTCCCCCCACCATACCTTACCTTCTCTGTATTCCTCTCTGCCTAAACCACTCCTCTTTCTCGCCTCAACTCGACGGTTGAACTAGCGGGCTTTAGTTTGTTTTCTTCCTTAGTCAAGGTTCAAAAGAGAATGTATTCAGCTCTGCCAATACACGGCTTGGGGATAGAGGCGAGCGTTCATCACGGCGGGCCGTCGTTGGATGGGTCGAACTTGCCCGTGGATTCTTGTGGGCTTGTTCTGACCTCCGATCCCAAGCCGCGCCTCAGATGGACGGCTGAGCTGCACGAGAGATTTGTGGATGCAGTAACACAGCTCGGCGGCCCAGAAAGTCCGTTCCTTTTATTTTCATCAGTCTTTTTCTTTTTCTTTCATGAGATTCGTCTCGGAAATGTTTGGTTGTGCTTGTGTGTGGGCAAAGATTCAGTTTTTAGATAGACACTGCCGGCAGTTGTTAATTTCTTGATTATTCGTTATGCTGAAAAGGAAAAAAAAAAATGTGATTTTTTGCATTTATGTTGAGCTTTAAATGTCGTTTTTAAGCCATACAATGTGTTGACTTCATATGCATTTCATAGTAAGCGTACTCCTTTCTTGTATGCATTCAGAAGCAACGCCGAAAACAATTCTTAGGACGATGGGAGTCAAAGGGCTGACGCTGTACCATTTGAAGTCACATCTTCAGGTATCATTGCATTGTTATGTAAGAATAAAGAAAACTTTTTATGTATGTAGTGATCAACCATAGACTTTCCAACGGCGATTATGTTGTAGAAATACCGCTTGGGGAAGCAAGCTAACAAGGATTTAATTGACAACTCTAAAGATGGTAAGCTTGTAGATTCATCGTTTCTTCAGAAAATGTCTAGATGTAAAGATGGGAGACTTTCAATTCCAAGTTATAACTATGATAATCCCATCTAGTACTGATTGATTCTTGGCAAAGTCTTTGCAGCGTCTTGTGTTTCCGAGAGCCAAGATACGGGCTCGTCATCTGCTTCGACGTCGGCAAGGATGATTGCTCAAGATGCAGTAAACGAGTATGATGATTTTCCCCGTTTAAGGATTTATGTCTTCTTTCTAATCTTATATCAACTACTTAAGGTCTTTTGATCCAACTATAATCACGCCTTCACTCTGTCACAGAGGCTACCAAGTGACCGAGGCTCTGCGCGCACAAATGGAGATCCAAAGAAGACTTCATGAGCAGCTAGAGGTTAAACTCTTCTTATTACCTGAATTGCCTGACTTTGCATTGAATTCCATTTCCATAGTTAACTGTTTTTCCTCTTACATGAAAGTCGAAGTTCTTACAGAATCGTAAACTAACTAGGTTCAACGCCATCTTGATATCCGAGTCGAAGCACAAGGGAAGTATCTACAATCCATCCTTGAAAAGGCTTGCAAAGCAGTGGAGGATCAGACTTTAGCATCTTCTTGCCTGGAAGCTGCTAGTCAAGAACTGTCTGAACTAGCAATCAAGGGAGGTAATAATATCAGTGGTCAAGGTACATCACCGTTAGCATCCGTGCCTTCAGCGCTTCTTGGAGACGGTGGCTTGATGACCAATGCGAGCCATAATACAACTCAATCTATCGTCGAATCTCACGACCCCTTAACCCTGAAGAAAAGACAAAGACCTTTCTTCGGTTCGGGAGATTCGACGATGCCTTATGACATCAGCAATACGAGGCCCGTGGAGTGGATGATGTGAACGAAGGAAATATATCCCGATATTCTTTATGTCTTCTGTGTTCATGCTATAATCTGTTTGATGGTGGAACTATGATAACTCGAATGTACATTCTTCGGCAAACTATTGTATTTTCAATTTGGGATCAAAGACAAAGTTTTCAAGATTCTTACTCAAATATATTCAGGCAGTAACAAGCTTCTCTACTACTGATAGTACACCTTGTAACTCCTCTGTGGAACACTCACCAAAGTAGCCTGCAACAGATCGACGTACAATGGCAGCTGAGCGACGAGGAAGATCTTCAATGGTATGCCCACGGCCATATATATGGGCAACGAAGCAATCTTCATCTTGTCCCCGAGAACAATGCTATGCGCCGTAGAAAAAGGACAGTTAACATGGCTGCTTTGGACATGAACAAGCAACTCAACCCCAGCACGAGCTTCATCGGCAGATTCATCCTGAATTTTTTCTCCTCGAACCTCGATGTGACGATTGCAAGAACTTCATAGTCTTATAATTTGAATTTTGGGCCACAACAATTTTTGAGGGTTGAAACGCCATGGAGGGTATGCATACATATGTTATCTTAACAAACTTTTAAAGTGTTCGCAGATAAATGTCTGTCAATTCATATTTCATTGATAGAGATGAGAATCGAACTTTCTTTGAAGTAAAATGGTTTTAATGCAGACAAATACTAATACATCATTCACTTATAATATGTGCTTTTTGACGAAAGAATAGCTGTCCAAATCAACCCATATTAATATAACAAGCAAATCGTTAACATTATTAAAATAATAATAAACACACGACAACTTTCATTAGTTATTACATAAATAAATCCTTTAAGCAAATGCAGATGAAGCACTGTGCAGGCCGACCTTCGCCTGAAGATCTTCCTTCCTGGCGCCGACGACCTTGTCGATCACTTGGCCGTCTTTAATGAACAAGAAAGTCGGCATGGCCTCGACTCCATACTCCTCCGCGACGGCCGTGACCTCATCGACGTCGACCTTCAGGAAGATCGACTGGGGAGTCTTCTTTGCGATCTCGGCGAAGACCGGCGAGATGATGCGGCACGGCCCGCACCACGACGCCGTGAAGTCCACCACGACCAGCTTGTGAGCGTCGAGGCCCTTCTGCAAATGAGCGCTCCACTCTTCGACGCCGTGGACGCCGATGACTTGTCCTTCAAGAGCCATTCTTCAGTTTGGTTTTTCGCCGATAAAAATGGAAAGATTCCGATATATATTTGGTTTTGATGTGTATAAGCGTGGTGGAAGATAAAGCCGAGCGGCGGTCCTCTTTTATAGGGCGCAAAACGTACGTATTCGCACGCGCTTGTTGAACGGAGGGAGAGGTAAGCAGTGACGTCATGAAGTTCTAGAACTTTCGTCTGCAATAAACGCGGCTTGACTTCGACTTCTTACTTCCTTAGAATTTAAAAATTATTCAACTGTCAATGAAATTTGCATAACGAAGTTTCCATGGATATATCATAAAGCTATATGGGGTTTTAATGAATCTGCTCAATATCACGTCCAGATTAAAAGAGTATAAAATTGGAGTTCATGGCGATGTTAATTTATTCATTTTTTTTAAATGGATATAGGTGCACATAGAAATTGGCCCATTTTTAGAATAATTGGGCCATTCAAAACCTTTAATGGGCAGACCCGTGTATGAGGATGGACATGAAGCATCATTATGTTTCTATTTTATTATCGTTGAAGAAATTATAGAAACAGTTTTGGTGTATTAATTTTAATTTTAAATCAGTTATTAATTACTATTTTATTCTTATTTTAATTCAAAAACTACACATTCAAATTTCACATTTATTATAATAATATCCTTAAAAATTAATTGAATCTTTTTAAATATAAAAAATAATATATAATTAAATTTTAAATATAATTCCATCTATTGAATATTTTAAATTATAATTATATTATATATATTTATATATTTAGCAAACACATCGAGAGTGCGTATAAGTGCTAGTATAACGTTAAGCATTGTGCTCTACTATATAAATAAATATAATTAAATATTTATATTTTATAATATAGATGGTATTATAATTTTAATTATGTGTTATTTTTTAATAAATAAAAAAATTGATTTGTCATGAGACATGATATAATTATAATAAATAAATAAATAAAAGAGCACAATGGTAATTAGTCAAATTAAAATCAATAAAAATAAAACGCCAAATTAAAGTGACACACCTAAATAATAGAGATATGTATATATGTATATGTATATATATATATATAGTAGAATCACATTGCAAAGTGATTGTTTTCTGGCAATTAAGCGTGTAAAAAAGTGTTATGGTCGATTATTGGAAAAAATAAAATAAAAAAAAATCTAACAGAGAAGAAGAAAATCATGAAGATTAGTCGTGGTGATACTTAAAAGAAGGATGATTTTAAATTTTAATCATTAAAGTGAGAAAAAAGGGAGCTCTAGCTAAGGTAGCGCCATTGATATGTATCATTAGACTCGTGCAATCTACTTTATTAAAATATATTATCTCGATCAATTGATACTGTGTTAGCGTGCCATTTGAGTATATAATTAGAAAGCCTTTTGACTGAACTAATCATTACTCATTTCGTGGTGCTAATATTAATATTTTTTTAATCTTAAAATGATTTCATTCCTTTCTTTCTGTCGTTTTATATCTTGGAATTATATAATACAAATATTCAGATAGATAGAACACATTTGGAAAGTACGCATAAGTAAGAAAAAAGCCTGTTGAAATGAAACATACCAAAACCACTTGCACTTTGCCCTTGGGTCCCATATGCTTTTGATTTTATTAAAAATAGATATTATACGATGAAATAATAAAATACCATTGAAAATTCCACATAATCAAACCATATATGGAACATTCATATGCTTCATTACATTTTTTTTTTCATAATTCTTTTAATTAAAAGCCACTCTCCTAGCTACTAAATAAAGAAAAAAAAAAGGAAGTAGTGCAATAAAAGGTTTGATATTCTAATTAAAAAGAAAGAAAAGAAAGCAGCTTTGTCACACACTTCAAGCATACAATCACACATACATAAGTAAGAAATATATATATAAAGTGGTCAAACATTTTCCGTTGACTGGGCGAGCAGTGGCTGAGTGGCGGATGACGGCGGCGGGCTTTGGATCGCAGCCTTTGCCGCCGACTTCCTCTCCTCGTTCTTCCCCCAGAGGACGAAGTAAAGCCCAATTATAATGAACACAGCACCAATAATCCTGCGAAAAAATATATATAATTTATTTTTTTCTTGAGTAAGAATATATATATAATATATATATTATGCAAGGCAATAAACGTTATCCTTACCCTCCCAAGTAGAACTCTTCGGCCATGAAAAGAGAGGCGACGATGGCGACAACCAACGTCTGAACAGGCTGATAGACAGCGACGAAGACTGGGCCACCTCTGTCAATGCACCATATCTGTACGGCGAATGCAATCCCTGAAGCCACCACTCCCTGCAAATATTTATGACCAATCAGATTAGTACAACCATGTTAAAATCTAAGGATTGGGGAAGAAGATGTTATGATATGACAGCCTTACAGCATAGAACACAGTGAACAGCTCCGAGCCAGAATGAACGAGCCAAGCCTGAGGGTCCCTCTCCACGAAAGCAGCGATGATAAGGAACTGAATCACGCCGAAGAAGCATTGGTACGAAGTGAATGAGAGCCTGGCGGGGTACTTTTTGAGTACAGGCGCCTGAAGCACGAGCCAGCCGGACCATGAAAGGCAATGGCCGATCAAGAATATGCAGCCAAGTGTCCAATTCTTCCCCTTCGCATCGCCGAGGGATAGGAGAATGTCGGAATAGGGAGAAGAAGGAGTAGATGTGACGTTTAGGACGATGTCTTGGTGGACTTTCGGGCTGTAGATTGTGGGGCCTTTGTACAGTGTGATCACCGACGCGCCCACCACGCAGAGGAGTGTTCCGGCGACTTTTGAGATCCCCTCTTTACGATCCAACCTCACTTTCTCGATCCTAATGAGAGAGAGAGAGAGAGAGTTTTGTTATAAAACCGAGTTTCATCTCCTTGCATGGATCAGACCATATTAGATGCAATAATGGTAAAGTAAAGCTTGCCTGAGTACGACGGCCAAGAGAAAAGTAATGGCTGGGACTGAGTTTTGAATTGCCGAAGCAAACGTTGGCGATGTGTTCTCCAAACCCAAAAGATAAAACCCTTGATTAGCAGTTATTCTGCCAAAGAAAAAAAAAAGACAAACTTTAACGTTAATTAATTTAAGATACTACAACATCAAACGTACTTTATGATTATCATTACATCATGCATACCCGACAATGGCAAGGAGGAAAAACTGAAGCACGAAGTTCCATGAGATCGGCGGTCTCTCTTTCCTGAACATTAATTAAACAATGAGAAGAAGCTCATGTTATTACTCAGAAATAAAACGAAGAAAGATTAATTAATGAACGAAACGTACTTCTCAAGAAAATAGGCAAAGGGCAAGAGCAAAATCAAAGCCAAGATGTTCCTATAGACAGGGAACACAATCTTGCTGATGCCCATGTTGAGCGCAGCCCTTGAGACAACATGGAAACCTGCGTAGCCAAACTGAAGCGCCAGCATGGCCAAGTGGAGCTGAAATCTCTCTGGTATGGCGCATGATATCCTTCTTCCTAAACCTGAATTACTACCAACGTCCGCCATTGTAATGAACTATTACTATGTTCTTTTTTTTTTTGTTGATCTAAAGCTAGTTTTTATATTAAAACACTTGGGTAATGAAATAAGAGAAATGGGAGAACTAGGAAGCTGTGGTGTGATTTTCTAGGGTAGAGTCTAGGGCTATATAAATATTATTTTCAAAGGTAGGGGAGTGACCCCACTTAAATAAATAAACTACCAAATAATTTCTTTAAAAAAATAATGAAAAGATGTCGAGTTCGATCTACCTAAAGTATTAACCTACGTAATTAGTTCAATGTCTATGCAAATTGCAATCACACACCGTTGAGTGAGACCCTATTCTCAATTGGTTGTCTCCCACATTCTTCAACTCCTTTCTTTTATTATTATATTCCTTCCACGCTCTTGGCGGACAAGACAACCCCTCATCGCACTATTAAAAAAAATAATTATAAATACAGTGAGAAAAATAGAAAAAAGGAAAGAAGAAATAATAGCACGTACACACATACATGCGGGTGTGTGTGTGTGTGTGTGATTTTAATTGGTATGGATCTATTTGGATGCATGCGATTAAAGATGATGTATGATGATAACTTGAAGTGATGGCCTGTGGTGGTGAGCCGCCATCGATAGATACTGCGCACGCATGGACAGCTCTTCTCTATGCCCTACCACGATTAACTAATCTTGGAAGAAAAATACAAATAGTATATTTATAACAAATTAAATTAATTACTTAACGAATATCTCCGTATTAAGGAAAAATAAAAGATTTTGAATAGTAGTGATTTTTCGTTTATAATCGAGAGAGAAATATGTAAAAAAAAAAATTAAAAAACCCTCTTTTTCTCTCGTGATAATATGGACAATTGATTAATTAGTTCGTAAATTTATCTTATTTTCTTTGTATATAAAGCTAGTACGAAATTCGTTAATCGTCATTAGTCGCTTTAAGCTTTTTTATTTCACGAGCGACATATAGATTATGATAAATCATAGTTGTTTAAGGATATTAATACTGTGTTTCCCACTTACCGCCCACTTTCATCATGTCAGGAAGATTTTTATTACTCTTTTGCTTTCCGAAAACATTGTGTCCCCTCCCATAGCCGTGACCATCATTTCCATAATCTTTTATTTATATTCTAGTATAAAGTCGATATACCCTTTTGATATAATATGGAAAGTAAATATATTCTAGAAATTATTATTACAGAAATTCCCATGGTGCTGAGTCAAGAATATTTACATTAGAATTTCCTTATTTACATACTCTTAGATGTAATAAATAAATACATGCATACGAATAGTGATCACGAAAAGAGATAGTGCTGACCCGGCAAGAAAGAACCGGTCGGTCACTCAGCCACACAAGTTCTTCCACACAAGTTAAATGCGTATATATGTAATGAAATTACAATGTTAATGCATCTAATTTGGTAATCAATGATTAATTGCGTATATATATACATAATTTTTTGGAATGTGTATCTTTTTTTTTCCCAATGTTCTTCCACACAAGTTAAATGCTTGACAGCCATGTTAGATTTTCTTTGATATATATATATGTATATATGTAATGAAATTACAATGTTAATGCAGTCTTGACGCATGGATGACATTTTGATTATGAAAGAAATTATTAAATATAAGTATATATTAAGCAATTATGCATCTAATTTGGAATCATGGGACAAGATTTAGCGGTTGAAAGATTATCATTAATTCTGCTACACGAAAGTACAGACAATGGAAATGAAGGCTAAGCGTGATTTTTTTCTTCCTTTTAAGGGTTTGACCATCGTATATATCATTTGCATAATTCCTCCCTATGAGGAATTTTATGGTGCTCACCTTATGTGAGCACCTTGCGTGGGCACCTGTTGATGTGGCACTGATTCGTGTCATATCAACATGCCACATCAATATCGGACGTGATGGGGCGTTAGTTAACACCTTCTAGGTGTCATTGATCGACACACGGATGCTGATATGGTATGTTGACGTGATAAAAATTAGTTTCAAATACCAGGTGCTATATAAGCCGTCAACATGTCATATCAGCATCCGTGTGTCGATCAATGACACCTAGAAGGTGTTAACTAACGCTCCATCATGTCCGATATTGATGTGGCATGTTGATATGGCACGAATCAGTGCCACATCAACATGTGCCCACGCAAGGTGCTCACATAAGGTGAGCATCATAAAATTCCTCCCTATATATATATATATATTCATTACACAGACATTTCTGTTCAAACGCGTGTTAACTGCAATAATTGAGAATCCCAATTGTGCTCGAAATCTTCGATTCCATGATGCTAGTGGTTCTCGTAGGAAGATAAAGAAATTAATTAAATGGAGGAACAAAAATCAAAATTAATATATATATATATATATATATATATATATATATTAACTAAGTAATTGAGCGGATATTAGAGAATTAAAAAGCCAAATAGAAATGCAGGATGAATTGGTAAAGCAATATGGAAAGATACCTCAAGATATTTGCAATATTTAATAAAATGTTTTTTATTTAATAAAATTACTAAATTCCGTTAATTTTCAGGGATAGAATAGTGAAGCAACAACACATGTGCATGCATATGACATGTCAACGAGCAATCTTGCGTTTGTTGCTTTCTCAATACAAATTACTTGATGTATAGAAGTCAAAATTTAACCCTTCAATTAATTTATATTATATATATACATATATTTGTGTGATAATATTAAAGGTCATCTATAATATTAAAAAAAAATCATATGTGGGAGTTCTTGATCGATGCAAATTGTTAACATTATAAAAGAGCAATATTTATAATATGAATTAAAATAGGCAAGCCATGGGTATAGTTTTTGGTAGTGCCTCGTTGGCCTTTCCACATATTGATATAAACTGACATATATAGACAGACAAACAATACAAGTGGTACAAACGAGTGTCGACTACACCTTACATTACATTACAATCATGCTAATAACATAAAAGGAAAAATTTAAATTTGAATCAGTTAATAATTACGTTACAAAATAATTGAAACGATATCAGTGAAGTTAATTAAGATGTTAGATTAGTGAAACCAAAAACTATACAAATATATACATACACTCGCATGGAATAAGATTTGAAATCCTAGCGTTGCAAATTCAGTCATTATTCCTTGTCGGATATTCTTCTTTGCTCTGTCATAAAGGTAATGAATTTTGCCAGAATTTTGTGAGATTCTTGCTTAGAATCTACCAACAATTTGAGATCAAGTTTGAACATTCAACGTTCGTGCATGAATTTTCTGACACACAAACACATGAATATGTGTGTATGTATATGTATATGTATATGTATAAGATCTTGAAGTGAACATCACCCTCCACTGCCTAGATATTCGGTTGATCCACTACGATCGTAGAAACCCTATTTTTCATTCATTAACGAAAAAAAAAATACATATATATAAGATAGTTTTATATTTGGAACTAATTAAATTTCTAAAGTAGGTAAAGCTTGTATTAGATCTCCATCTCCTCCCTTTGGGAACATCTGCTTGACTTTATGCGATTTTAAGCCTAACGTTATAAGAAGATAAACGATAGATCCACCAATAGTTTCTTTATTTCATTCATTTGGAACTTTTGGCCCATAAATTGATTCCAAACACTGAACCTGAAATCAAGTAAAGCAGATATATTTCGCCTAACTGTCTGATAAAAATAAATAAAGTTTTATCATCTTCACTGGGCAAAAAAAAAAAAAGGGTTAGAGAAGAAGAGTTCATTTCTACGTATATTGATTGGTATTTGTTTATAAAAAAAAACTTTTTCCCAATTTTCTTAATTTTTTTTTTCTAATGAAAAACTGCCTGTGGAAAAAAAAACCTATAACTAAGCACTGTCGTAATGTCTCTACGTTGATTTGATACGCCAGCAGAAACTCAATCTTTTGTTTATTACGTAAACGATAATCTTATTATTTCCCAACATTATCAGAGTTGTCATTGTCACTAGTGCTAAACAACCGACTTAAGTCTTTTCATAAGATAGTAAACTTAACGAACATGCTTGATAGTTACATTTACGGCTCGTTAAAATCTGACGAAGCAATTATCAATCCAAACAAAATAAATAAAAATTATGGGTCAAATAATAATTAAAAAAAAAAAAAAAGGATCCCCCATATGTCAGATATCATAGAAATAGCGAGATATCAACTATAGTAACCATTATATAATTAAATTAAATAAATTGGTTTAGTCGTGACTTGATGAATATTCACACACAAAGCACATATTACCTAGCTAAAGATTAATATTCTTGCAGGAATCTTTCAAGACAAGGGCCACCACCACCTTAAAAACCCATCAATAAAACCCTTGAAAAAATATATTTTGGGTCGATTAATCGCTAACCATTTATGACATCCACGTTCATGGGATGGTATTGAGTGACAAGGTCTCCATTACCAACGGTCTTCTGAGCACTGAGAAAGAGGAAGAAAAAGAGAAAAAAAATATCAGAATAGGGTCCCATCATATATAATAAAATGGCACTTCGACCATTACGATATAAAATTCTAATACGGCGATAAGCATCAAGCAATGGGGACAGAGAAGAGAAGATTCCTAGTTGGACGTCATTTTCAGTTAAACTGAGGCAAGTGGACATTGGCTTTTCGAGTTTAATAAGGGCTACGTGTTCTTCTTACACTATATAGTTCTCTTTTTTAAATTATTGAGACTGAGCTATTATGTGTTTCAAATGAAATTTTGCATATAAATCTTGAGCTGCAATATATTTGAAGTAGGAAATCAATGTAATAATGAAAATGATATTTGATCGATAGCGAATAAGCATATGACATGAAAATATGTGTAATAATATAACATTTGGAATTATTCAACAAAGCACTTCGAAATGCATCATGATGTTATATATACGAATTTCCACCCCAATTTCGTGATGTGTACCTAATTATTTCGACCATGTGTGGCATTTAAATACGATTAAATTTCATTTGATAGGAACATTATCAACCAATAAAACAACGTTTATTTCATACTTCATGAGATGGGCCTATATCCCATGGTTTGCTATAAAAAAATATAATATATATGTATATGTATATATTTGGGCCTTTCTGAAATTGTTTAATATATGCAGACTTAGAAAGTCGTGTGTTGTAAATTGTACCGATGTTGGGCTACAATCACATCATTTTACAACATAGGATTTTATTTTCCTAAGATCTCTGATATATATAAACATTATGTGTCTGCGTAACGTTTTAAATTTAACCGTTAAAAACAACATGAGGGGTCCTTATGCTCTAAGTCTCAAATATGTTGGGCACATACATACATACGACATCCAAGAGAATTAATTGCAACTACTTTGTCCCTACATTCTTAACATCTTTAACTAGAACTTCACATAACGAACTGATTAAAGCCAGGGTTTGTTCATGACATTAGAATTAAATGAGCCTTCCTTATTTAATGAAATATCGATAAAAAAAAAATTAAAATTTTCTTCTCATAAATGTAAATATTAAGTAGTTAACTTGCCAGCTGCTAGTTGATGAATCAAGACTATAGCAGAGAAAGAGATGTGAGATGATTATTGAATTATTTGTAACGAATGATGGGATTTTTGGACCACAGTGATGCCATATGATATGGATGGACTCACTGCCATATACAAAAACTAAGCACGCCTTTGTGTTTTTAGGGCTCACTCTATAAAAATAAATACTTCTCTTTTCCTAATATTTCCACGCCCTATATAACCCTACTATTCACATCGGCTTGGCCATTACGCTGATATATATATTTATATCTTGTTATTATTAATTAACGCAGACAATAAATACAATATTTATTTTTGCCAAAAACTTATGTGCAATGCCCTTTTCGCCATCAGAACATTGCATTAAATGATATTGCACGCTGTTGTTTATGAAGATACAGTAGAAGTAGTGAGTGATAGGATATATCGTAGTCTCAGTTTCTTTTTTAGTAAAAATTACAGTATAAAAGATGTTTTAAGATTTAATTAGAAAAAAATTAATTTTCTTGAGATATACAATTGATAATAAAGGAAAGCATCAACGTTGGTGCGTTATGCGATCTTTTCTCTAATGCGCACTATGTAGTGTGAATAGAATAATAATGAGATTTTTTTTTTCCTACATAGAATGCAAATAATAGAATATCAACATTTGCATGCCTATGAATTATTGTTATTATATATAGCCTCTAGATATAAATGGAAATTTCTTTCGAAAGAAACATGCATTCACTCACCATTTCTTCCGAAAGAAACATGCATTTACTCATCAAAAGAGTGGAAAATTTTTAAATTCTATTAAGTTATATGTGGAATATAAAAGGGACTTGTAGCTGTGCATCGAGATATATATATATATATATATATATATGTATGTTCTATATTTACACTACTAACTCAATGTTCAATATTTATTTTCCAATTGAAAAAAAAAACCCTTAAAAAATATCTCGAAATCCATTTATGCAAACTTATCTTCACAGTTCACACCTTATATTAGGAACTTGGGAGCACTCTATATCGAAGAACCTTACACCTAGCACGTGATATGAAATCTTGAAACATGTGCAAGTTACTTCACTGTCCTAAATCTTACTATCGATAAAAGGAAAAATATATATATATTGAAATTGTAAATTATGACACACAACTTTATGGAACAAAGTGGATGATGGCATTATAAACAAGAACTGAGAGAAGAAGTATGTGTTAGAAGGAAAAAAGATACGTCCTTTTCTCCAAAGATCATTCACTGTACTTTCTTAAGGTACAGTACAGAAGTTTCGAACACAAGGAAAAGTTCGTAAGATTTTTCTGTTTCGTACACAACATACCATATCGAGAAGCCTATAGAAAATGCAGCCCTTTAATCTTTTCTACATATATATTATATATATCTCAACATTTTATAAAAATGGCCGAAGTAATACTTTGTGATGTATATGTGACATTCATATGCCAATGAAACTTGGCAATTAATAATTCCAAAAGTCTTTTCAATCATAGAAATAAAAATTTAAGCTTTCTTTCTTTCATGGGTCAGGCTCAGATCGTTCAATGTCAACTCAATGACAGCCCTTCTTTAGTAACCTTCTTCTCCGAGGCCATTAGTTCAGTTTGTCGTTCATTGTATTAACTGCTACTTCAATGAATACTTTAAAAACTGTTTTTGCTGTTGTCAATATGTATATATATTATATGTTGTAAACATAGGTCAGGTAAGGACATTCAATTGCTCTGAATTATACTTTTTGGGATTATAATAGAACATTATTTTATGAGTACTAATTAATATTCGTCAGGGTGAAGGCAGCAGATATATATAAAATATTATCCAGCATTTGAACGGATTATAGGGCAAAAAAAAGGCAGCATAGAGTTGAACAAAACCAATCTTGTTCTGATTGTGATAATCAAGAAATAAATAAGTTTTTAAGTCAAAAGCCAAGAAACAACCTTAAGTTCCACACAAAAGGTTAGCATCAGCCCAGAAAATAAGGATCATTCGGTAAGGTCAACAAAAAACAATGTAATAAAAAATTCAACAACACAACAGAAGCAGAAAATCATACTCGAAAAAAGCAATTAAACAACAATAATCACTTGTAAATGTCTCATCGATTTAAAGTTCTCATTAACCTTAATCTCCTACAAAAGGGTTTTTAGAACAAGTCTAAAGCACTTGATAATGTCAATAACAATTCCAATTTTCCATCTTTAAGAAACATCAAGGAGAAACAAACACACCCACTAAGACAACAAAACCCTTCATTTAAAAAAGAAACAACTCCCACGACCTTGCAAGAATTCTCTTTTCTTTTCAAGGTCTTGGTGGTGGAAAGAATTGCGTACCAGCCATAAAAGAACTAAGTGGAGTGGGATAATTCATCGACGAAGGGTCGCTAACCATTGCAGTAATATTCATGTTGCCGCTGGGGGTGATGGCCTCGGAGGTGGTGGTTGTTGCCGCGCCGGCGCCGGCGATTAGGTTAAGAGGCCGCTGGTGGGAACTTTCTCCGATTGTCATGCCCGTGCTGTAACGATTTTCCGGGCCTTGATCGTAGAGGATTCCCTTAAAGACGTGACCTGAGATGTTCACCGCCGTTTGATACGCCAAGTGTTCTTCGGGATCATCCATTGCACTTACTCTTACACATCGGAACACTGCTGGTGAGTTTATCTCTGCAGGGAAGTGTCCTAACTCAAACCCTAGTACAAGCCAAGAATTACAACATAATTCAGAATCTATGTAGATCAATTGGCTGACTATGTTGACCCACAAAACTTGAAAAAAACAATCATTCTTGAACATAAATATTTGGTTTTCTTATTAAGTTTTTTCTTTCTCTATTTTTCATCTTGTTAAATCAAACTTGACATGTCTTGATATAGATTCACTTGCGTCAGTCTTACTTTGTAACAGTAAACCGAAAGAAAAGAAAGGTAAAGTGTGGAGGTTGCTGACAGGTAATTGAGTGAAGCTGGCATGGAGAATTGATCATTACACGCCAAAATGAATACACACATTATGATCATGCAATTATAACTGTACGCCTTCATACATATTCAGTCATCAATAATATGCAGTAAGAACTTTAGCTTACTTCAATTCCATGGCTTTTCTTTGTACTCTGCATATTTCACAAGTTATTATTACCGTTCTTGAATGATCATATAGTCATCTCTCTTTCTCACACACCCAATACCAACCCCTTCTCAAGAATAAAAGCGAAAAATTAGGGCGAAAATATAAAGAAAATAACATCACCTGATGGGTTAGCTGCCAAACGCGAACTAGTAGCAGCAGTACAAGCAACAAGGCTATAATTCCCACCACCACCACCACCACCACCACCACCACCGACGCCGCTCGAGTCATCACTGAGCCTTTTACCACTGCTCTCATTCATCTGCTGTTGCTGCTGACTCAAAGTAGACAGCTGCTGCTGTCTCTCACGCCTCTTAGCCGCCGGAACCCACGTGCTCTTCACGTGCGTCTGGCACTCGAAGCCCCTACTCTTACAGCAAGTCCTACACCTCATATGCATACAATCCTTCTTAGCTTGATTTCCACAGTCCTGACAGTTTATGCCCTCACTACCACTGCTTCTTCCTTGCCTCATCACCATACCAAGACCTGACGATAATCTGTAGCTGCTGTAGTTCAAAGAATCCTCCCCAGTATTGTTACCACTGCTGCTAGGGTTGATGATAAGATTGCCGGCGGTGGTGCCGTTAGCTTCGTTGTTCCTTCTGCTTGGGCCGACGGCGAAATCCACGTCTTGTATGTTACCCTGATGATGATGATGATGATGGTGGTGATGCTGAAATTGATGGGCTCTTTGCTGATGGAGTTGATAGTACTGCTGCCATAATTCAAAACCCTTGTTGTAGATCTCTTCGTTCTTGAACAGAAAAAGGCTACTGTTAGTGTCGGTTTGTTGATGTTGATGATCTTGGTCTTCTTGATCTTTACTACTACCACCTAGTGAGAAGAAGCCAGACATGTCTTCTTTTTTACAAAAACCTACGATGATTATATAGCTAACCAACCCTAAGCAAAGCTCAATTCTTGAGAGCGAATTTTACAACGCTTTAGGAAGAAGAAGAAGACCTAAGATAATTAGACAGGGGGTTAGTGAAAGAGATGTAATTATAAAGTATAGTGCTGGCAAGATTCCAAACTAGTGTGTGTTACTCTGTGTGAAAAAAGTTTTTGGGGGTTTAATTTGTAAATATATGCAAATTTAGGTTATTTGAATGTGACAAATGACAAATGACAAATGCCTTTAATTATTGCTACTATAAATACCAATGCAAAGAGGTATGACTTAAGTATTTCTGAGTGTGTGTACTCTCTGTCTGCAGGCTTTTTCTTATCTTTTTTTTTTCATGAACAATTTTTTTGGAAATTATTTAGGGCAAGATAAATTAATAAATAAATAAATGGAATTAACATGAAAAGATGTAAGAAAGAAGGCTTCTTTTCGTTGGTTCGCTTCTCTATGTGAATCATTATTTCTCTCTTGGCTTCATTTGCTTTGACAAGCTCGGTCAATGTATAACTTATTTCAACTCTTTTCGCCTCTGAGTAATAACTTCTACATTTTATATTTAATAAAAAGCTTTGTAATATTTCTATTTTGTACACTAATGCTAATTTATTTTTCTATTTATAATATTATTGTTATTAACATGATTGAAACTTTAATTGCTATATTTAATTAATTGTCATGTTTTATCTCATATTTAATTAAAAATATTTTCCCCCCGGAAAATGGGTTATCTTATAGGTCTTGTTGGGTTTATCGTCCGTGTTAAAAATACATTACTCCTATTATTATTATTATTATTATAAAATTTGATAATTTTTCCCATGATTTATTCTTTTAAGTAATTTTTTTTTTTTGAACTTTAGAATGCATTAAATTCACAGCCCTGCAAACGCCGCCATAAGCCACTGTAACTACTTCTCTGCAACCTCAATTTAAGACATTTCTTTTATTAATTGTGAATACATAGTACAAATGTATGTGTGTATATATATATATATATTTTGTAGTCTCTCTCTATGTATATATACATACATGTATATGAATAAAGTTGTGTGGCACTGAATGGTCTTTCTTTAAGCAGAAAATCTAGGGAGACTTCTGTTTCTACAGTTCTCTTACAGTTCAATATTCATCAAGTAACATTCAATCTCAGCCGTTGCATGACGATCGAAAGGACTGTGTTCGTCCACGTGGCAACGCGTCAGCATTTTTTTCGCTTATTCGTCCATGTCCGCAAATCACGCTCTACTTTTTTCATTTCTGACAATTCCCATAATTTACGTTATTTAATTAATTAACATATTGCTATTAATGCTACGTATATATATATATATATATTTTTGGTATCCATCTTCAAATAAATAAATAAATTCACGGAAAATAAACCAGATATAGAAACAGAAGATCAGTCCCATTTTAGTCGTAAGATCCTCTTCACAATCAATACCCGATAATTAGGGTTTTTTCGTTGATGATAGAAGTCACAGTCATATATATAATATTAACCTGTGATTGATTTATTTGTTTTCGAAGCCCTTTTTTTAATGAACAAAATATAAATTAAATTAATTAATTCTCGAGTGTATAAAAACCTAGTGGCTACACTACACTACATCGATGCTACTTAGTACAGTCCTTGCAATGTGTACAACGCCTCGTATTCCAAATTGCAATTCTATGGCTAATCATTTTTTCAGCATTGACATATAAACTGCCTTGACTTCTGTATTAAATATTTAAATGTGATAAAAATATATAAGTGTAATTAATGAGGGTTTTGTATGTATATGTCGAGACAGTATTCAGAGGTCAACCCATTGATAGTAACATGACTTCGCAAAGTTGGCTTTTGTTCTCATATTTACATCGCTTGTAGTTGGGCATCTTGAGATTAAGATGATCGTAATTATTAAATATATTTTTTAATTAATCAGCTTATTCATGATAAGGTTTTTGTACGTTGTAATTAAAAATAAAATAAAATATTGGAAGCTGCTTGACAAGACATCTCCTTGAGAAGGGAGATGAACTTTCGAAAAGACATGAACTACGCTTCGAGTTTGGACCATCCTTAAACCTTACCACACTCATATGACACTTGTGTATATTATTAATCAATCAGTCTATGGTTTTCATTCATGAGAAGATAAAGGTCTAGAAAATATATATTTTTATAATAATAAAACAAGAAAAAAATAGTAGCCAAAGAAGAAAAAGGTTGGTGCCTAATGCTGCTAATCTTAAACAAGTTCACGTGAGAGCCAATAATCGATGGCCGTGATTAAAACCATGAAAATGATTAAGACTCCTTGAATGATTAATGAATGCTTATCTTTGTCAAATTGCTAAATTATGTTCTAGGAATGCAATTATTTTTTTGGCCGAAATGCAAAGGTTGAAATGAATATAAAAATTCAATTTTTTTTTTTGTGGCCCGAGATCTTCTTTCAATATACCTTCGGCGTTTTAAGCTTTGCATGAAACAAAGGTTCAACCTTTTGTAAATCACCTTGAAATGTTTATTTATGTAATCTTTATTTGTTTTAAAAAAAAGTTAAAGAGCATGCATTTTTGTCTTACTATCGTCAGTTGATATTATTATGACATTCGAAAACTACATATGATCAAAATTTGAAATTTCAAGCCATATATACCAACCAAACAATAATGAATTTGAAACTAAAAATGAATTGCAGTAATAATCTCAGTGACACATCGAGCCTTGTGTCCGATTCACCTTTTATTCAGGGGTTGACCTCCTCTTGATAATAATAATAATAATATACAAACTTATATTAGTATATATTTATTTAATTATCTTCAACATGCCCCAAATAATGTAAGAAAAAAGAATGGGGAAACAAAGAATTAGTCCGAATCCTAGTCATCACATGGTGGGTCCGGGTCAACTTTAGGTGGGTCCTCATGGGCCCCATCCATGTGATGGAGTCATGGTAAAGTCCAGGCAACAAATGACATTAGGCCGTTTTATTTTAGTGTATGTTATAGATTTAGGCCTTGATTAATATGTATTTATAGACCATCTTAGGTTTCTTTGTGAGTATCATTATTTGTTTTATTGGACATTATCAATCTATATGTACCTCAAGTAAGAAGCATCGAGACGGCCATATCACGTGGGATATTTTTTTTATTTTTTTTTAACTGCTTTTGATAACCCTAAGACCAAATTTAAATCCAAGGTTTTCATTAGCTTAGGGATCTTAATACGACTAAAGTTTATATTCTCTTTAAAGAAAGAATAATAATTAATAAAGGATAATTAAATCATTTAGAAAGTGGTCCTAGTGGCATTTTTACCACAAGAAGCCAACTAGCCAAGCAAGGGGTTATGGGTAGTTAAGAGAATCTCGAAGAAAATATTAAATGTACATGTAACTCATTCAATTACAATTGTGAATCCATATGATGTAAATATTTTGGAAAAAAAAACAAAAGAAAAAAAAAACGGACAAATTAATTATTTTTCTCTCTTTGAAGCCATATAGGGCTTTAAATGGGCTTTTATATAGGCTTTAGACTATTCTAACGGATAAATGGGCTTTTAATGGGCTATGATAAAATGTTGTCGAAGATAAAATTGGGCCAGCGCATTTAACAACATAGAACCTAAAGAGCTTTTTTCAAAATAAAGCCTTGTTCGCAAATACTATGAAAATAACACTTTTTTGTTTTTTTTGTTCTTGTCGGATTTAAAATTGTAAGAGATTATTACTATGCTGAGCATCAGCAATTGTCACGGACAACTTTGTTTTGCAAAGAAATTTTTATAGCGACGCCAAAGACTATATTTCGAAAAGATTGGGTGGAAGACAGTGCAATTAAAGCAGAAGATTCTGATCATCAACTGTTTGATGAATTGCTTCAGACACCTGTGATTTGGAGGAGATTCTGTAGGAACCATCTACTTTTTCTTGTATGTAAAGCACTTCAATAATCTTCAGATTTTACTTGTTTTCTCCTTGGTCCTTGCGATGTGCTTACGGAGAATTCAATTCACACATAGCTTGAGCAAAGCTCAGAGATTGTTGGAGTATATATGTTCACGACCATTCATGGGCTACCATCATCTGACAGTACCTCATTGTGTTCTGCTGAGCCATGTCCATGATCGCAGTCAAGCTCCAAGCTTTTCTACTTCCTTAGCTTCCAAATGTTCATCACTCTGTCATGACTCGTTGATTTCGACCAAGGTGGTTCGACGGTACTGTTCTTTAGAGGATTTTGAGTCGGAAAGAGCGTCGGATATTGGCCCGATAGACGGTGTCGATAAGGTTTATAGAACTGTGTTGGATTATGCCAATCCTGAGTACAAAATGGAGAATGCTCTTGATAATCTAGGCGTTGAACTCACAACACCTTTGGTGGTAGAGGTTTTGGATAGGCTTCGTTACGACGAAAAGTTAGCCTTGAGGTTCTTTACTTGGGCAGGTCATAAAGAGAGTTTCAGTCACGAGCCCGAATCTTACAATAAGATGATTGATATCTTGTCTAGTACTAAATACAAGGTCAAGCAGTTTCGTATCGTCTGTGATCTTCTTGATTACATGAAGAGGAGCAAGAAGGATTCCGTCCCCATCGATGTTTTAGTGACTATGTTAAGAAGATACACGGAGAAGCATTTGACCCATCTTCAGAAATTTGCAAAGAAGAAGAAGATAAGAGTGAAGAAGCAGCCAGAGATAAACGCATTCAATCTTCTTCTCGACGCTCTGTGCAAATGCTGTCTTGTCGAGGATTCAGAAGCGATGCTTAATAAGGTGAGATCCGTGATTGTCCCTAATGCTGATACTTACAACGTCTTGTTCTTCGGGTGGTGTAGGGTTAGAAACCCTAAAAGGGCCATGAAAGTGTTGGAAGATATGATGGAGATGGGCTTCACTCCCGATAATTTCACTTACAACACAGCTATGGACACGTTTTGCAAAGCTGGGATGCTGAACGAGGCCGGTGAACTCTTACGGTTCATGAAAACAAAGGGTTCAACCATGTCTTCTCCAACCGCGAGAACGTATGCGATCATGATGGTGGCCTTAGTCCAAAACGATAGAATCGAGGAGTGCTTCGAAACCCTTAAAGACATGATAGAAAATGGTTACTTACCCGACGTTTCGACCTATAATGAGCTGATCGAAGGCATGTGTTCTTGCGGAAAGATCGAAGCTGCTTACAAGTTCTTGGAAGAGATGGGACAAGCTGGTTATCCTCCAGACATCGTCACCTACAATTGTTTCCTTAAAGTTCTCTGCAATAACAAAGACAGTGACGAAGCGATTAGGCTTTACGAGAGAATGATCGAGGTGGGTTGTGAACCGAGCGTACAGACATACAACATCCTCGTTGGAATGTTCTTTAAGATTAGAGATTCTCATGGTGCGTTCGAGACTTGGAATGAGATGGAGAAGAGGGGATGCAAGCGAGACACTGATACGTACTGTACTATGATCGAAGGTCTTTTTGAATGTGGCAATGAGAAAGACGCGGTTTTGTTACTACAACAGGCGATAGATCTTGGGATGAAATTACCGTACAAGAATTTCGATGCGTTTATGATGAAGTTATCCGAGATTGGGGATCTCGGCGGCATACACAGACTGTCCGAGCACATGAGGAAGTTTTATAACCCTGCCATGGCGCGCCGTTTTGCTTTGAGTCAGAAAAGGAGAAGCATGAGCTTGAGAGGGAAGTGATGAGAAAAGTGTGCCTTAGAATACGTTCACATGATATATATTTGTAATTTTCAGACAACTATGTTATCCATCAGATTTATCTCAAGCCAATTGATGAAAGTAATACTGAGTAGGCAAAATGTCTATTACAACTCATAAAAACCTTTTAGAAAACAGCATATAATGTAATTCTGCTGTCAAAAGTAGACACAATCACACAATCTTACTACAGTGCCTTATTACAACCAGGAAAAAAAAAAGGATTGCTAATATAGTATCAGATACTACCTGTAATATGAAACCGTGTCGCCGCATCAAAAGTCTTAGCTCTTCGTTCGTCCAAGCTAAAAACAAGCTCTCAGTCAGACGAAATCATCTAACCTGCGAAGTCGAGCACAACAAACCCGAAGCATCAGCCCCGACCACCGCGAGATCACAAATGGTACAAAGCTGACCCTGCTGAGCTGGCACGAAATGAGTACTACAATAAGGGCAGGTTACATCCTTTTGTCCTCTATAGATAGGAACGTAGGTGGCCCCACAGACCACGAAAGGGTTCCTGAAATCGTAGTTCAGCTGAGACGCATCCTTGGTGCTTCTCTCAGCTGCCTGCAGCACCTGCCGGGCCATCTTGGCCTGATTCTCGCTGCTCGGGTTAGTCTCCAGGAGCCTACGCGCGAAATTGGCTGCGTAGCTCATGTTCTGGGCCTTGAAGCAAACGGTCATGGCATTCTGCAACGCGAGCCTCGTGTGTGGAAGCTGGAGGCTGCAGTGCGTGAAATAAGCAGCGAGCTCTTGCTGGCGTGTGGGGTCGTCCTTCAATTCCCTCCTCTTGAGTTCCATCTTTAAGCCCAGCACGTATTCTCTGACGATCACGATCAGTTCCTTAACTTCGTCCACTTCTCGCCGTGTTTCGACCACGATCAACGGGATTGTAAAGAGAATGGCCACAAACTGCTTAAGAGCCTCTGAGAGTTTCCCAGCAGTTGTAGCTTTGTAGCCGGCTTTTAGCTTCTCGTCGAGTTGGGAGAAGTTGAACACAAGAGCGGGTGGGCCCCGAACATTGGGACTTGCCGACTCGCTCCAACCCCTCTCCACCGCAACCGAGATCACTGGTGCGGAGGAGAACGCACGTAAGTAAGTGTGACTTCCCGAGTGAAGATCGATGAATTGTGACTTCAGAGGAGTGAAGTTCTTTATCCCCAATTGTCGGCTCAATAAGCGCATGGCAGTGTCGAAATTTCCAGCAGCTGCGTGCTCGGCTGCTAGAGACGATCTCTGGGTCCATATTTGGCTCACTGGCATACCGAGAGTCGGCGTAACAAACACAGAAGATCGTGCATTTTGAGCCGTCTTTGGAGTCTCGGCATCTGGAGGAAGTTCGAGGTCTTCAAGATTCCATCCTCCTTCCTCCTCGGGTACGTCTTCGCCTTCGAGCGCCGTAGAAATATCTCCATTCTGCACATTGTCCGCCTCACCGATGTCCAAAGCCTCGCCCCAATCGGCATCAACAGCTTCTTCGTAGTCCTCTTCGATGCCCCGGCTTGTATCATCAAGGCAACCTTCGAATATACCTTTACTGACCATCAACAAAGGCCAATCACCGGCACATAAGACCGGACTCGGAGGCATCAGAAGAGAAGCTTTCTTGCTTTGTGGCAAAGAAGGGATGCTATCACCGAGTTCTGAAGCAAGACGCTCGGCATCATCGTTGAGCCCGTGGGTCGAAGCTGTGATGTAAGCAAGAGGCAAATGGCCCGCCTTCTCAAGAATCTTGACACGCTCTCGGGCGTCACCGAGGTAGAGGGCATCATGAAATTGGCCCATTACATCTTCCTTTACTTCGGCAATTTTCATCATTTTCGAGAGTTTGTCAAGATTTCCAGTGATGAGGTAGTGGAAAGAAAGCCTTTCAAAGTTCTTGGTCTTCTGGTAGGCATATTCGACTATACCGGCATTTCCCTGTCGAAGTACCTCCACGCCCAATCTGTACCAGTAATCTTTCTCATCGATCTTCTTAGCAGACTCCAGTGCCTTCTCAATGTTACCACTTTCAAGGGCCAAGTTGAATCGAATCCTCTCGTCCTTCACAAAATAGAGAGCAACTTGAGGGAATCCCTTCTGCTGGAGGTAAGCAATCATGGCCTGTCCACAGAGTTCCGAGTTTCTAATCATGTTCATCACCTGGTCATATTTCTTCCTAATCAAGGCTAACTTAAAGACATACTCCGTAGAATCGATGATGACAGGACGGTTTTTCCCATCACGGTCCAGGCAAAAGATAGTGTTGCCATAAGTCTTAGTTATGTACACAGGAATATCCAGTGTCTTTATGATTCCGCTGTCCCCATTTGGAAGGCAGTACTTAACGTGCGTCAGAGTAGTATAAATGAAGACTCCATTGTCATCCCACGATCCACTCTTGACGCGAATGGTCTCATGAAGAGTGCAGCGGTGCACGAGCTTTTTATCAGCAATGACGATGGAATGTTTGCTCAATAGAGCAACACTCTCCATGTCTGGAGACCAGACTACATATCTTACAAAAGGTGTTTGAAGATCCCCAAGAACAATCCTTTGTTGAAGGTCAAAGATAACAACCCTGTCCTCAGACCTGCACAGCAGATTTCCAGTGCCTGCATAGAAAATTGCATCGGTAGGGATAGGAAGAGGACTCTTTTTTACCATTTCATTTTTAAGGTTCTTGACCAAGACCTGATTGGTGCTCTTCTCCAGCACCGCAAACCTGTTTCGAGCCACAAAAACTGCCGAGCCCCCACTACCTCTCTTTGCATCCTGTGATGTGTCGCTCCTTCCATAACTGTCTTTGGGAATGATGTAAAGTTCATACGATCCCCCATCTACATCTGAGCAAATCAAGACAGCATTCTCTGTAGGGCTGTAAGAAAGAGTTCGAGGGCCCTGATTCAAACCATTAGATCCAGGGCGGCGTATAGGAATGAGCTGCGTGTCTTTCTGAGCTGAGTATTCAAAACAACGTAGAAATCGGTCCTTGATATAGAAGACAGCATCACCACTAATAGAAAACGCAGGGCGCTCTCTCTCCA
The DNA here is from genome assembly GCA_028392965.1 of Lindernia subracemosa. Taxonomy (NCBI): domain Eukaryota; kingdom Viridiplantae; phylum Streptophyta; class Magnoliopsida; order Lamiales; family Linderniaceae; genus Vandellia; species Vandellia subracemosa. The sequence continues at coordinate 1,448,336 of JAQPCC010000046.1, forward strand.
GTTTGAAAACAATCATACCACTGTCATGGCCAGCACCTAAAAGATTCATCTCGGGATGGGCAGCAAAGATCCAGAACCGGTCATGTTCCCTGCGGAAAGTCTGCAGTCCGGTTCTTTTTGTAGCATCCCAAACTCGGATGCTCTTGTCTTCTGAATTTGATACAATGATGTCCTGCCTTGCATGAAACAGAACACATGACACATTGTTCATGTGCCCTCGCAATGTATCGACCTCCCAGGCCTTTGTATCTGATATAAAATAAATCAAATATTCTGTCAACCTCACTACACATATTAAGTGTCATGCATATAATAAACTTATGTACACGTAAATTGACAATCTAAGAGGTCTCGAGAAAGCGCCAGGATTCCAGTAACAAAACTATCTAGCAAAACAGAGATGTGCATCAAAATTACAAGTGACACAATTGGATATAAGTACACTAAATTTAATCTAGCAGGTCCAACAATGCCCACGAGCAGTGTTCCAGTCCTGAGTGTGCCGGAGCACAAAAAGATTGCTTGTGCAGATTGGATACAATAATGTTAGCCAAGCTCTTTCAAGACCAAGCACCAATGAGCCTAACAATATTGCTCAAACAGGAAGCTAAAAGAATCAAGGTTCATGTAAAACATACCGTTCATCCGCCATATCTTAACTTGGCGGTCATCTGCCCCAGAGACAATTAGAGGGAGAGTTGGATGAAATGAAGCCCAGTTAACTCCTCTATCGTGGCCTTCTAAGACATACTTCACTACAGCATCAACAGCACCGAAAAAATCTGTATTCATTTGAGGCAGTCGCAATATATCTTCAGCAGGCGATACTGTTTTCTTCTTCAAAGCCCCAATGTCCCAGACACGAATGGTCTGATCCAAAGAAGCTGAAATGACAAGGTCTTCTTTGGGGTGAAATGAAGCACACATGACATAATGGTTGTGCCCAGTCAAGACAGATATGCAAGTCCGCGATTGCCAATTCCATATTCTAATTGTCTGGTCATCACTTGCACTTACAATCCAGGGATTCTCATGATGAAATTGAACTGTCCGGATGTAATCTAGATGACCAAGGAGAGTAAACAAACACCTATGCAATTTGTAATTCCAGACCTTAATTTTGTAATCATCACCTGTAAAATATTAGTTTAGAATCAAAAAATGGTGCCATTAAACTCATTAAACAATGAATTTTCAACAAGAAATAAAACAAAAGTATTCCATACGTGCATCTGTGAACAAAATGAAGTAAGTCACATGCAGTGAACAATAAATATGAAATCCACTTTCATTTAGAACTCATTTAGCTAAAACATGTAACTCAAAATAATCATAGTTTACAAAGACCACACATGAGGTAATAAATCAAAGGGGCTCAAACTGCAGCAACATTTCTTTAAATAAAATGCAGATCTATTCCCGAACATGAACATTGCAATAAAAGACCACAAGTCCAAAAGCAACACCACAAGATAATCATGCTCACATACATACACTGGCGCTTGACTAGCCCAATAAATCAATTCCCTCACAATACATGGCTAGTCCTACGCTATCAAGATCCTGTAATTTTCAAAAGAGACACATGCCACCTTAAAACCTGGAAACACCAAAGACCAAAATCGACAAGGAACCATCTTCAAAACCCTATATCATACCAGGGATTAATATCCAATCAAAAACTCAAATTCATCGCATCCCCTAACTTTCACGAAATCAATCCATAAATAAAACATCGCGAAATACACATAAAACAAACCAAAACCTCTGTCGCGAATCAAACACCTCGTAGCAAATGTAATCCCACAGATCCAGGCTTGAAAAACACCAAAATAAATCATAACAGCGGAGAGAATGCTATAACCGCTGTCATCAATCGATCGAGCTAAAGCAATAAAAAATATATATAAAAACGGAAGGAAAATTCCACCTCCAGAAACGAAAAGCGGCTGAGATTTATGAAAGTGAACACCGCGAACGGGACCATCATGCTCGTCGAATCGATCAATCAACGTGCCCATTCGATAATCCCATAGCTGGATCACACCACTGTGGAGGCTCGCTAAGATCCATGGCCTCTTGTTATGGAAACTCAGACCTTTAACTCTATTACTCTTCGTCTCGAACTTCGTCAACATTTTTCTCTATCTTCTTCAGAGATCTGAATTCGATGAGGTCGAATCAAATTCCGAATTTGCGATTTCAGATGCGATGGTCTCTTAGATCTGCATCAGCATTGCACTGTGATTTATCTGCGTCGTACCCTCTATTGGGACTGTATTAGCATTCCACCACACTGTGTTTATGTCGTAATTTCCGATTTGTTTTTATTTTATTTTATTTTATCCGGCAGGTTCGGGTCGAATACGATCCATGGTTTTTTATCAGTACAATTGCAGCTGACATTAAAGCATTGGATGGCCTCTTAATCTTCTAAATCACTATATATTAACAAAATATATAAAATTTGCCTCATCTGCCAGATAATATCCATCCATCCTACAAATATTAAAAAAAATTCCTAAATAGACATTACAAAAAATTAAATAAAAATAAACTAAAAAATCCAATGTATCCCAAGTCTTTCCCCACTATAATAAGGTTTGGCCCCTGCCATCGCCGAACAATTGATCCACATGAGCGATTTAAAGGGCCTGACCTTGGACATCAATGCCAGGGACTCAATTATATTTAAATCTATTAAATATTTTAAATTATAAATAGCTCAAAATATAAAATAATATTATATATATTTATATATTGGTATATTCCAATCCATATCTTAAGATATTATTCATCGTGCCTTTGTCCACAAAGGAGATATAGAAGTATCAACACAATCCCAGGAAAGACAGTTAAACTCAACTCTTAACTCCGCCGGACAAATCTGTTCAGCCATTTAACTAAGTTTTCATGCGCAAACGTCGTGCTATAAACAGTGTACGCTGTGCAGTCGAAAAAATTGCGCTTAAGAGCGCATTTAACTGTTATTACCTCATGCCCGCGCTTTAGTTTCCGTCGGTATAATATATTAGTATATAGTGCGCATTTCTTGGTCCGACTGAATAGGCCGATATAAAGTTGGATGCGCACGGAACGTTCGGGCTGAAGAATGTCGGGGCGAAGAGCGTATCTGTGAATGGCGTCTAAGCGCCACCTGGCGGTCGGTGGTACTAATTCATTTATGTCCAAAGATTAATCAAAATAATTACAGCAATTGCTCATAGATTGGTCAAATATATTGCTGATTCCTCAACGAAGGGCAAAAAAACAAAAAGGCACATGGTGTCGCTTGCTTGTTGGCCAGCTACGATTTTTTGTAATTATTCTTATTGGTATTTGTTAGCTAAGATAATATGTTGAATCTTATTCAACGTTTTTAATTATTTATGTTAAAAAGGGAGTTAGGTGTCGACTGTCGAATCGATGCTCTCTCCTCTCCTTTAATATATAAATCATTAAGGAAAGCTTACATTTTTCTTTATTATATTTAGGAAATGAAATGCCTATAAGATATAAAAGTATATAATTAAATAAATAAAGGTGAGGCAGCCAACTTTCTAAGAAAAGTCAGGAAAAGATTGAAATGCATGTGAACCGAATCTGAATAAATGAGATATATTCGACTGTTTATCTTTCAATATATGATATAAAAATGTAACGTGAAGATCGAACGTATCTTCGATGGTAATAATATAACAGAAAAAATTAAATAAATAATCATTTAGATCGTGGCAGAAAAAAGCTTCATTTGTCTTCTTGTGTTTTCTGTGACTGACACTTATCTTTTTAATTTTACGATGATAATAATAATAATAATAATAATAATAATAATAATAATAATAATAATAATAATAATATATAATAATAATAATAATAATAATAATAATAAGGTAATAGTAGTATTTGATAACGATGCATGTGTGCAACTAGGCAGCAGCATTTCCAAGCTTATCTAAGATCCTTTTTCCTAGTCATCAAATTTATGATAAAAGAGGAATATTTAATTTAACATTTTATTCTGTATCATATCATCATTTGATTTTTAAGATTGAACTTGCTTTTATCGATATGCTTCTTTTCTATATCATTTAATTTTATTCTTAAAATAATAAATAATTAAAAAATTTAGTGGTCTTCACATTTATGTCTCGGCATTTGGGCAATGACGACTTTTAATATTATAATAAGAACAACATTAGCAACGAATTCTACTTGTTACCTTGTAATAGGTGGAAACAAATAATTATTGCGCAGATCTATACCAAAACCCTAATTAATTAATTAATTATTTGTCCATTTGCAAAATAATGTCATGCATGACGTAATAGCATGGTATAAATAATAAAATAATAATATAGTGCAAGTTCTCGAGTCATGTAAACAATAAAAAAATTATATAACTCAATAATGCTATGATGTACTATGTTTTGTGTTCTGATTGGTGTAAACTTTCACCTGAATAAATAATGTGTTCCATTTATTTACTTTTGCAGTATTAGTAGTAAGCTTGAATTAAAAAATATCAAAATTGTTATAACTTTTTATTTGAAAATTATACTATGAGGAAAAAAAAAAGATGGTAGCCCATAAACTACCTAGTGACAAGGGACGACATTTTTAATAGAGACCCATACTTTTAATTCTACCCCACACTAAAATTCTTATTCCTCATAAAATTTAATCATCAATAAATAAATAAATTCAAATAAATCTTCTTGAGCTCATAGTAACATTCATGACGCCAAATATATGATTATGCATACTCTAATCATATAAAGACGTAGTTCTACCTTTTTTTTTTATTATTTCGTTGAATGTTAATAAATTATTATAATATAATCTCAATTCTCAGCACAGTCCACTTTCAAGATCCATGAATTCCAATAAGAGGAAAACGTTGAAAGTAATTACTTCAACCCACACAAACAATCTCTCTCTCTCTCTCTCTAACATATTCAACCCTTACATAACTCTTCCTTCCCTAATTCTTGATCAAATACGTAAGAGATAAAGCTGTGAACAATTAGGATGAAGATTCAGTGCGATGTGTGTGATAAAGACGAAGCCTCAGTGTACTGCGTCGCCGACGAAGCAGCCCTATGCTCAGCCTGCGACCACCGCGTCCACCACGCCAACAAGCTCGCCGGAAAACACCAGAGATTCACTCTCCAAAACCCAGCTGCCAAACAAGTCCCTTTATGCGATATCTGCCATGTAATAATAAAAAAAAAAATCATTCATTTCTTTCCTTAAAACATTGTAGTGATTCTGATTTTGGGCTATGGAGTTTTTTGACTTGATTTACAACCAATTTCAGGAGAAGAGGGCATTCTTGTTTTGCCAGCAAGACAGAGCAATTCTTTGCAGAGACTGCGACGGGCCAATACACAAGGCAAACGAGCACACTCAGAAGCACAATAGGTTTCTCCTCACCGGCGTGAAGCTATCTCCGACGTCGACCCTTTACTCGAACGAATCATCAACGCCGACCTCGGACGTCTCAGATAACGTCCCGAACGTAAAGTCGAAGAGCAAGACCCTCCTCGTCGGTGGTACGCCTTCGGCAGAGAAGAGTACAACCAGTCAAAGCACCACCGTCTTGCAACTGGGCGTACCTGACGATTTCGGCGGCGGTTTGATCCCTCAGAGTAGCATATCGGAGTATCTGATTGAGACGTTGCCGGGCTGGCACGTTGAAGATTTTCTTGATTCATCGTTTCCTTCGCCTTACGGTTTGTGTCAGGTTAGTTAGCCACAAAAAAGTTACTATATATTTGGCTGGAACATACTCCTCCTAGGTTTTCTTTTTCTTGCAGTAAAAGTTCCTTCTTTTTTTTTTTCTTCCTTTTGTAGGGCGGTGAGGGTGGCTGTGATCTGCAGCAGCAGCCATTTTGGGACGGCGGCGATCTTGATAGTAGCTACAATGGCTTCTCCTCAGGAAAAAAGATGGGCTTTGGTGTCCCTCAAGTGAATCATAATCATTACGATGTTCATGGTAATACACAGATCCATCAATCAATGGAGCTATTGGCTTTCGGTGGAAATAAGGAGCAATCTAAGGACTTCATTGCAAACAATATGGTGAGCAGAAAATTGTCTGAGGATAAAGATGGCTCCTTTCTTGTTCCACAGATCAACCACAATCGAGTCTCCAAGAGATCGAGGACTATTTGGTAGTGTTTTCAAGGGAAAGAAAACAAAAAGAAATACCACAAAAAGAAAAAAAAAAAACTATCTTGTGCTTACTTTTTTTAGTAATATATCTTTTTTTTCCTTCAATAATTAGGTGTTGCTTCTGTAGACAGCCAGTTTTTGCTCTTCCTTTTTTTTTTTTTTTTTTTTTTTTTTTTTTTTTCCATTTTGGGATTTATTTCATGATTGTTGTACTTCTGATGTATGCCCATCACGACCTCCACTTTTGGTTGGAGTGGATCATTTCACCTTGTAATGTAATGAAGAAATTCCTAGTATTTGATGTGTACATTGTCTCTTTTTTTCTTACTTTTTTTTTTGGGACAATTATCTACATCATCCTATTAGAGAAAGATTGAAGATCTTTATGAAGATAAGACGTACACACTGGCGAAACATTGGATGTGTTTGGTCATTTCCAGCTCAAAATCATCTTTTGTGGGGACAAGTCATTTGCCTTCACTATCATTCTTGAACCTTCTTTCTATTATTTTAATGGATATAATAAGATGCATAATTTTAATCCCACAATCATTAAAGATTGATTCTTTAACCCTTAATTAAGTACCACCATTCGTGATTTGATTGGTCATATACTTTTATAACCACCATGTACTAATTCATGGCTCACTATATTCTATGTAATAACTCTTTTAGCATATTCTTGTATGTTATTCGTTTGAGCCAAGTTTGGGGAATAAATATCCCACTATACGTACATGTTGGACTTGGAATATTCTCTTATCATTTATGTATACCATTAACTAAGACAATCGGGTACTTTGTTGCCTTAGATTATATTTCAAAATTAAATAAAAACTTTAAAAAAATGCAGTGGCATTGCATGCAAGAGGATGAATAAAGGAAAATACAGTGAATGTGTCGATGATTTTGCAAGAGAAGATTAACAAACACAAAGGCAAAGAGAATGAAACTTCAAAGCATTAAATTTGAAGTACAACCATAGAGGGCTCACTAGTCACTAGTGAGCATATTTCTTTTTTTAAAAAAAAATTAAAAATAAAATTATTTACTCTCAAAGATGGAGCATGCTACTATATTCCAGCTCGATTATTGCCCAAAAAGTGCATGCTAACATGGCAGTGTCAGAGATTTGCCTCAGCAAAATGAGAAGGACAGTAGCCTTTGCTGCATGATTTATTTTATTTTATTTTATTTATGAAAACAATGGTCCATTGCATATCATCCCACTTGTAATTTGAGAGCGAGAGGTAGTTTAGAAGTCTTTATCACTCGTTAATCTTGAGTCCCCATCTCTCAAAGAACGCTTGTCAGAAAGTCCAGCCAAGATTTGATGATGAACAAGAGATAGATAGATGTAATAATATAATATTATTTTTTTACAAGTGTGAAGAGGTGTTTTAAGTTTTAACTTTCAAGCGAAGAATTATATGATTTCAAGAACATAAATTTCCATCAAAAGTTTTCAAAATTTATTGCATGTGGAAATTATTGCATCTCTAAGATGGTCGTAGGCCAAGTTAGCAAATTTGACTTGAGAAGTTATGCCTATGGAGTTATGGTCGGAAAATGAGAACGCGCGGACTGTATGAAAAGTTGTATATTGTCGTTTTCTCGGAAGTCTGCTAGAAAATATTGTTAATTACTACTTCCAAGTCATAATTACAATTTAATAATTTCGTAAAAGTTGAGGTTGAATACGTTGGATACAATATTGGAAGTCTTTTCAAACCTAACTTTGGGTCATTTTGGAGTAGCATTTCGTAGCTTTTATTCAAAACGTGGAAGTTGACTCCACCCTCATTCTTTCCATGAAAGGAGAAGAAGAAAGGATCAAAACGCTAGTGCCTAAGACGAATTTCATGGTTTTGCTACATTTCTTATATAATTAGTTTTGTCAGTTGACAAATATTAACCTTAAATCCGTTGTAGTCTAGTTGGTTAGGATACTCGGCTCTCGCCGGGATCGAAATTTTTTTAATTATTTTTTGAAAATCAAATTAATGCCACATCATATTTTACTTTTCTTACAAGCAAACCTCCGAGACATATGTATGTCCTATCATAGTTTGCTACTGTATTTTTCGACGACGAAACCTACGAAAAAACGAGCACATCGAAAAAAAACCTAATTAATGGCGCAGGAGGTGAAATATAAAAGGCTTTGTTGAGTTTTATTTAAGGGATTGTGAATATATTATTTATGTTAGCTACCAATATGATTCCCCTTTTTATTGGTTCAGACAAGAATTATTTACAAAGTAAAAAATAAAAATAAAAATAAATAATTCCGTTGCCGGGATTTGAACCCGGGTCTCTCGGGTGAGAGCCGAGTATCCTAACCAACTAGACTACAACGGATTCGTAGCATCTTAATATAAAAATATTTATTAATATTATATTTGTTTATTGGCAAAGAGTTGGTCGAAAGATTGAATCTGAATTGAGTTTGTATATGCCTATATACTTCTTAGAGAAATACTTAGTTAAGTTGTGAAAATTTGAAATGTGTAGTAATACATTGAATTTTGGTCGTAGTAGAGTGGTACTTATTAGTAACAATATAGCTTGTGATGTCGTATATTAGTTGATGTTTGAAGCAGTAGTTTATTTTTTTATTTTTTTCCTTACATTATTCAATTTGGGTTGGTGGTTTCCTAGAAGCAATCCTAAGGAAAGTCATATTCTTATAATGTCAAACGTTTGTCTCCGACGTATATATGCTATGGACTATACGAACATTTCTAACCTCACCTTTATTTACGGATGATAGCCTGCTAAAATCTCGTCCACAGCTATATAATTAAAATTAAATTTAATTTCGTTTCCAATTTTTACGTTGGCCTTTCACATCGCCATTGTTGTGGTCATCGTCGTCGTCATCGTCATATCATTATTAAACTTGCGACATTGGTCGTTAGTTAGGAACCCTTTTTCTTTCCTGGGTTTTCCTGGAAAAGAAAAAAATTGCTTCTCTGAGATTTGAAACAAAGGTTCGTCCATTTTATTACATGTACGCTTGCATGTTGGATCATAGTATTTAGGATGTATGTGCATTCGTCGATATGATCGTATGATTGAAATATAATAATTATGTAACGTTTAATTACATCATAAACCTTATGTTCTAATAATTTCATCTCTTGCAGAGAAGATAGGAAATACAAGAGAGAGAGAGCTCGTCGGCCTTGAGCCCTTTCATCAATATATAAAAGCTTCCCTCTCTTTATCAAAGGAGAGGGAACATATAAAAGGCATCTTCTATTCCTTTATATTCTAATAGCTTTTCCATTTTCTGCATTGAAAAGATTAAATAAAATCATATAAAAATAATCAGAAAATGGGGTCGATTTACGGAGAAGATTCATCCGAATGGTTGTCACAATGCTCAAGCACACACGAAGAGAAAATATTCGTCGCGGTAAGATTAAGGCCTTTAAACGATAGAGAACTTAGCAAACACGATGTATCGGATTGGGAATGCATCGATCACACGACCATTATATTCAAAAATAGTCTTCAAGAGCGTGCGATGCCTCCGACAGCATACTCCTTCGGTAAGAAAAAGAAAATCTTATTATTATTTTCTAGCATAACTTATTAATAAAAATTTTAGGGTTTTCTCATTTGCATAAGGTAATAATGATCGTCGTCCTTACATATACAATTTATCATTGTAATGACGGTAGATAGAGTATTCGGTAGCGACGCTCCTACTTTGCAAGTTTACGAGGAAGCTGCGAAAAGCATCGTCGTTTCGGTTCTAAGTGGGATTAATGGTGAGCATACAATTAACTTACAAAATTTGAATATTGTTTTCCTATATAAAATTGTTTTACTTCAGATAAAATGAATAACTATGGTGTTTGCTATTTGTTTGCAGCTACGATATTTGCTTATGGACAGACGAGCAGCGGCAAAACATATACAATGTCTGGAATTACTGCGTACGCCATTGAAGATATTTACGACTACATAAACAAGGTATAATAATGTACAATGTTCTTGACATATTCTATAACGCAATTTTCTAAAAGTTCACTAACCGAATATTGCAGCATAGCGAAAGAGAATTCGTGCTAAAGTTTTCAGCCATGGAGATTTACAATGAATCTGTCAAAGACTTGCTACGTCCTGAGACTCAGCTTCGACTTTTAGATGATCCTGAGGTATAGATAATATCGAACTTTAAATAAATACATACATATTTTTAAATTTTATCTTCCAAAGAATTCGTAATAATGGTGAAGCGCTTGGCTTCTGTTATTATTATTATTTGTTTTGGCTTCTGTTATTATTATTATTTGTTTTGGCTTCAGAGAGGAACTGTTGTGGACAAACTTACTGAGGAGACTGTAAAAGACTCGGACCATCTTAAAGAACTTCTGTCAGCTTGTGAAGGTAAGAACTTAGGAAGAAGGCTTTATATATTATGATCATTGTAATATTCTGCAAACTTCTTTGAAGAAAAGATTTAAATTTTAGGGTTTTCGTCGCAACAATGAATACATGATGATAGAATGAATTCTTTCTGCAGCGCAAAGGCAAATAGGAGAGACTACTCTTAATGAAGTGAGCTCTAGATCTCATCAGATTCTGAGACTGGTAATAAATAATTCTTAAATTCATAATTAAAAAAAAAAGGAAACCCTAGCCAACATACCATAATTGAATATCATTCTTAGATTCCTTTGTCTTAATATATTTTCATGCAGACTGTTGAAAGCGTAACCCGTGAATACTTCGGAGCATCAATTTCAAGCACCTTATCAGCTGCAGTGGTATTTTCATATGGATTAAAAAAGAAATATACAGTTGAATTATTCAAGAAATTATGATATATTCATTATCGTTTATCAAAAAAAAAAAAAAACAGAATTTCGTCGATCTCGCCGGGAGCGAACGCTCGTCTCAAACGGTATCAGCCGGAACAAGCAGGCTTAAAGAAGGATGCCACATAAATCGCAGCTTGCTCACTCTTGGAACTGTTATTCGCAAATTAAGGCACATTTGTATTATGAAAAAAAAAAATCCAAATTTATATGTTTTTTTGGCATATCGAATGTATCTTAAATATGTGTTTTGTATCATTTACCTGACTTAATTGTTTTACTGCAGCAAAGGAAGAAATGGTCATGTTCCATACAGAGACTCGAAGCTCACTCGAATATTACAAAACTCCTTGGGTGGTAATGCTCGAACGGCGATTATATGCACCATGAGCCCGGCCCACACCCACGTGGAACAATCGAGAAATACACTCTTGTTCGCCAGCTGCGCTAAGCAAGTTCATACGAACTCTCAGGTCAACGTAGTGATGTCCGAGAAAGCCCTAGTGAAGCAGCTTCAGAGAGAGTTAATGAGGATGGAGACCGAGCTGAGAAACTTGTCTTCGCTGTCTGGCTCGGGCGCTTCTTCTTCGGCGTTGAAAGAAAAAGAGCTACTCATCGAAAAGGCACAACACAGAGAAAAAAAAATTATTAAATTATGTATTAAGACATTTAAATCTGAAATGTAATAATCTTTTTTCCTGGTAAAAACCTTACAGATGGATAAAGAGATAAAGGAATTGACCCGTCAGCGCGACTTGGCTCGATCCGGCATCGAAGATATGATTCGCTCGGGAGTAGAATTTCAGTCGAAATCATGGGTGCGAGGAGTTATGATTTTATTCATCAACCTTATTTCATGTCCTAACAAAACCCTAGTTTTTCTCTGCAGATACATACGGACAATAATAGCCACGAGAAAGGTTGGTGGGCCGATGAGTATTCAGCATCCGAAGCATCGGAGACAATCGATCCCCACCGCTTTGACGTTGCGTCTCGAACGTCGCATTTATCCGACAGATACGATGGCAATAACATATCTCAGCGCATCGAAGATAATTTCCTCATAGCAGAAAACAACGAAGAACAGTTCTTGTCCGACGACACTTCGCCGAGGCTTTACATCGATAAGTACTTCGGTCCCGACCCATGCCAGGGTTGGGAAAAGATAGCCCCCGAGCCTGAGAAGGAGCCTGAGAAGAAAGCCGACGGTATTTGCAGGGAGGAAGTTCAGTGTATCGAGATCGACTTCACGAAGAGAAATAACGTGGTTTCGAGCGCTTCGTCTCCTCAACTAGCAGATCTAACTTCGGGTTTGTACTTGTTAATTAGCAGCATCTTCTCAGCATTTTGATGGGACTTTGCGGTATGAATATGATTCTTTTTTGGCAGGACAATCACCTTCTTCGTCGGAGCACGGTGAATCTGACGATGGTGTAGGCGTCTCGAGGAGCATAAGCTGTGCTGCCATTCTTACCACGCTCGTCGATTCTCAGACGCATGAAGATGTAGTAATACCAATCGAAGAGACGGTCGATCAAGAGAAACTCGAAGTACTCGAGCCAGCAAACGACGCAGACATGGAGAAAGAAAATAATATCAGCCCTATTATTTCAACAGAAGATTGCACCGATGACAAACACGAAATCGTAGTCGAACAGCCCGTTGAAGTGGCCGAGCCCGACGCAGTTAAGCCCGTCGCGGACAATTCGGTAGGAAGCATTGAGCCGATAGATAAACCATCCTCGAGATTCTTTTTTCATGCATCAATCTCTGTGGTTAAAAACGGATTTTTTTTTTTCTTTTTCTCACAGGATTTAAAGGAGGAGGTAATAAAAGCATCGCCGGCCGTAGAAGCTGCGAAGCAATCTCCACCTTCGCCGGACTGGTCGGTCGAATTCGAGAGACAGAAAAGGGAGATAATCCAACTTTGGCACGACTGCAACATTCCGCTGGTCCATAGAACCTATTTCCTCCTACTCTTCAAAGGAGACCCAACCGACGCCGTCTACATGGAGGTCGAGCTCAGGCGGCTTTCCTTCCTCAAAGACACCTTGCACGGCGTCCGCCTCATCGACGACGATCAGTTTCTGCCGACGAAACCCTCCAGGTAAGATTCAATCTCCATCATCTCACCAACAAAGATTCAACCTTTTTTTTCCCCTCACAACTCCAAAAAAAAAAAATCAACAGCGCAAAAACCATCATCCGCGAGACAGAGATGCTAGCAAGAAGAATGCTCAAGAAATTCACCACGAAGGAGCGAGAGGCCCTATACGAAAAGTGGGGAATCGCCGTGAAATCGAAGCAGAGGAGGCTTCAGCTGTGCAGACGCCTTTGGACAGATACGACGAGCATGGAACACATCAACGAAAGCGCTTCGATCGTGGCGAAACTGATGGGACTGAAGGAAAAGGTTCAAGCTCCCAAGGAGATGTTCGGGCTTAGCTTCCCCCTCAAGCCGGCCAAGCTGAGGTCGTCTTCAAGCTGGAGACACAGCTTGCCTATGTGAAGTAGTAGTCTTATCATGGCTTCTATATATACATATAGAGAGTGGATTCAACTAGCTTTTGTGGGTGATTGTTTGTTCATTGTGTTGTGTGTTTATTTGATAAGACGACGTCGTTAGTCCTTTCTTCTTACGTCGCATATGTCTCTCCATGCTGTGAGTGTACATACTCTCTCCATTTTCTAATGCTCCAATCAATATTTATACGATTTTATTTTGAAAAATATCTATAAAAAAAAAAAAAAAAAAGAGAGAACGAAAATAAATAGCCTAAATAATATCATTGTTAAATTTGAACGGAAAAGTTAACAGACTATACGTAATTGATGCTATGTGCGGATATTCGGAGCAATTTACGGTAAACTAGGTACGACGCCGTTAGGGAAGTCAATATAAATACCTTCCACTCTTCAACTAGCTCAGCCATGCGACGGGCCAAAAATTATTAGAAATCATAATAAGTAACAGTTGAACGATGAAGATCGGCATGGTGTTGTTGGCTCTCCTCATGGTTTGGGCAGGTGGTGCACGCGGCGGCACTGATTGTTTTTTTGCTTTGTCGTTTTGGCGTGTTGTATTATTATTCCGATCTGAGTACTGAATTATTGTGTTTTTTTTGGCTGACTCTTAGCTACGGAGACTATGTTGTGGACTCGGAAATTGTCGGATGTTTTGGGGGAGATCAACGCATGGCAGGATTCGATTAAAGGCGTGAAGAAATCGGATTCTGTTTCCTCTGATGCTCTTGCTGCTCAGGTCGTGCATATCATTGATTGTTGTCGATTCGCTTGTCGCTCAGTCTGTCTTCAATATATCTAACGTAATTTGTGTATAATGCAAAATTCATTTACTGCACACTCCTTATTCTCAAAATTTGCTTTTCCACAGGTTCAAAGCTTATCTATGGAGGTCCGTGAGTTGGCTATGGAGGTTCGTGAAGTGTTCATAGAGCGGATGATTCTTGAAGACAAGAAGGAACCTGAACAACTAAGTCAGTAGTACATCATATGTTTACCATCGGTGGATTTGCTCTGGGCGTTTTGGGTCTGTTATGTGTAGTCATGTTCTTGAAGGTAGTTTCGATTCGCTCATCAAGTGTTCGATGAATTTGCTACTTGAGATTTATGAAGGAGTCGTATGCTCCAATGATTCCCTCTTAAATGCAGGAGCTATCATCCTGTGAGTATGTGACAGAGCCTGATATGGATGATGCTGTTGCAAACTTGACTGAGCGTTTGGAGAATGCATCAGATGTTCTTGCAGTTAAGTGCTTGCAGTTGCAAACAGTCATTTATCCATATACTTCTTCTCAAAAATTGAACCTACATGTTAATGTTATGTTTATACTTACTGGGCAGGCGACGAAAGAGGAGTTGATCCAAAGAATAGAAAACCTGGATAAGAAGCTGAATGATCAAGTGGGAATTTCTTCCAAGTCAATCCACTGCAGTGAGGTACTGAAACTATCGAAATTGTTTAACCGCATGTTTCCATGATGAGGTTCTATTTTTTCGATTCCTTACTACACAATGTGCAGTAATATGTCTGTATGTATGCTTCGAATGTTACTATGAATCTGAACATGTAAAAAACCATCAGGTAAACGAGGACGATCGTGGCGATCTCTCCCAGACTGATGTCCATTCGAATGGGTTGAAGAAAATGGATATGGGGTTGGTGAGTTCATTATTATTTATTTCAATCTTGATCTTGGCGTTCTTTCTATATATCTTTTTGTCTTCACATTTCCTCGTGTGTAGGATTTGCAGGAGTGGGACGAAAGCTCGTGTGTAGGATTTCCATGATGAGGTTCTATCTTGGCGTTCTTTTTGCTCATATTTCTCTTCTAATGGTTGTTTGATGATATGATGTGATGATGATGATGATGATGATGCTCCTTGTATACTTTGCAGGATCATCTCATGGTAGCTCAGCTCAGCTCAGCTCAATCCCCTCCGCTATGTCAAATATTTATTTAGTGACGATGTGTTTAGTTCTAATTATTCATTTATATATATTTTTTTCTTTTTTGTGAGGTGTACATATTATTTTAAGGGAATTTTGACGATTTTTATATATTTTTATTTGGTTATTCAAATGAATCAGTCGTCAGATGTCATTTTATCCAACTTAATAATTTCACGTCACGATACGACAAAACGAAGCATGCACATAGAGAGAGTTGTTAAATATAAATTCAAAAAAAAATAAAAATAAGGGTTCTGAGAAATTAAACTTTCAAGATAAATTTTCTTCTACATTATCAGCGTTTATAATTTGTTTCACGCCAATGCAACTCAGTAGGGATTTTCCATATATTTACTTACTAGCAAGACTATATTTAGAAAGTAATTGATAGCATTTTGAAATTTTGAACGGAAATAGTTAACAGAGTTTACGGAATTGATGCTACCAGCGGATATTCGGAGCAATTTGCGTTAAACTAGGTACGACGCCGTTAGGGAAGTCAGTATAAATACCTTCCAGTCTTCGACAAGCTCAGCCATGCGACGAGCCATAAAAACCATAATAAGTAACAGTTGAACGATGAAGAAGGCCTTCACGGTGTTCCTGACTATCCTCATGGTTTGGGCAGGCACGAAGCGTTGATTGTTCTTGTGCTTCGTCGTTTGGTGTATTATTATCGTATAATTCCAATCTGAGTACTGAATTATTGTTTTTTTGTTTTTGTTTTTGGCTGGGATTTAGCTATGGTGCCTATATTGTGGCCTGGGAAATTGTCGGATGTTTTGGGGGAGATCAACGCGTGGCAGGATTCGATTAAAGGCGTGAACAAATCGGATTCTGTTGCCTCCGATGATGCTCTTGCTGCTCAGGTCAGTGCGCATCATTGATTTCTGTCAATCCTTATAACGAACAGATTGTCTTCAATAAATCTAATTGTTCCACAGGTTCATAGCTTGTCTATGGAGGTTAATGACTTGGCTATGGAGGTCCGTAATTTGCAGCGGATGGCTCTTGAAAACGAGAACCTGAACAAGGTCAGTAGCTCATCATCATGTTGGTAGATGTAGATTAAATTCATTCATAGACTAACAGAAGAGGCGTTTGTTGTACAGTCGATGCACTTGTGTTCCTAATACCAGCTACTACTACTTTGACCGGTCTGCTATACATTGTAATCGTTTGCTGGAAGGTAGTTTCGATTTCGATTTGCTCATGAATTTGCTACCTAAGATTTTATGTTCTAATGATTCACTCTCTTGATTCAGTTAAGTGCAGCAGTGATTGCAGGCATATATGTTTATACTGGGCAAACACTACATTATGTTACAACAATTGAACTTCTACTTATTTTATTTCTTTTTATTGGGGCAGGAGATCAAAAAGGAGTTGGTCCAGATGATACAAAACCTGGAAAAGAAGCTGAATGATCAAGTGAAAATTTCTGAATCAATACGCAGTAAGGTAATGAACTATTGAAATTGTTTTACAATGTGTCTGTCTATGAGGTTCTTTTTTCTTTTCCTTATTACATCGTGTGCTGTAGTATCGTATGTATGCGTCGAATGTTACGACGAACTGTACGTGGAAAGAACGTACATACTATCAGGTAAACAGCGTGCGCTGCGGCGATATATCTGATGCTGGTGCCAGTTTGAATGATAAGTTGAAGAGAATGGTTATGGGGTTGGTGAGTTTCATCATTTATTTCATTTTTCTTGGCCTTCTTTTCTCTGTCTCTCCTCTTCACAATTCCTTTCTTGGCTTTGTAGGACGAAAACTTCTATAATCAGAAGGCATAAATAGGTAATAATAACTTTGCCTCGTCATATTTCTGTAATGGTTTTTGATTGATGATAATGATGATGATGGCTGAGTGTGTTTACTTTGCAGGAGGGATCAACTCATGGTAGCTACCTCTCATCAGCTTAATCCATCCCCTCTGCTGCTATTTTCTAGACCTTATTTTTTAGTGATTTGTTCAATTCTAACAATTCCTTCTTATTAATTTAGCAAGGTATACTAATTATTTTAGTGGGAATATTGGCAATTTATGATTTAGTTATTCGAATAATGCCAATTTTTATGGAACTCAGAATTTCATTACTATGACACGATCATTTTTAGTTTCTGAAAATAATAAAATGGCTTTCAAGTGTGCCCATAGTGCATGGCAATGGGGCGGGTCCAGCCGGACCCGAGACCCGCCCCGGTTATTTTTCCCTGGACCCGGGACCTGCCCCGCCCCGCTTCGGGTCTAGACCCGCCCCGCCCTGGGTCAGACCCGAAGCGGGGCGGGTCCAACCCGCCAGACCCGCCTTCTATTTTTTTTTTTTATATTCTAGCATTACCTTAGACGTTTCAAGGACAAAACATAAACAAAATAACTTATAAATTAATAGGTGAGGTGAGGTGAGGCTGCTGTTGAGGGGTGAGCCATTGATGAAGAGGGGAGAAAAAATATTAAATCCAAAACCCTATATATATATATATATATATTAATATTACATTAACTCGTTCGGGGCGGGTCTCGGGGCGGGGTTGGGCAAACCCGAGATCCGCCCCGGACCCGGTTGGATTGGGCTCTTTAAGGCCCATAACCTGCCGCTTAACCCGAAATTTAAAAAAAAAATCCTCCCCAATAGGGGCGGGTTTAGGCGGGTTCGGGTCTCGGGTTTACCGTTGGGCTCTATGATTTACCGTTGGGCCGGCCCCATACTTATAAGCCTGCGAATTTACCGTTGGGCTCTATGATTTAGCTTCTTGCAGTTGCAGTACAATTATCCCACAAAAGAAGCTGAAAATATTGTAACGCTGAAAGCCTTGAAGAACATATTTTCCTGAGTAATCATTGTTTGGTCAAATATTGGAGCACTTTAAGGAACAAAACAAACATATAAAAAAACCTATCTTGAAATGAAAATTATAACGCCATAAAAAATATATTTATATTAGACATTTGCCTAAGTATGAAACACCCAGAATTCATGAGGCAGGGTGGTCCATGGGTTGGTTAATATTTACACAATCAGAAAACCCCAGGGACATGCATGGGTTCACAAGATTCAGACAGACTATTCAATAGTTTCATAAATATAGATGCCAAAAAAAAAAAAAAAGAGGAATTAATAGAGGCAGAAACCTTTGCATGATTGGGATTTTCTTCGGACATTTCTATTTGATTTAATAATTATTTATACACATAAAAAAGATTGGTCTGAATTGAATCCTTGGCAATGATTCACACGGTCTCCTATGAGAATTTAATCAAACATAAATGAAATCACACCAAATTAAAGCTAATCTTTAAGTGTGAAATATAAAGCGTGAGCATATAAAAGCATAGAGATGTTAGTATGATTATTAAATTAAAATATTTTAGTCAAGAAAACGACATCTCTGAATAAAAATAAATTTAAAAAAATAATCTAAATAAGTTAAATAGGGCGTTACATCTTCAACAGTGCAGCTGCAGCAGCACACATATATGGCGTTGCATCTTCAAGTTCCGACACCATACGCTCCATAACAACTATATAACCAAAAAGAAAAAAAGAAAAAAAAAATTAAAGAAAAGCCATTTCCATTTCATCCTCTGTAATGTAATGGCAACGGCTACTATTACACTACTCTTCTGGCCGACCTTTTTCACCTTAATCTTTGCTACGGCGCCATGCGCCGTCTGTACACCGGCCGAAGTCGAAGCTTTACTCTCCTTCAAGACTAACCTCCAGGACCCACGTGGCGTGATGGACGGCTGGAATGCGTCGACGCCGTCGGCCCCCTGCGACTGGAACGGAATCCTATGCGACGCATCCGGCCGAGTCCGCGAGCTCAGGCTGCCACGTGTCGGCCTAGCCGGAGAGCTCACGGACCACCTCGCTAGCCTTCGCCAGCTGCGGAGGTTGAGCCTCCACTCAAACAGGCTGAACGGGTCCATCCCACGCGCTCTCGGGAGGTGTGCCCTGCTACGCGCCGTTTACCTGCAGTACAACTCTCTGTCCGGCGACGTGGGGTTTCTCTTCAAACTCACCAACCTGCAGGTTCTGAACCTCGCGGGTAACTTCCTCTCCGGCGAGATCTCCGGCGACTTTCCGCCGAGCATGCGGGTTCTCGATTTGTCGTCGAACGGTTTCTCCGGAAGGATCCCGGAGAACTTCACCGGCGGCGACCACCCGTTGCAGCGTCTCAACCTGTCGTTCAACCGTTTCTCCGGCTACATTCCGGCGCCTATCGGAATGCTGCAGAAACTACAGCACCTATGGCTGGACGAGAACGAGCTGTACGGCACCCTGCCTTCGGCGATAGCGAACTGTACGTCGCTCGTCCACGTCAGCATCGGAGGGAACGCCCTCTCCGGCGTCGTTCCTGCCACGATAGGCCAGCTGAGGAGCTTGCAAGTTTTATCTCTTCCGAGGAATCACTTCACCGGCGTTTTATCAACTTCTTTCTTATGTCCCAACGCGACGGTCAGAATCTTGGATTTGAGCTTCAATGAGCTCACGGGCCTAGACAGCAATTCAAGCACGTGCCTGGCCGGAAACGCCATTGAAGTCTTAAACCTTCACGGAAATCAGATAGTTGGCCTTCTTCCCGACTTCTTCACGAGGTTTCAGAGGTTAAAAACCTTGGACTTGTCGGAAAATTCGATGGACGGAAATCTTGGCGACGATTTCTTTCTAGGTTTAGCGAGCTTGGAGGAGTTCAGAGCTCGAAACACTTCACTCTCAGGCAAGATACCTCAAAGCGTCTTACAATGCAAGAGACTTGCCGTTTTCGACGTTGGAAAGAATCGATTTTCCGGCATAATCCCCGAGTTTTTTGGATTAATGACGAGTTTAACGTCGTTAATCCTAGGTGGGAATCTGTTTACGGGCTCGATTCCGGCGAGTTTAAGCAACCTTACGTCCTTACAAACATTGGATCTGAGCGGTAATAACTTGACTGGGAATGTACCTCTTGAGCTGATGAGTCTTACCAATCTAAGCACTTTGAATCTGAGCCACAAAAAATTTTCCGACCAAGTGTTGTCGAACATCATCGGACGAATGGTAGGATTAGTGGAGTTAAACATGAGTAGTTGCGGGTTTTCCGGCGAAATCCCGCCCACTATCGGGAATCTTATAAGGCTCGAGGTTCTTGATCTGAGCAAGCAAAACTTGTCTGGAGAATTGCCGGTAGAATTCTTGGGACTACCTAGTTTAGAAGTCTTGGCTTTGGAAGAGAATGCGTTGTCCGGGAACCTTTCGGAAGGTTTTAGCAGCTTATCGGGCTTGAAAAGTCTCAATCTTTCTGCGAATTCGTTCTCCGGGAAAATCCCGAGCAGTTGTGGATTTCTAAAGTCGCTGACCGACCTTTCGCTGTCTCGAAATAAGCTGGACGGGTCTATTCCAGCGGAGCTGAGCAACTGTTCGGTTCTTGAAATCCTAGAGCTCAGAGGCAACGAACTGACCGGCGAAATCCCGGCCGAGTTATCAAAGCTAACTGACCTGCGGAGGCTCGATTTAGGCCAGAACGGTCTGACCGGTGAAATCACAGAAACCATATCTAACTTTTCGTCACTGACCGATCTGTTATTGGATTCGAATAACCTAACCGGCGAGCTCCCTCCGAGCCTCGCCCTAATCCCGCCCTTGAGTCACTTGAATGTCTCCCACAACCGCCTCGAAGGCGAGATCCCCGAGGCATTAGCCTCTCGATTTCCCGACCCCTCGATCTACGCCGCAAACCGAGGTTTATGCGGAAGGCCCACGAACGAAAACTGTAGGAGGAGCAAGAAGAAAAAGCGCAAGAAGCTGATCGTTTTCATCTCCGTTGCTGCGGGCGGCAGCTTGCTGCTGTTGCTCTGCTGCTGCGGCTACGTATATTCCCTCCTGAGGTGGCGGACCAAGCTACGAGCCGGCGTGACCGGCGGGAAGAGATGGGCCGCGAGCAGCCCCGGCTCGCGCCGCAGCAGCAGCGAAAACGGCGGCGTTCCCAAGCTCGTCATGTTCGCCAGCAAGGTCACCTACGCGGAAACCCTAGAAGCCACCCGCCACTTCGACGAGGAGAACGTGCTGGCCCGCGGGAGGTACGGCCTTCTTTTCAAAGCCACCTACGACGACGGGACGGTGCTGGCAATCCGCCGCCTCCCCGACCCGTCGTCGCTCGACGAGGGTACCTTCCGCAAAGAGGCCGAAGCCCTCGGGAAAGTCAAACACCGTAATCTGACCGTGCTGCGCGGCTACTACCCGGGCCCGCCTCCCGAGATGCGGCTGCTCGTTTACGACTACATGCCGAACGGAAACCTAGCCACGCTCCTCCAGGAGGCGTCCCACGAGGGAGGGCACGTCTTGAACTGGCCCATGAGGCACCTCATCGCCCTGGGCCTGGCCCGGGGGCTCGCGGTGCTGCATTCGATCCCGATGGTCCACGGAGACTTGAAGCCGCAGAACGTTCTCTTTGATGCCGATTTCGAGGCCCACCTCTCGGAATTCGGGCTGGATCGGTTCGTCGGCGGGTCGGCCGAGCCAGGGGCGGCGGGCACGCCGGGCTACGTGGCTCCCGAGGGGGGCGGGCCCAGCAGGGAGGGGGACGTGTATAACTTTGGGATTGTGGTTTTGGAGATACTGACGGGGAAGAGGCCGGCGGCGGTGTTCGGGGAGGACGAGGATATCGTGAGGTGGGTCAAGAGGATGCTGCAGGCCGGGCAGGTGTCGGAGCTGCTCGAGCCGCCGGGGTTGCTCGAGCTCGACCCCGAGTCTTCGGAGTGGGAGGAGTTTCTGCTGGGGGTGAAGGTCGGGCTGCTGTGTACGATGGCCGACCCGAGCGAGCGGCCTTCGATGGGGGACGTCGTGTTTATGCTCGAAGGGTGTAGGCTGGGTGTGGCGGAGTCGGCCGATCCGACTAGGGTTTCTTCGCCGTCGTGAATTTGTATTTCTTTTTTTATTATTATTGGTGGATTTGTTTACTTAGTTCTTCTTCTTACTTTGTTATTTTTCTGGGCTGATGTTCAACAGCAATGTTTTCTTGATGAATTTGCATTAGTGATAAATTAGAGAAGAAGAAAAAATGCAATTGTTTGTTGGGGGTAGGAAAAGGAAAGATTCCCGCCAAATGATATAATAATCCATTATAATAGGATTAATAATAATACATATAAAAAGTAGCCGTTACTTGAAATCTGAAAACCTGGGCAGAGAGTGACCTTTATCGGGAAAGGGCGTTACATTTGTATGTGGGGCACATTATGTACATTTTCATGACATAATAATTACATTTTTTTTATTATTATTATAGTTCTCTGAAATAAAAGTACGTCGAATTTTACGGAAATTTAACATCTGACCAGTCAGTCACAACTCACATGGGCACACAATAGATGCATTTATCCATTTTGATATTTTTATTTATTATTCACTGGAAATGGACAAATTAAATCTGTATGAGGCTTGACCTAGTGATTAAGGAGGAGGCCTTAAGAAATTATGGATTAGATCGTGAAATCAAATTCCTCTTCCACAATTTCTTGAGTTAGTCCCAATGAAATTTATTTCCTATGGCTATCGTTGTCAGGTGGGTTTGAGACATATTCATCTGATCCCGGGGATTAGTCCCACCACTGGAGTGTGTGGCACAATTAAGCCTCCCTCAGGTCTGTGTGGCGCAAAGTCCACGTCGGTATTTAGGGGTTAGCCCATAGCCAGATCGAATGGGGATACCTCGGGATCGAAAAAAAAAATCCAGTCTTGTTTATTTATTTTATTTATATTTTGGAATTTGCCCTTTTTCTTGAACTTGTTTCGAAACAAAACAAAATAAATAATTGGAACTATAATAAAAATAAAATTCTAAATAGGAATCCATTTTGAAGGTTTGTGACGGGAAAAAATCATAGGCTTGTGACTTTGTAATGAGATTGAGACATAAAAAGTACTTGTCATGGACAGATATTCATTATTGTGAATAGGACAACTATATAAAATAAAAGTTTTAATTATTTTTCTAATCCACTATATTTGAGAGGGTTCATGCTATCCTAACATATCCAAGTGGATTGGGATTGTGACATGTGTCACATCCTAAAGATGGTGCTGAGATCAACACCTTGGATTGGGAAGGTGTGACACATATCACAATCTTAATCCACTTGGGTTATACCCAAGTGGGTAGGTAAGAAAAAACCATTTGAGAGTGCGTCTTTAACACCTAAATTATGGATGATAATTTTAGGAAATTGAAGAATTAAAAGTTGTAATTTTATGATAATAAATTTCAAAATTATAGCAATTTAAGGACAATAAGTTCCAAAATTATTGATGGCAAAAATTATAAACATGATATTACTTACGGAATGTATTTTGCCAATAATGCAGCATCAGCTTTAACACAGCCCTAAGAGAAAGATTTAAGACAAAAGAATCTTTCATACAAGCAATTGTTTCATACAAAACCAAATTCAAGCTCGTGGCAATATGCAAGAAACTTTATTCAGTATCGTCATAGCACATATTGGACACACAAGAATATATAAATGGCATTCTTAAAAGGCTTCAACGTTTGAATTACCGCGGAATAATACAGTCTTACTTGATATCAAGAAGTTGTAGGACTACGATCGTCACAAAGCGATGTAAGTGTATGCTTCTAATCTGCTCTAGACTGGCCCGCACGAGAAGAAAGGATAATCCCGACGATGAGGCCGTAGAGTGCCAAGGCTTCGGCGAAAATGAGGATAAGAATCATCCCCACAAAGAGCTTTGGTTGTTGAGCATTGGCCCTGTCATAGTGAACATATTAAGATGAGAACAAAATATAATATACTTCGCTATGAGAAAGAGCTGGGAAGAAAAGGGTATGATAGCAGCAACCAATTCAAGAACAGATAGGAAGAACACTACAAAAGCAAGGATAATTTGTAAGTTAGTTTGAAACCAAATAAAAGAGCAAAACAAGTAAGTCAGCTTGGAAACCTTATTGAAGTCGCAACATCAACCGTATCTTTATTAAGACATAAACACGACGGCAAATCTGATGAAACATGAAAGATAAGTAAGATTGTTATTTTGTGATGTCTATATCTTGCTAACATTCCACAAGGTCAACGAGCTTAATGAGACAATCGCAAACATACTATGTAAACCTCCATGTTAGTCGTCTTAAGTGACTATATGTAGGAAGAAGCTCCCACGATGCTTCAGAAGAAAATACTCTCTATATTAAGGACTCTGGGGCAAAAATCTGCATCATCTTGTAGAATTACACGCCGATTCCATTTTTCGTCGAGGCGTTCGAAATAACCAACCATAGATCTTAACAAGAACAACCCAGACTGAGATAATAACCATGAACTACTTAATCCTCACATATGGTAGCATCAGCCACACTGAATCTTCTAAGAGATCTAACAGTAAATCATCTAAACCTTTTCAACAAACCTCAGTCACAATAGGTTGAACTCTAAAGACCGATTGCCATAGTCTTCTTCCTCACAAAACATAACTATGCATCCTACTATTCAAGAAAAAATGCAATCTTCATAGAAAAATAAACAAAAACATATCTTTACAACAATCAACGACTCATCAACTAAATGCCCGAGAAACTGAAATCTAACAGTGCCAAATTTACGACACAAACCTGACGCCAGCATCACCGACAATCCCAATGGCCATCCCAGCCGCAAGCCCAGCGAGCCCACAAGCCAACCCCGACGACAAATGAGCGTACCCATCGAACAAATAATAAGATTTCGCCTTCGGATTGATCCCCGTACTGATAATCACAGCAATAATTAACCCATAAATACCCAACACACCAGCCATAACAACGGGCACGATCGACTTCATAACCAGCTCGGGTCTCATCACGCCCATAGACGCCACGCCGACGCCGCTCTTAGCCGTACCGTAGGCAGCTCCCATACCTGGGGGGAATAAAACTCGCTGAGGTTAGTAAAAGCGAATTCAATAGGGATCTGAGAAGAATCGATCCCACATACAGGAGAATACGAGAGCAGCTGCCGCGCCGAGGAACCCGAAGAACGGCGCCGTTTCGTCTCCACTGAACGTTGACGACATTTTTCTCCGGTTGATTGGATCTGAGATGAGATCGCTAACAATCGCAAGTTGGATTGATTTTATTTATTTTTATTTTTATTTTTATTTGATTATAACGTTGTATACGTGGAATGTCGACGACGGTAGTTAAAGTAGTGGAAGGGTTGTCCATTGCTCAATTAGTAAAAGTACTACTTTGCCCCTTGAGGAGGGCTTTACAACACGTGCTTAAAAGTGTCCCCTAATCTCAGACAAATTTACGAGGTTTCAGCCATTAATGCCGCAGTGTTCAAGAGCTGTCTTCCTTCTTCGCCCATCTGTTGAACTTCCGACGGCGATAGTATTCTGATGCACCTCACACAGCCAACAAACTCCCTAATGAAGATGAATGGTAGCCAAAAGATTACATCAGCAACTCATAATATTCTAGCACATCATGATGTAATAAAGAAACTTGCCATGCCACTGAGTCTTAAACACTTACTCCCAAGGATCATCTCCGACGAGAAGAACATCGTTTTCGTAGTCCACGTAGACAAGCTTCCATCCCGAGCTCAAGTCGTTCAGCAGGCCCTCAAGACCGAACATGCGTTCGATTTCCGATCTCAGTTCGTCGTAGTTCTTGAAGCTCGAGACGGCGATCGACCTACCCACGGATCCCGCCTTTTGAATCTGTCGGGATAGAACTAAGTGTTTGTACGTATGATGATGCATTAGATCTTCATTTACATGATGAGAGCAGAGATAAACGGTTACAAACCTTGGTGTATGTTCTGAACCGTGTGGTCACTTGCTGCCAGGAGCCATGCTGCTGCAAGAGATTGTTGTCGTCGAAGTCTACGTTGCTCGAAGAAGCACCGCCCGAGTTATCGGCATATTCTTGCACCGAAAAGGTCTGAGAATCTGTCAAACTAGCCGTATTAATCTGGGATTGAATGCCTTGGTTCAGACAAAAGCTTCCCACGAGGTAATCAGACGGGTTTTGAAAATCTGCGTTCTTTAACCCGCCGAAATCGTCAAGAACTATGCTCGAAACAGAAGGGTCGATCACCGTGCTCCCACTGCTACTACCGTCGATGTTCAGACAACTGTATATATCGTTCTGGTTGCTGAACTTATCGTCCGATGAAGCATCTTTGAGGCCACACGGGTTGTAGTGATTGTTCGTTAGGTTTTGCTGAGGCATTGGGAAGGGAACATTCCGGGGCTTAAAGCTGGGATCCCACAGTTCTTCCCCTTGAGAAGGAATTTTCGGAGGAGGATACACTATGTTTTCCAAAGAAGCAAGAGTTTGATCAGGTTTATCGATCAAGTTGAAATTCCCGATGTAAGAATCGAATTCGACCCGTCCTGGATATTGAGTCAACATGGGATTCAAAGTCGAAGGCTCTAAATTCAGTGTATCCATTTTCTGAGTCGAGTCGAACTTTTCTTGCATGCTCCAAGAACTTACTTGCAAAGGTAATGACCCATCGTTGTCTGCCGAATCATTTACTACATTACTTGGATTCACTGACTTCATGGGCAGTTTTTCTTCTTTGCTGCACTGTCCCCCCTGAGATTGCAACTGGCTTATTACATGGTCGTTCGGAGATTGTATCGGAGACTTTGCTTCTTCTGTTGCAATGTTCATTACGTCTTGCGCAGAGGTTGTAATATTGCCAGTCCCGGGAAGAATCGCTCTCTGAGGTTTCATGAGCATGCTCATGAGCTGGTCGGGCCAAAGATTCGGCATCGACGGGCACTGAGGACTCTCGGGTACCCTGAGAAAAGGCCTGCTCACCAAAGTCTCCCAATCTGTTTGTGCTCCTATTACAACAGCAGCAAATCTATGACACAAAACATAGGAAAGAAACTTCGCCAGGTAATGAAAGAATTTTCATGGGAAAAAAGATATTACCTAAGAAAGCAGAGTGGAACGGGCGTTTGAAATTGGCGGTTAGGGACGGGAAAATGAAGAGACTTTCGGGGGTTTCTATTTCCCACGGACTAACTCTGTTTCTCTTATCACCACAGCCTGGTTCATCCCATTCCACCTGTTGCGTAATAAAACGAATACTTAAGACACTGCATCAACTAAATTCTATGGTAAGATTGTTACTGTCAACATTCTTGTACTATCCTATGTCTTGTTTACCTGAAGACTTCGCCATTTCGAGTTAGGCCATCGTAGAGGATCCATGTCACTTATACTGGTGATCGTACCCATATATCTGCAATGAAGATGGTGCATATTAAGGTTCTAAGAATGTCATAAAAATCGAAATGAACATTATATAATAAGAGCCCGCATGAACAGCTACCTCCTTTTACTCGATTCTTCAGTTTCAAACATCATGCCGAACCTCATACCTACAGAGAGTTGGGTACCGAATACAGCTTTGCGATATTTTGCCAAAGGAATTACGAATTCTGAGGGGCACGCCCTGCAAAATAAAAAGCATCGTTACAACGAATCCCTAATGGAGGAAATTTTTTTTTATGCTCTCTTGTGATGAATTTTGTAAGAGAATAGATCAAAAGGTACCACCTTGGATTGTAGAAGACGGTAAAAGGACTTCTGTTTGCAGCTGCATGAGCAGCAGCAGCAAGTATGCCTATGTGCATGCTATCTGCTGAAAGAACCGAAGATGGCAAAGTTGTTTGCTGACGGTTCATACGTCTAACTCCCAGCATCAGTTGTGACTTCTCATCTCTATGTAATAAAATGTAAAATTACATACAATATGTATAACACTTAAAAAGAAAATACACAATATTTTTACCTGATGAATAGAACCGAATCACCAGCTCGAAGTCTCTTAGCACCAACAAACATGCTCCAACCAGTGGTGAGTAAGTGCCTCTTTGGTTGCCCTATGTAAGAAACCAAAAGTACGTCCATTATAATTTTACGAAATATAGCTTCTGAATGAAGAGATGAAATAAAAGACAAGCATGGTTAAAATTTTTTTATATCTGTTAAGATCCAATGGTGTGGAGAAATCTTGCACACCTCGATATATATGACGAAAAGTCCATGTATTATCATGTAAATCTCGGACAACTAGTTCTTGAGTTGGAGGCTGCATCGAGTAATCCTGAAATAGACATTAAAAAGAAAAAACATTGATTTATAAACTAATGGAGTAACTATATTTTAGACAAGAAAGAAAATCACAAACATGTTAACTAAGGAAGTTAAAAAAAAAAAATTCATACCAGCTGAGGAAAAAGCTTTTCTGCAGCTCTCCGGGGAACTGAGAAGCCGCCATGTGTACTCGTATCACTTGCAGTCAACGTTTTGCAGAAAAACTCCGTCGGATGGTTGCCGGGCTTTAGACCAAAGTTGGGTACAGGTATGACATCTTTTTCCTTAAATATAAACAAATGTGTTATAACATTCTTATTCATACATTGGTTTATTTTTCTTATTTATGTAGTAATATGAGATAGTATAGCTAGATTTCGAGTGGTGAGACTTACAGAATTCACGGGCTGGAGGCTCATTTGAGCATAGATTTCATCTGTTTCTTTGTCAGCCTATATAACATTACAATAGAGGCAGAAGAAAACCATAACTAATGCATAAATCTTATGCACTTTTAAAAGATCAGAAAATAGAAAGATTTAATACATGACGAGTAACATTGTGGACTTGGCACAATAGTTGAGGAGGAAGGTTTGGATAATTCGGTATTTGCGTTGTCGCCGTTCTATTGGTGGAAACAGCAACCTGAAAGAACGAAAAATTGCTGAGTGGCTTGCGATTAAGTGTGCAATAACAAGAAACTTATACTAATAACACTCAGAAAAATTATGCAATCTAAGAACTTAATTATTGGCTATAGAAGCACATTTTCGAAGGCTCGAACTAATTCAGCCTTTCTTCGAGCAAAATGCAAGCAAAATTATTCCGTCTGTCCTTTCAATCTTGTTATGCATTACACGGTTCATCTAGGCTCCGTTTGGCTCCAATATCAGACAAGAGGTAGGTGAAAACAATATCACTGCACACTATGACACCTTATGTTTTAATAGTTAACACAATTCACACATTTTCGACACCTTTCGTCCCAAGAATTGTCTGTCCCAAACAGAGCCCTAATGAATAAACAAATCAAATAGTTTCAGAAGAAGAAATAAAACCTGTTCACTGTGTCCTTGAGGGAGATAGTAGACAAGGCTTCCCACTTGAGGCAAGGTGACCAAAGGGCCAGCACAAGCATGCCACAACTCAGAACTTATTGGCTTTTTAGCTGCACCTATCACAGAGAACAAAAAACAGAAGCCACTTGAAATCAAATGTCCGAAAATCAGCCAAAAGGTAACTTAAAAATCAGCAAAACTTAACCAAATTTATAGTTAATGTACCAGTTTGATCCTGCATTTCTTTCAATAACTTCATCCCTTCAAGCAGATTATTGCTCCCTGGTTTTAGTTTCTCTTCAACAGAAGCCATATTCATTTTGTATGTTGTTCAGCAGCTATCCCAAACCAGCCCCAACAGAACCCACAATCAGACAGTAGGAGGAATCATTAAACTCTGCTAAAGGGTGAATCTTTTCGTCCGGGAGAGAAAATTTGAAGCAGCCCACTTGTTCAAACTTCACAAACTCTTCATCAACTAAAGAAAGTAAACAAAGCCTATTTCATGAAGAAAAAACAAAACGAACAAAAAGAAAAAGGCCAAAAAGACAGTTTACGCAGAGAATCTAGTGGTACTTGAGAGCAACCAATCAAAGAGAGCATGCTCTAATAAAATCCAAACCCAAGGAACAAAAAAAGAACAGAAACCAACACTTTCTGCAAGAGAAAAGAAACCCACTGATTAATCTATGTGGGGCTTCACCCTCCTAACAGCAACTCATCAAACGCACAAAAACAGGTTTTAAATTTAAAAACCCCATAAAAAATATAATATGAACGATAAGCACTCAACGTAATTCGAAGGGGGGTCCTTTGTTTTTCTCGCATCAAAGCACGCGGACCAAAGCATGAGTGGGTCTTACAATCAAGTATTGCACTGCACTACACCATCTTTTCTTTTACCCCTCTTCTACATTCCTTTTTTCTCAAAAGATATTGACCTTTCAATGGCGGTTTGCGAGAACAAAAGCCCTCACCTTTCTCTTTCTCAATCAGCACACAAGGCCAACTAAAGTTCCAACTTTTTCTTTTTGCTTCAAAGTTTTAGTTTTGATTTTCCTTTGTAAAGAAAGAAACTTGCAAAGAGTAGTGTGCATGCTCTTAAACTTGCTGAAAGTAGCTGATTCCACTGCAGCTTTATGCCTTCAGAAAGAAGATATTAATTGAAACTATGCAATGCAATTCCCACACGAAACATAGTCTGATGAATTGAATAGAAAAAATAAAAAAAGGTACATTTTCCAAGCTTTTGCCTTGCGTGCCAAATGACTTCCTACGTTGGAAAGTTTCAAGAAACTAAAAATAATCCACAGTTTTAATCTATAATTACGTTACTTGGGAAGAAGAGTAAATACAAGAAAAAAAGGTGATGTATTCGTTGCCACTATGACTGCATTATTAGTTATTACAATGTGTTTATGGTAATAGCACCATGTGGATTTTAGTACTAGAGTGACCTAGCAAAGAAAAATTCAATGGTGGGCTTTCTAATGTTGGAATATCGAATGCATTGAGAGGGAATATCTCACTTTTCATTGTTAGTATTGCGAATGCGAAATGTAATGCTATTTATGACTTTTAATTATTCTTATTATATTGAGATTTTCAAGTGATTTATTTATATATCGTTTTAATTAATCCAATTGACATTGTTGTCTGAAAATTCGTTATCGGCTATAGTGTTAAATAAATGTTATAAATTGTAAATCCCAATGTTAGGGTAACATAAAAACTCAGTCTCATATTACGAATATCAAATATGGCAAGATTGGTTTTCGAATAAATCAAATATGGCAATAATTGTATGGAAACTTGACGGGTATATCATACAATACAATAGACCAACAAACGTTTTCACATTTTTCAATTATGTAACATATATAAAAAAATTCAAATAATACAAATTTTCTCCAAAAACTATATATATTATTTTTATTAAAATCTTCTAGAAAGTGAGACATGTAATATGCATGAGAAAGTGACGACGGGCGAAAGTGAAAAATTAGAAAACGTATCAATGATTTATTGCAATAACTCATACATATGATGGAAAGGAGGGTTTGGCCCTTCTTGAATTGGCAACTAAATACTGCGTGACAATTATTTTATTTATTCGTTACGTAACATTATTATTACTTATGGTATATGATCATTAATTAGATTTATTCATAGTTCTTATTTTTCTCCATAACTTTTAGAGCCGTAGTAGAGTGGAGTTACTCGATTAAAGTTAAAACCAAAATACTCATTTTTTTTTTAGTTTCCAATTAATACGACGACGATAATAATGCTTCATTAAACATCTACCAATGAAAATCCAAAAAAAAAAGTATAAAATAATACAAAAGCAAACCCATGTTATATCCATTGGTAGGAAGTGTGGCATTTCCTCGTTAATAAAAAATTCCCAGTCTGATTGACAACTCTTCTCTACTCTCAATAAATTCCCTACAGTTCCAAAGTTTACCTTAAAGCCTAAAGGGCGTTTTTTTCTGTTTTACTTCTGAAAAAGCGTTACTGCAGGGGGACCCATATCAATACATTGTTTTTCTTTATTGATCCAACGGCCAGCAATGCGAGTTAGTAATCGCGAGCTTTAACGTTGCGCAGATAACGATAGATGAGAAATTCAAAGCTACGCTTTGGAAATAAAAAACTCGCCGCAATTTTTTGCAGATAATTTATTTACCAAATTTATTTGTTTTTCTTTTCTCTCTCTACTTTGTTATTTGCAAAAAGTTAGCCGAGATCATCATAGAGATTAATTATTTTTTTCTCAATTTAATTAATATTGAGTTTTTATCCCATGATTTCCTCTGCAACAAAACAAAACAATAATTGTCGTGGTAGGCAATTTACGCGTCATTATTGCACTAACCTAACATAGTGATATAAATACTAATAATAACAGTAGAATATTTTCTTTTGTCACGCTCAAGAACCAATATTTTACTCTTTTTTTACACCGCTTTTTCATAGAATATGATTAAGTCCACTGATTTAAATAATTTGGATAAATAATAGCATTCATTATCTATCATAATTTCGGTAAATGCCAATAATGCTCATCGTTGAAAATCAATAGAAGCTCATCATAGTTGTTTTTCCGACACGTATTGGGGGGGGGGGGGGGGGGGGGGGGGTTCATTAATTTTCAGAATCACCTGAAAAAACGATATATTGAAAAGCATATGCCCCCCCCCCCCCCCCCCCCCCCATTTATTAAAATATTCATATAATATATAAAAAAAATTATCTTTAATTATCACGCTTGAAGTGAAATTTAATCGAGTGAGTGACTACTATAATTTCGAGAGGGGAGGGACCAACGTTGAATCACGAGGTTCAAACATTTTAGTACCATTTGAGGATCAATCATATGATTAGGTTTGCAATTAGTTAACCATATAATGGGAAAGGGATAATATAAAGAAAATAAACACACACACACTGAGTGGGGTCTAAGTAAGCAAAGCATGATAGTTGAAAGTGAGATTACAAGCAAGAAATAGGCGTGACTAAAGAAGGGAACATAAGATCAGAGTACAATGTAGGGATGTAAGGAGACATATTACTGTTTTATGTAAAAGAAAAATGCATTTTGTCTATTTGTCAAATTGTGGGCCATATTTTTTTTAATTATTTCTTTTTTCATGTATGCTATTCTAAATCTGCAATTTTATTGTATGGAAAATGGGCCTTTAGAAGCCCAATGATAAAGCATCTTATTCATGCTTGCCATTAATATTGAGGTCATATAATTGTATCTCATTCGATTTGAAATTATTATAAATATTTTATTATAGTATTACAGCATTACAGGCTCCACTTTCTGTTAGTATATATGTATATATATAACATATATATATATATATATCAACATCCGAAAATTGGAGGAAATTAGAGTGATTGAAATTAAATGTTCACATGTAACTTTGTATTTCTTACATATTTTGTCTAGGGGCCCCTCCTCTGCATGAATATAACAAGCTAATAATTTATATAGCAAAGATTATGTGATCTTTACTTTAAGAATGTCAATTACGTTGCCATGCTTTCATTCTCTTCCACCTTATATGTTATGCATTCGAAATGACATTTAATTTATTTCCTTCCTGACTGTTTATATTATGGCAGTGTTGCGTTACTTTCCTTTTTCTTTCTTTCTATCTTTCGATTTCAAAATCAAATTTTATGTATGAGTCGTCCTCAGATGTTAGAAAATATATCGGTCGGTACGGATATTCATAGGCCCACTGTTTTATTTAATCAATTAAAAAATTAAAATTGGAATATCTTGCAAAAAAAAGGGGAAGACAAAAAAAAAAATACTTGGTTGTCAACTCGTTGATTTTACAACTTGGAAGTCTTAGATTAAAACCCTAGAGATCGCTGACTTTCGACTGCAAAGAGGGAAGTGGAACATCTTCATAGATATGATAGAATGTGTTGTAAAAAAATAGAAAAAATTAATAATAATAATAATAATAATAAAAGAAAAATTAGATTTCTTGAAGTCTTCTGTATTTAATTTAGTTTCATGAGGGGTGGAGCACTACTTCACTGTCTTGGACCATCCTACCGATGGAATATTACCATGATGTCACTGCAAATGTCACTATTTATTTATTTAATTTCGACCATAGATAGGAAGTAGTAAGCTTTTACCACTTGCTTCGTGCTTAACTAAGATGGCAGCCGACCTATAGTTTTTTTAGCTAACATTATTTTAGGGTTACCTTCTTTATTTTTATCGTACCCTTAATTATTTCGAAATTGAAAGATTCTTTGACTCTTTAATGGATCATGAATTGAAAGATCATTTGACCCTTTTGGTGTAATAATTGAAGGTGAAGTGGATCGTAGACTCTTTGTAGACAATGATTCGTGGGAGCAAGTGGTGCTTCTAAAGTTGTGAGGGATGATAATGCCCTTGGACTTATGAGTTAGATAAATCATTTAATAATTACAAGCGAGAGATTATTGATTTATATATATATATATATATATATATATTGATAAATGGATTTAGTTGATTATTATATAGCAACTTTAGAGTGTTGAGTCGGACTCATCATATTTTTCGATGATCACTTTGGAAAATCAAATCAACTATTGGAAATTGACATATTATTGGCATGTGCACTCATATATATCACAATTAAATATTAATATATAGATTCGAATTTCATCTTAAGTTACCTTATAAGGATATAATTATAATAAAAAAAATTTAGGATTAAAATAGTAATTATTCAATTAAAATAAATTGTTAATAAAATGGTAAAATTGCAAATAAGTTTACATAACCAAAATTGGCCGTTCTTATCCCATCTTCTATTTAATAAATAGTATAGATGCGATTATAACTTACATTAAAATTAATATCGATTCAATATTAGATATCAATCCCAAAGGCACAAATCAAAGTCACATGAAAAATCATTTAATTAGAAAAAAAAAAAAACAAAATGAAAACCATATCCTCCTAACAATTTTACCACTACATGTATCATTTCACCATCAGAATTCCCATCTTCATTTTGCTAAAATTAACCTATGGTGAACATTAACAATAAGAAAACACTATCATAATATATATATATATATATATATATATATATATATATATATTCTTATCTAAAGCTCGACGTTAGAGACTCGAAAAAATGTTCGTCGCAAGGAAGAGCCAAGCCCATGTCTTGATCGAATCCATATTCTTCGGCCGCCCGTTGGAGAAGGTACTGAAATTCCGGAACGTTCAAGATCGTTATCGGGACTATGTATCGACTTCGATTCTCGCCTACGTACACCGCAAAGTGTCCCTTTGGGACATCCATAGGTAAGCCTTCATCGTCGTGCCCATGTTTCTTGCCTAAGCTTGAGCAATGCTTCATGATTTGTCTGATCATGGCCTTTTGTGAGAGGTTGTTCGATTTGCCAATAGCCATTGATCGTAGTATGTAGAATATATGTACGTAGATTTGAAAGAAGAGAGGCCTTTTTGTGTATGTTATAATCAAGGCGAGTATGTGTAATAAGAGGATTGTTGTGAGGAATAATTCGAGGGTTAGTGTGTGCTATATATAAAAGGTGAGTTTGGACTTTCATGAGAGGGTAAGAGAATTAAATAGATAGAGACTTTTATTGGCTTTTATTTATCAATATTTTTCTATAGATAAACTGAATTTTTATGTTTCTTGAAATAATAAAAAAAACAAAAACAAAAAACAAATTAAGAGAAGATTAGGAAATCTATGAAACTAAACTAAGTTGAAGTAGGTTGCTAGATTCGAATACTCGACTAGCCATGTACTAAGATATATATACAACCGCGATGTAACTTTGGAGGGTCAACATTATTACTAAAGATAAGTTTAATGCACATTAAGATTGTATTAACATAGGCATCTCCATATTGTCTTATAATAAATTAAAGACTATATATATATATATATATATATTAAAATATTTGAAAATGTGAAAGGGGACGAGGCAAGGGGGCCTTGGGAAAGCCTCTTCTGAATGCAATTGCATGTTCTGTGAATGAGATTTGTTTCGACTTTGAAACATAAACTGGAAATTAGAAGCAAAATGCCCCACCATTTGTCACACAAATATCAATTGGTAAGTCGAATAATAGTAAAGATGAATAAAAATAATAATACAATATTGCTTATAAATAAAATAAAAGCTGATAGTTGATAATATTTAATTCAAGCGAAAAACTCAATGATTGTTGAAAGAAAAATAAGAGTGAAGACACAACAAAAATAATATTATTATTATAAAAATAAAGTAGGGACAAAATCAAATAAAGGAAATAATCAGACCATGTTAGGCTTGCCTCCCTTCGGACATGTTCTTATAAAGACATGAAGTTAAGAGTACAATCAGTTCCACCCAACCCTTGCCGACCTTAATCTATCGTTTTTATTATTTTTTTTTTTGAAAAATATTATATGTATATATAGAGTATTTTTGCTGCATTTATACTACAATCAAGTATCGAATAGGTTCGACAACAGTATTAATTAGGCACTGTATGAATGATTTAATAACAGCATTTTTTTTTCTATCAAAGTCCGCTTAGATATTGATGATCATTGAATTTCAAGACATAATATATTTATATATAGTTCGAGATCAAACATTATATTTAATAATAATAATAATAATAATAATAAAAACTCATAGCATATAGATACCAAATTCTGACTTTGAACAATGTAAAACCCTATTCGGTTTCTCATGTTCTTATTTGAATATAGAAATAAGAAATAATGATTAAAATTATCTAACCTTAATTAGGTTGACATTGGACATATGAAAACGCCTGCTCACCAAAATGTAGAGACACTTCTCGAAACAAACCATCTCCGACAAGAGAGAAGCATATTTGTAAGCCCTATTTAGGTGTCTTCAACTCATTACCACTAAACAAAATTTATGAAAAAAAAATATATATCATAAAAACAAACTATTGGGTATTATATAAATATGAAAGTTTGATATGATCTTTTTGGCCCAACAAAGCAAAGCTACGGTTTTGTACAAGCGTACCTTATTATAATATTGGTACCACATTTACATTCATCACGGTTGAGAAAAATATTGAAAAGTATTGTTTTACAAACTACAATAAACTAGATTTGCAAGTAGACAATGATTTGATTTTCTTGCCGACGTCACAATGTAATAATGAAATGTTTTTAAAACCTCAAATCAAAGAAATTACATAAAATAGAATACAAAGGAATATCATATGAAGAATATTTGAGATGTCATAACTCCTCCTAGTCAAGTCACACAGCTTCATATAATCAAAGGCCTCAAAGAGCTTCTCTCTATTACATCAATCATCATCCTTAAATTCCCTGAATCACCACAACACCAAGCATTTTAACAAGAACTAAAACATCCCTTAATTACTGATATATATATATATAAGTTGAACATATGTATATACCTTCGATCGAGGTATCGAGGTTGAATGCCGCTGCCCTGGCACGTTGTGCACGTCAACGAGCCAATGCCATCGCAGTTTATGCATTTCGACACTTCTTTCTCGTCCCC
The DNA here is from genome assembly GCA_028392965.1 of Lindernia subracemosa. NCBI lineage: Eukaryota > Viridiplantae > Streptophyta > Magnoliopsida > Lamiales > Linderniaceae > Vandellia > Vandellia subracemosa. The sequence continues at coordinate 1,486,057 of JAQPCC010000046.1, forward strand.
TCCAAGTTCGACCGTTACCGTCCCGCTGCCCAAGCAAAACCTACATCTCTCTGGCACCATGAATAAAAAAAAAAGAAAAAAACAAATGCCAACTTTTATAGTCTCGAAGCACACTGTCTTAATTCTAATGTAATGAATCTAAGTGATAAAGAACGATTTTGTGTCAAGGCTTACGAGCGCCGCTGCCGTTGCAAGGGAAGCATGGCTGCGTATTGTCCCTTTTAGCCTGATTACAAAAACTTGCAAGGATCGTCATTACATTACATTTCATGGTTTAATGTAATAATATATATATATATAATATATATATATATATATTTATTTTATCGTAGTGAGGAATTGAAAAAAAGAAAAAAGAAAAGGGAAGAAGCATTACAGCATTGTCAATTTGGTTTTCGTAGAAGATTGGAATTCCAATCCCAATAGCGACACTCACCACACCAACTGTAATCGCCACTACCTACAAACAAACACCATCATTACATACATACATACATAGATATATAAAACCAAAACTGAGAAAAAAAAGGGCATTTTGTTGAATGGTAAAGAAGGGGCGAGTGAGTTACTTACAGTGTTCTGGTCAAGATCGATGGCTCGGACACGTGGATAAGAACCTGGGGAGCGTTGACTTTTCTGGGTTTTTCTTGCAGGTAGCGCAGAGAATGATGAAGAAGATGGCTTAAGTGGGCTGTGCAGAAATGGCGTCTTAAGGCCAGAAGCTGAGGAAGTTGCTATGCCCAACATTTTCTTTTGGTTGTGTTTTTTTTTCTTTTTTTTTAGGAGTTTAGTTAGATTGGCAATCTTCAAGTTCTTGTTCTTCTTAGTTCAATGGCGGAAAGTGGATTGGGTGGGCCCACTTGTAATTCTAGCCACCCGTAATTTCAACTAAATTTTCTTAAACACAAGTTTTTATTTTTTTTTTTCGTCCGAGGTATCCCCACTCGATTTAATTATGGGTTAACCCCTAAATATCGGTATAGGAATTGCACCGTACACTCACCTAACAATGATAATCATGAGAAATAAATTCCATGGGGACTACTCAAGAAATTGTGGGAGGAGAATTCGATCTCACGACCTAACTCACAAATCTTTAAGGCCTCCTCATTGACCACTAGACCAAGACCTCATTGGCTTCTTTTTTTTTTGTCCCGAGGTATCCCCATTCGATCTGGCTATGGACTAGCCCTTAAATACCGATGTGGACTTTTTGCGCCACACAGACCCAGTTGAGGCTTAATTGCGCCACACGTGGTGGGACTAATCCCCAGGATTAGATGAATACGTTCCAAACACACCTAACAATGATAGTCATGAGAAATAAATCTCATGTGAGCTACTCAAGAAATTGTGGGAGGGGATTCGATCCCATGATCTAACTCAAAAATCTTTAAGGCATCATCATTGACCACTAGACCAAGGGTTCATTAACTTCTTACACACAATTTTATTGAATGAGAATTGAGACGTTATCACTTGATCCTCGTTGGCGCAAATCGATAGCCGATTGAATATGGATATGTTAGGATAAAAAAATAATAACTGAGCAAGAAACGTCCTAATTAAAACAATAATAATAATAATAATAATAATAATAATAATAATAATAATAATAATAATAATAATAATAATAATAATAATATCACCTGATAATAATATATAAATTCGATAATATAATGCAAAATTATTCGCCATTATCATTTTCATCTCCAAGTCAAGTAGAAAATAATTGCAACATTACTATATTGCTCCTTCAGTCCCACAATAATCATTACTTAATTGAACATTATTCTAAAATAATTGCGCTTTGTATTCCCAACTTTTTCTTTTACTTCTACCTACCATTTATCGCATAAATTGAGAAACTAGATTAGTTTACTATAGTTCAAAATATATTACAATTTACAGCTACTTATTTACATTTTTGTTAATTTTGGTTCATTTTTAATCTTTTCTACTAAATGCTGAACTCACACATAATGTGATAATAATCAACGCACCATTTTAGATAAATATTGAATAGATAAATAAATAAATAAGAATATTTATTAATTTGGAAAATCGAGTAGAGGGGAGGGGAAGGTACCCTATCGTCGTCGCATAAACGGTAAGTCTCAGTTATAAAAATTGGATGTAGTTCAAACAGAGATCACTTCAAAAAGCTGTCAAGCAAACTCCGATGGAGCACTATCAGTCGCCGGATAACGTCGCCTGGGAAGTTCGCTAGCTGTGCTTGGCCGACGATAAAGATCTAACGGTCATTTCCCGCGTCCGAGTGTAATTTTGCTCATTTTGTCGGATTACTGAGTTAGGGCGATGCTATTTCTTATCGTATAATCTTCTCCTTGAGTTTGCACCTTGTGTTTTAGTTTTCTTATGCTGTCGATTTTGTGAATCTCTTGGTGCAACACGCGCGCCTCCTTTAAGATTTCCTGTTGTTTGAATTATGTGTCGGCGGAAGTTTCGTTAGTATGCGATTTTTCAAATTTAATGCTCCTTTTTAGGCTTGAATTGCAGCTGAGATGCATTGCTAACTTCCGTTTTTGGAAAAAATTATCCGTATTCTATTGAAGTTTGTCGGTGGCGAGCCATTTACTAAATTGTAGAAGGCGTTTCTTTGGCTTTGATTGATTATATTACCCCATTCGTATAATGTAGACCTATGAGATTATGCTGGAAGGATGCGGCAATTCAATGGCAATAAATGCGGAAACCTTTTGACATGCCAATGAATGCCTTTGCAATTCTATCTTACTTTTAGCTAATCTGAATAATAGAGTAATTTGTAATCGATGCTGAAACAGAGATTCTCGATTCTATTGCTCACTTTTGTTGTGTTATCTTTGGTACTTTAATAGAAAGTAACCTGTAAATTCTGATATGCCTGCAACATCATTTTTACTTCCCTAATACAATTAAGTGACTGGCATGAACTAACAAGTGGTCTATGGCTGCAACAGGGAGTCAAGATGGTAGGATCATTGATAACCAGAGTACTTATGTGAGTGCTACTGTTCGGTAAAATCTGTCTCCCTTCATTTAGTTGTGATCTTACTTTCAACGGCCTTTTTTTCTTGCTCAGATTGATGTTTGGCTATGCTTATCCTGCGTACGAGTGCTTTAAAACCGTGGAAATGAATAAACCGAATATCGAACAGCTGTTGTTTTGGTGCCAGTATTGGTATTCCACATTCTCAAATTATCTTCCCATTGTTTTAGTTTCATATTCTCCATTGTAACAGTAGCATCATCTCCAACTTCAGGATTTTGGTTGCTATGATCACAGTTTGTGAAAGAATTGGGGATGCCTTCGTCGGCTGGTAAACATTGTACATCCCTTTTTTTCTATTTTTTTAGAGGTTAATCTTTTTATAATTTCCCTTGAAGGTTGCCTATGTATGGCGAGGCTAAGTTGGCTTTCTTCATATACCTGTGGTCTCCTAAAACAAAGGTTGATCATCTCTTTCGGGGATATTCATCAGAAACTCAGTTAATCTTCATCTTTTCTGATCTGTTTACTTACATGTCATTTCAGGGGGCATCATACGTTTACGATGCCTTCTTCAAACCCTACGTTTCTAAACATGAGACAGAAATTGATCGAAACTTGTCGGAATTGAAGACGACAGCCGGCGATATGGTAGTCTCGTACTGGAAGAAAGCTGCAGGTTATGGCCAGACTCGAATATTTGACATATTGCAGTTTATCGCTTCACAATCTACTCCTTCTCGACCAGCTCAGGTATGTAGTGCAATATACATTATCATGGAATGAAGTTTTAACTGTAAAGAATTATTGAGCCAAATAATTATCAATTGAAGCTAAAGAATCTCATTATTTTTTCTTCTTCCATCTCTGTATAGCCTCAACAAGAAGCAAACAGATTGCGAAAACCCGCCAATACATCCATCCGAAGATCAGTTTCTTCACCCGCTGCAACCCCATCTCCAAGCAATCAGCTAGGCAGTACTTCAGCCGAAGAAGCCATGACTGTAGCCAATTCGGAAGAAGCTAATGTCCCGACAACCTCAAACGAACAGAAAACCGCAGCAGCAACAACAACAGCAACATCGCTCGACTTAGCCAAGAATGCTTCAAGTTCTGACAAAGATCAGTTAACGAAAATCGATAAGGTTACTTCGACAATTGCCGAAAGTTCTCGACTTCCCGCCCAAGACACGATCATGGAAGACGCAGTACGTGTGACACGAGCAAGGTCGAGGAAAATTAATGGTGGGTCAAATCATTGAATGGGATTAGGTTGTAAGAGAACTTATAGACATAAATGTGTGTTGTGGATGTTAATGATGTTACTTACGTTCAGTTTATTAGTTCTTTCTTCAGTGTTGGTTTAATATACGAAACGATTATTTTTGGTGGAAGATTTGAAAGTAGAGTTTGCCATTGAAAAAATAAGCAAGCACATCCCTTTTGGGCCTTTAATGGGCCTGCAGGTGTTATCTTAGCGCAGCCCATTTACAAGAGACTCAGCCCAAACTTGACATATCGGTCGATACCTTTTAAGTGTTTGCATTGCATCAATTTCCTTTGACTGTAGTCAACGAAGTCTGACGCTATTTCTTGCGTGGACAAGTCATCCATTGCATCATCATCTACCTTCACCAAAGGTTAGTTCTTTCGATAAATCCGTTTTGGGTTTTCGTTATTCACCAATAAATTTCATATTCATTCGAGTTTGTTCTTTAAGATGATGTATGCCATTTTATGCAAATTGTAATGCGCATAAGCTGTATGATGAAATGCCCCTTCGAACTACTGGTTAAGTGGATGTGCTAAAAAAGTACGTAATCTTAATAAGATTTGTAGTCGTATTAATGTTCATTTGGTCTAAATCCTGCAGTTTTCGTAGCGTTGGGGTCTCTTATTTTAGTTTGTTATGCTTAGTTTCTTGTTTTAGTGGTTAAGTAATTGTTTGGATCTGTCGTTGCTTATTATGACGAAAAGGACTTTTCGTGATAAAGTTACAGCCAAGATTGTCCGTCCGCATCAAAACGATGCAAGATTGATTAATAATCAAAGTCGATTTTTTGATGAGTTTCTGAATTTTTTTGTTTCAGATATTAGTATAATCATGAAGTCATGTTCTGATGATGCTTGTAGATAGAAGGCCATCGACATTTTCCATTACAAGAGTACTTTCTTGTTTAGCTAGTAGCCGTATAGCGAGAGGTTTATCCGCCATGAGCAACCAAGAAAGCGACAGTTCACCTGCTACGTCCAATGACGACATGCCCGCTCTTCCACGTGTCGCCGTAAAAAAAGACGCCGCAAAATCCTCCAAAGTAGAGGCAACTCCAGAAATCGAGAAGAAATACGTCCACCGTGTGTACGATGCAATCGCCCCGCACTTCAGCTCCACTAGGTTCGCAAAATGGCCCAAAGTCCAGACATTCTTGAACTCCCTGCCCTCGGGATCCCTCGTCTTAGACGCAGGGTGCGGGAACGGCAAATACTTGGGGCTAAATCCGAATTGCTACTTCATCGGCTGTGACATCAGCGCCCCCCTCGTCGGCATATGTTCAGACAAGGGACACGAAGTCTTAGTCGCCGATGCAGTAAACCTTCCCTACCGCAGCGGCTACGGCGACGCGGCGATCTCAATAGCAGTCTTGCACCATCTCAGCACCGAAAGCCGGAGGAAGAGAGCCGTGGAGGAGTTGGTTCGTGTCACGAAAACCGGCGGGCTTGTTCTGATTACGGTCTGGGCTAGGGAACAAGAAGACAGGTCGTTGGTCAAGAAGTGGACCCCATTGACTGAGAAGTACGTGGATGAATGGGTCGGGCCGGGCAGCCCGAGGATACGCAGCCCTTCTTCGGCTTCTCTGGAACGTATACCTGAAAATGTTGAAGAAGAGATCGAAGCAGCGAGCAATGGGCATCAACAGGAATATTTTGTTCCCTGGCATTTGCCTTATCACCGCGCTGAAGTCAGTGGAGTTTCGGCCAGTGCTGTGGCTAATGGATTTGCTAGGAAAGACGATAAAAAAGGCGCCGTGGTGTATGACAGATATTACCATGTTTTCAGCGAAGGCGAACTCGAAAGGTGAGGACCCATTGCTTAAGAGCACATGCATACCATATCATTTCTGTTTTATATAGCTAAAATATGATATAGATAGTCATCAAATTCCATACCTGAGGTCGATGGAAGCTTCAAAATTGAATTTTTTTTTTGCTGTGTTTTTTTTTTCCCGGCAGGTTGGTGGGTGATGTGGATGGTGCTGTGGTTGTTGACAAGTTTTATGACAAGTCAAACTGGTGCATTCTCCTTGAGAGAACTTCTCAACTGTTGTAGTAGTACTACAAGAGTTACTTCTCTATGCTGTTATTAACTTGGGAGTTTTGATCAGCGCACTGTTATTGTTCTTGCGAAGTGATTATTTTCTAAGTATTTAAAAGGAGTTTTGAAGTATAACTTTGGTTGGTGAATGTATGTTATCACACCTTGGAACTTTGCCATGTTTGCGTGGTCGCAGTGAAAATGAATGAATATTTGAAATAGTGAGGTTGCTGCTTTACATAAACCGTCGGATGCTAATCAAGCGAGGCCGGATATTTCGCCGCAAAACGAAATGCGGCCGGGCTGGTCTAGGGCTGAAAAAAGTCAGTGGGCTTCAGTGAGGTAAATTTATTAATTTTATCCATTTTCAACTCATAACAACAGTAATTCACTCCAAGGGCTTGACCTATCAGTTGGATTCGTAGCCTTTCAAACAGGAGGTCAGGAGTTCGAATTCTCTATTGACCTTGACTATCGTTGTTTGTGAGATCTTTGGGTCTCATGGGCCATGGAGGAATAGTTCCGCTGGAAGCCGTGGTTGTCCCATAGCCGACGATGATGTTCGAATTCGATTCAGACTAAATCTAGTCGGAGTGTGAGGACTGCGATGGTGTGGGATACCTACCTGATGAAAAAAAAAAAAAAACAGCAATTCCCCAAGGTTCGTTCGTACATAATATAATCCGACCAATAGTAACGTGCCACGACATCTAAGTAAGTAAAGACTCGTCTTTTTGTTGTTATATTTAGAAAAAAAAATTCAAATATCTTTGTCAATTTTCTGACCACTTCAAATTTAATGTGGGCCCCGCTTTGACTTTTGTACAAATGTGGAATGACTTATCTGCCCCTGCCTGGGTTTTTATTTACACGCTTATTTTTTGCTGCTAGAGTCGAGATAATGATAAAAGGACCATTGGATTAATTATATATATGTAACACATATTTTATATAAGATTTGTTTATAAATAAAAAAAGGTGATATCAGCAACGTAATTTGGAGATATTGCATTAGGTTAGGTGAATTCAAATCGTGTAATTCTGACCATGGTAAAGTGATGTGGATATGCGGCAAAATAACTAATAATCAATCATTAACGAATAAAATATGATGAGTAGTTATTTATTTATTTATTTTTTCTATGATGGGTATAGTTTGAATGTTGAATTCTGACCATGTCAAGTGAGAAAATGCGTTTGTGACATTGTCACTATTGACCCAGTAATAATAATTATTGTTCTTACATTCAATTAAAAAGAAAAAAAATGGTATAAAAAGGGGGAAAACCATTATTATTGTCTGGAAAAAACTATTAATTAATACTAATTAGTGAAAAATATGATAATTTATATTGCTTTTTATCGGATAAATAAGTAAAAAAATTAATCCATCCATCAATGGAATGGAATGATAAAAGCTGGTCAAACCTCAAAATGATTACATTAACCTGAAAGATTACGTGTGAAAAAACGCAAAGAAGGAAACGCACCAAAGAAAAAAAAAAAAGAAAAACAAACAGTTGTTGTTGGGAATAAAAAGTCTTCCACAAACCAAAAGAATTTTCATTCAAGAAATATATATAAAGGTGAGGGGAAAAAAAAAAGTCAAGAGTTCACTACTGCTGACCGCGTGTTGCGTGCGGCAATTAAATTCAACGGATTCATCTTTAATCTACTCACGAAAATCAGATCTTGACGCGTTTTTTCCTAGTAATTTTCGTCTGATACATAAGTAGATAATCATATAATAAGCACCCATTCTTGCTTTGATTGTTTTTGTATGTGTTCTTGGTTCTTGGCACTATTTCATTTAGCTATTGCTGTGTTGTTGCATGTCCGTGGAGCTGATTAGCGTCTTGGATTTTGTTGGGTTTCGTTTGCTTTGAAGTGTTTGAAGAAAGGTCTGTGTGAGAGTTGTTGGCTTTAAAACGAACGAAAATGGGAGGCGTGTGCTCAGGTGGTATGGCCAAAAGAATCCGAAAAGCAGTTGGTATTGAGCATGACGAAAGTTCTAATTTTTCTGGGAAGTTGAATTCGAAAGGTAGTTTAGGAAGACAGAATTATGATGATGGTTATGATATGAATTCTGATGTTGATTATAATGAGTATGGTGATGAATTCTTTGAGAAGAAGCCGCCGCGAAATTTATACGATTCTGGCGAGCTTTTCCTGTCGATTTCTCGCGAGTTGAAGCCTTCGACCCCGGGTAGGACGCAGGGAAATAAGGTATGATTGTTGATGTGAATGCAAAATTACCATTTGATTTAATTCTCCATGTGTGCGTGTTTTTGAGTTTTAAGTCCCTTTTGGTTTTTGAAATGCTTTAATTCCATTGTGGGCTTGCATTGTGATTCGGTTGGATTTGTGGGTATTTGGTGGATTGGATGAAATAATTTTGTGGATTTGATTGTGTTTATTGGATCATGGAGATCTTTAACATCTGTTAGGGACAAGGATTTCAGAAGGAACAATCAAAGCGTAATGTATCGTTATTCAATTTGCTTGCACCATTTTTTCTTAGTATTTCTCACATGATTCTGGTACAAACTGAGCATTCAAGTTATTCAGGAAACGCAAATTTATTAGTTGATGCAATGACCAAAGAAATAAAACTCATGGGTAAAAATACGGTGTTTTAGAGTTTGGGAGGATATATGCATAATTTCATTCAAAGAGATATTTTCTGGGTGATGCGAGGCTGTACAATATGTCTGATTGATTCCATCGGTTTCTTGTGATCATATCATAGCATAGGTTATTCGTGATTGAGATTAATGATCATCTAGCATAATCATTAGTTGTTGAAGTTTTTTCTCGTACTGACTCTAGTGATATCCTTGAACAGACACCTCACGTCACATCGTTTCTTGGAAAAGCACGTGTTGCAAGCTTAGAAAAAGCCGTGGAAGTTCTAGACACTTTGGGCAGCAGCATGGCGAATCTGAACTCTGCTGGATTTAATACCGGCGTAAATTCTAGGGGAAATAGAATATCCATACTAGCTTTTGAAGTTGCCAATACTATAGCCAAAGGCTCCAATCTATTACAGTCTTTGTCTGAAGAAAACATCCAAGTTATGAAAAAAGAGGTCTTGAATTCCGAAGGGGTCAAACGTTTGGTTTCAACGGATATAACCGAGCTTCTCCGTCTTGCATCTTCAGACAAAAGGTGTCACATTGAATTTAAAATGCCTTTGTTGATCTCCCATTAGGTAAAAAAAACTCTTCTTTTTTTATGAATTTTTACTGAATCTTTTCTTTTCTTTCTCCCGTTCTTTGGGCAGGGAGGAGTTTGATGTATTTTCCCGGGAAGTTATTAGATTCGGGAATTTGTGTAAAGACCCACAATGGCATAATTTAGATAGGTTTTTTGCAAAGTAAGTGAGGCTTTTCTTTGTTTATAATTTTGTGAAATGCTGACTTTTATTTAGTCTTCGCGAGAGACGCATTTCATATTAATTTCATAACTGTTAGGTTGGATGCGGATACTGATTTTCAGAAGCAATCGAGAGAAGAAACAGAAATGACTATGCACGAACTGACCACTCTTGCTCAATATACCTCTGTAAGTTAAATGCTTAGCCAACAATAGTGCTCTTTAAATTTGTTTCAATCCTGAGTTTAATAGCCATTGATATGGAGTTTTAGACTCGATCTAGAGTAGGTTCTTTAGTTCTTTTTGTCGTAATTTTGAAAATTTGTTTTCTTTCGGTTTTTTGTTTCCCTGTGTGGGAACTTTGTCTCCTTTTTAGGAGTGTCTTGTCCTCTTCATGAGGTGTTTTTCCCTGCTTGGGAACTTTATCTCCTTTTTAGGAGTGTCTTGTCCTCTTCATGAGGTGTTTTTCCCTGCTGGCATTTGTGATGTAACCATAAGGCTATGTGGGCTATTTAGCTCGTCTGTACTTTTTTAAATTTTATGATAAGCTATCGTTTCGGAAAAAAAAAATTGTTTCAATCCTAAGTTTTCGTAGTATATTTCTTGCAAATATTGGCATATATCAATTTGTTATATTTTAGAGTCCGAGTATCCTTGTTGAAGAGTTCGATGTTTCTTTGTCTCCAGGAACTGTATCACGAGTTGCATGCTCTGGATAGATTCGAGCAAGATTATCAGAGGAAGCTTGATGAAGTAACTTCATTAAACCTCCCTCGTAAAGGTAGTACTGATACAAAATATAAGTCCTGAGGATGCATAACAAATGTTAAAAAAACATCCATAAGTCTTAACATATGGTACATATCTTCTAAATTAGCGATAGATGTAAATACTTTTTCCCGCGGATTTATGCTTTCGCTTCTGATTCTTAGTTGCAAGCTATATATCTTCTGACATGTTTTATCATCTGTAGGAGAGACACTCACAATGTTGCTAAGTGAGCTAAAACATCAACGGAAACTTGTAAGGAGCTTGAAAAAGAAATCACTTTGGTCAAGAAGTTTGGAGCAGGTACGCTTCAATACTCATTTCTCTTTACTCGACTTCCACTTGTATATATTAAAAAAATTTATGATATCATCAGATTGTAGCTTATTCAAGAAAATGATTGCAATTGAGGTGTCGAAAATCTGCCTTGTTTAATTTATGCTTGTTTTATTGGCACAGATTATGGAGAAGCTTGTCGATATCGTCACTTTCATTCATCAAGAAATCTCAGACTTATTTGGAGACAATGGTATGCATTGAAAATTTGAAACTTTGGAGTTTGTTTCTAACATCTTTGTTATGAACATAATTAAGCATTCCATGCCTTACAAACTTTCCGAGATATATATCTTACATCTTGTCCTTTCACCATCATTCATGGCTCAGGGTTGCCAAAATCAGACAAGGGTTTATCTAACAAACCAGAAAGGCTAGGCACGGCCGGTCTTGCTTTACATTACGCGAATATAATTACTCAAATTGACAACATTGTAAGTTATTACTTCTCTTGAACATCTTAGGTCACCCCTTCAACTTTTGTTTCTATTACACTTAAAACTCCATGTAACTAAAGTAATTATATATATATATATATATATAAACACTAGTTTTAAGGGCAAAAAAGGGGTGTTAAGTGTAATCAGTGTAGTCATCCATTCTTTTTATTACAAAACTTGCTCTTGCATGCTTTTAACTGTAGTTCTCTTTGTTTTTCATTTGTTCACGTAAGGCATCACGGCCCACATCTCTTCCTCCGAATATGAGAGACACATTGTACAATGGCTTGCCGCCAAATATTAAGGCAGCTCTTCGATCGGAAATACAGCTGCTTGATGCCAAGGAACAGGTATTATATTAATCTTATCTTTTTTTAGCATTTTGATCTTTAGCAAGGTGTATTAGTGTGTCTTCTGTTGTAATAAGTTTAAAGTTGGCTCTTTTTTTTTCCGCATCTCTTTGCTTATTTCAGCTCACAGTTCCTCAAATCAAAGCTGAGATGGAGAAAACTCTTGGGTGGCTTGTCCCTGTAGCAACAGACACAACCAAGTAAGAATACTTGAAAATATTACAAGATGTAATTTCACCATTTCAAACATCGTAGTCTCAGTCGGTGGTTTTTGGACAAAGCCCTCAAATATATGAGTCGAGCTCGATGCTTGGTTGAACTAACACTGTTCTTTCTTCCAACTTAAATCTCAGAGCACATCAAGGATTCGGATGGGTCGGAGAATGGGCCAACACAGGGTAATCTCAACAGATCAATCAGCTCGTAAATGATTCTCATCTTATTACATCTGTTCTATGTCCAAAAACTAACCTATTTCCTTCATTCTCAAACAGTCAAGAGTTTGGCAAGAAAACAACCGCGCCAAACACTCTCACCCGCTTGCAGACCCTTTACCACGCTGACAAGCGAAAGGTCGAATCTTGCATCCTCGGGCTCATAACTCTGCTACATCGACTCATTATCCTCGTGAGGTATAGAGGCAATGGGCTCAGAAATCTGGCCGCACATTCTCCGTCTCTCAGAGGATCATCGAAACTAACGTTTCCCGACAGTTCAAAAGAACCGAATCGATCCCAGCTGTCTGTTGAGGACAGAAATCTGTTGGAGGATGTAATGAGGAGGAGGAGGAGGAAATTCATGCCGGGGTTGAGTAAAAGCCAAGAATTTGCGACCGCCAAGGAGAAGAAGAGTAAGGTTCGGACTTCGAGTCGAAGTGCTGGGAATTCGCCACGAAGGGAACTTGATGATAAACATCGAAATGCCGTCGATGTTTTGGATGTGTTGGACGGCTTGGATTCGACGTTTTCTGTCCCAGTGTGAGATAGTTGGATTCTTTTATTTGATTCTCTACCCAGAAACTTGGTACATACTTATTGTATGTACATATATATAAATCATTGCCATACATATATTTTATTTTTCTAATATAATATAGAATAGATAGATAGAAAATAATGATCTTCTTCCTAGTGATGACCTATTATTATCAGCATGGCAAGAGTTATTGTTTTATCAATCAAGCCCTTCTCTTTGAATTTCAACTGCGGTTGGAAATAAAACTGATATCACATTAATTATCACTATCGCCTATCGGTATGCCTCTTTTAGGAAAGTTTAATATGTGAACTTGATTTATGATAAAATTTAACAATTTAATTTCGAAATAAAAAGGTGGCGACCACCATAAAAATATCTCTAAAGGTCTTTCATAACATAATATATTCTAGTATTTTTTCACACTCAATGTGTGTGCTTAATATATAAATATATAATTTTTTTTATATTTTATTTGTAATTTATATTGTTTAATAGATTAAATATCATTTTTAATATATATTTAAAAAATAATTTGTAATGATATAATTATAATAAGAAAAAGTTTAGGATTAAAATAGTCATTATTCTATTAAAATAAATTATAAATAAAAAGGTAAAATTGTAAATAAATTGACGTATTAAAATTTACAGTTTTTATTCTCCTCTTCTACCTAATAAATAGTAGAGATAAACAATGGTTCCTTTTTCTAGCTGTAATAAATCCGCGTCCTCAATTTTGAGCCGTTAGTGTTCATATAGACGTTGACATTCAATTGATCAAAACGACTTTACTAATCTTGCAAAGCTGTTAAAAGTCGCTTTTCGCTTTTTTGCATCAATGTTCAATGATGTCAAAAGCGTTAGTAGCTGGAGAAATATTGTTATAAAGTGATGGTCACTATGCATCTCAACTTGTTAGAACCGTACAACAACAAAAAAAAATATCGAGATACTTGGAATATATATCATTTATATCGCCCCATAAAAGTATCATCATCGTAAATTACAGTTCAAATTTTGCTTTACGTATAAATCAAATCTATTCAAGTTGACTTCTTAAACGCTCAACAATTTAGTGGACAGCCTCGCAATAATGACAAAGTTACTTTTCTTTGTAATGAATATGTTGAAATTGAAAAAAAAAAAGTATCCATCAAATAACACGTTTTAAAATTGGAACATAATACACTTGAGATGAACCCTAACTATTCCATATTTCATTGAAAAGTTGATGAAATCCCACTTAATCAAAGGTTATGTATATATATATATATAATATAATATAAAGACTCTCTTTCACTGTAAAATCCCAATTCTTTATCTTTCCAACACATACAAGAAGAAGAAGAAAAGGCTCTCAATTCCTAATTCTTTCTTCTTCTTCATCAAAAGCAGAATATCAAATATAATTAAATGCCTCAAATTATGGCTCAAAAACACCTATACCTCAACATTCTCTTCTTTATTGCCTTCAACTCTTTCATAGAAGGTACGGCGTCGTATTATCTTCATCATTGCTGTTTCAATTCAATCTTGAGTAGATTTGAATAGTCATGTATCTATGTACTTTGCAGATGTATACTCATCGGCGGCATTCACACTAGTAAACAAGTGCTCCTTCACAGTTTGGCCGGGAATACTCTCAAACGCCGGAATCTCGCCGCCGCCCACCACCGGCTTCGCCCTGCAGCCCTCCGAGTCGAGAGTCGTGAATGCCCCTGATTCGTGGGGCGGGCGTTTCTGGGCCCGAACCCACTGCGCGACGGACTCGGCCGGAAAATTCGCATGCCTCACCGGAGACTGCGGCTCCGGGAGGATGGAATGCTCCGGAGGAGGCGCGAATCCTCCGGCGACGCTGGCGGAGTTCAAGCTCGACGGCGACTCGGGGAGGGACTTCTACGACGTGAGCCTGGTCGACGGGTACAACCTCCCGATGCTGGTGGTGCCGACCGGAGCCAACTGCACGACCGCGGGATGCGTGTCCGACCTCAACGCGAACTGTCCCGGCGAGCTCAGGGTGACGAGCACCGCGGACGGTGGCGGTGGAGGTGCCGTCGCGTGCAGAAGCGCGTGCGAGGCGTTCAAGAGCGACGAGTATTGCTGCAGCGGCAGGTACGGAACGCCCGACGTCTGCAAGCCGTCGCGCTACTCGGAGGCGTTCAAGAGCGCGTGTCCCCACGCGTACAGCTACGCTTACGACGATCCGACCAGCACTTTCACGTGCCGCGCCGGCGGAGACTACGTCATAACGTTCTGTCCTTCGCCGGGCACTAGGTGCGTATTTACGAAATCCGACCGCCGATGGGTGATGAATATCGTCCTTTTAGCTAGAAATAATTCATTTAATTTTTTCTTCTTTTTCTTTTTTTTTAAATCTGCAGCAAAAAATCATCGTCAAGCCCACAAAACCAAGAATCAGACAATAATCCTCAGATGGACGGAAGCATGATTTACGAAGGCGCGTTAGATGCAACTGGCAATGCACCGTCCTCGCGCCGCCGCGTGCTAGGCGTGGCCGTCGCTGTTGTGGCGGCAGTGTGGCGGTTGTGCTAGCTGTCTTAAAAATCAAAAGAATCTTGGAAGCACTTGGGGGGCCCACTTATCTTATCGGACATTGTCGGGGCCCCGTTTGTATAGTGGGCCCGCTACGCTAGCATGGCCCACATGACATGGAAGTGGGTCATTTCCAATAAAACGTCGCCAGCTTATACGATTATTTTAGTTCTTAGGAGCATCATGGGTGATAAGAAATACATGGTCGTGAAACACAACACCACAGAAGAGATTTGATTGATTATTGGTGGGATATTTGTTTCTTTCCTAATGTATTTAATGTTGTTAGTTTAAATTATTAATCTATATTTTTTTAATAACAAAGACAAGCAAATGCTGTTGTAATAGTTTGCATATCATTTTCATATGATGGGTTGGTAGTACGGAAAAGTTTAGCGATTAATTATTAGGTGGTTAAATAATTATTACATGAAATTATATAAGATGATAACGTTAATAATTGCATTAGTTGGAGTATCTAGCTATGGGTAGTATAGTAAGCATGCCGACGAATAAGATATTATTTTCGCATTAACAAACCAAATATACTAAATTAATCGGATTTAGTATGTAAAGCAAATAGGCTACTCCATTTAATTAATACTAGGCTTAAATATATATTTAGTCCCGTAACTCTGCGAATGTGGCGTTTTAAGGACACTTAAATTAAGTGTGATAATTTTAGTCCTGTAATATCAAAATTAAAGCAATTTAAGAACACTTAAGTTAAGGGTTACAATTATAGTCCTGTAAGAATATAAATTGAAGCAATTTTAATCCTGTAAGAATAAAAATTGAAGTAATTTTAGTCCTGTAAGTACAAATTTTTTTTGGTTTAACTGTCCGAAAATTACTTCAATTTCAATACTTTTATGACTAAAATTGCACACTTAACTTAAGTGTTCTTAAATTGCTTCAATTTTGATACTTACAAGATTAAAATTACTACACATAACTTAAGTGTCCTAAAATGTCACCCTCCCAACAAATACGGAACTAAAAATATATTTAACCCTTAATACTAATTATGTATGACGGAGTCTTCAATTCTAATACAGTCGGGCCGAAGGAAATTGGGCCTAAATCAAATCAATTAACTTGAAAAATAATTCGGACCATTTAACCCAATTTAAAATCAATATATATCTTCATATTATATAATATTTTTTTTATAATAATTAGAGAGTAGCATAAATTTTAAATTGGTTTTTCTTGGTTAGCTTTCGTTAATTATCTTGGAAGTTGGAACCTAACGGTGGTTATCCATCCATCTCAGCTCGTTGATGACGGACTTGGAAGCTGGCAGTTTATTAAATAAATAATAAGATTAGATATGAAACCAATATATCTATCTATATATATATATATATATTATATCTTATGTTTGACATCTCAACGATCACCATTTTTCATTTTAGTAATTTTAGAGAAGTATCTGAATAAATATCAATGTTCAACTACTTTTTATTTTTTCTTTTTTAAGAAAAAGGTAAAAAAGAAAAAACCAAAAGCAATTATCTCACCATTTAACACTCATTTCACTCACCACCTCCCAAAGAAGCATTAAATTCTCCATTTAACGTACAATGAAAGGCCTGTTTCTGATCGCAATGTTCTAGAGAGTTCTTCTATACGCTTTCTTTTTCCCCTTTTTTTTTCTGACGAATTAATTTACAAATAGAAGAAAAAAATGACGAACGTTTCCGACGCGGTGGTGCGGAACCTAACGACGATCTACCTGTCGATCATCGCCTTGATGAAGGTGTACGGATTGGCCACCGGGAGGAGCTACGGAGGATGCTGCGTTTTGATCTCGTCGACGCTCGTGGTGGTGGTCGTTCTGCTGTCGAGCCTGGCGTGGGACGTGTCTCGTAAGGCCGCGCACGCGCTGATGGAGGCGCGTGGAGAGAGAGCCCACGGCGGTCACGAGATGTGTCGGGGTGGGATTTGCTGGCACGGCGTTGCGGTCAAATCTCCGGCGTCTCAGGTCCGATTTCGGCTTCCTCCTCAGCGTCAATAATCAATAGAATTAGGAAAAAGATAAACAAACTAAAACATTGGAAAAAAAAAAAAGGAATGTGAATGCATATAAGATTGGCGGTATTAATGATTCGATCACGGTGATTGTGTTTGCTTTTGCTTCTTTTTCTTTTGCCCTTTTGAGGTTTTAATATTTTTTTTAGCTTTGTATTTATACTAAGATGTTGAACTTGGAAAAAAAAAAAAAAGTGTTATTGAAATACTATATGTTGATTGAAACGCAGCAAAAGATCATATGATTGCTTATATGAGAGATTAACATTGTTAAATTTTGATTTTGGATTTTATTATTAATTATATAAGATCGGGGACATACTGTATCGTGTAATTATACTAAGAAATTTTTAAGATTCATCGAAAATGTCGAAATTTTTTGGGTTATCAAAATGGAAAACGACGAACTCATAATTAATCGTATAGTTTTTAAATAAGTAAATTTAAATTTCAAAATAATTATAAATAATATATGAAATATTTCAAAAAAGCTCAATAAATTTCATTAAAATATCAATCGAAACTGAACCATGAATATATATTCCCGAACATAAAAATGTAAAATAATTGAATTAATAATAAAAAAATGAATCTGAAATGCAAATATAATTATGGAATACTAGTATTTTAAGCAAACTCGATGATGTGCAATAAAATATAAGTATATATAATACTAAATATATATAATATTATTTTATATTTTAAGATTTATTATTAATTTAAAATGATTAATAGATTAAATTGAATTGAGTATTATTTATAACTATTATTTTACGCACACTCAATGTGTGTGCTATAATATATAAATATATAATGTTATCTAATATTTTATGTTCATTTTAATAGATGAAATTACAATTATAATTTTTAATTTTATGTTACTTTTAATTATATAAAAAAAATTGATTATGGAAGATATAATTGGAATAAATTTAAACATTAAGGATAAAATTGTAATTATACACATATATCAATTAAAGGGTAAAATTATAATTATTGAAATGGTGACATACCAATTAATTGAATGTCAGTTACTATAAGGTCATGAGCCATTATAAATAGTATAGATTAGATTAAAGAAAATGGCTTATGGTGATGTAATTAATTATGGTGAAAATTATAAGTAAATTGATTTAGAGTAATATGGTAATTAAATAAGGATAAAGTTGTAATTTGCATGGTGAAAATTAGAGAGATACCAATTAAAATTGACATGTGGTCCTCCTCCAATAGATACATTAATGTAAAATCAACTATTTTGCACCGCTCATAAATCGCCACCAATCAATTATTTTAAAACTTTAATAAAAAAGTCTCTCTCTCTCTCCGACGATGTCTCAGCCCCAGCCCTCCTCAGAGCACCACCACTGGTGCCACCAGTGCGACAATCGGGTGGCTGTCGAAACCCTCACCGCCGACCCAGACGACGTTGTCTGCTCCGATTGCAGAAATGTATTCGTCGAGTCAATTCCTACCGATGATGCGCCCGACGAAAACCCTCAAAATCCATTCGACGAGGACCCTCTTGACCAATCAATCTCAAACCAATTCGTCCACGTCCTACGCTTACTGTCCCGAGCTGTGCTGGAGCGCCGCCAAGAGGAGCTCGAGGATTCAAATTCCCACCTCGGGCTTGAGGACGAGTACGATGACGAAGACGAAGAGGACGACCATTCGGTTGAAGTCGTCCACGAGGAGGATGATGAAGAAGACGATGGAAACGGCGAAGATCGTAGATCTGAGTACGATGAGACCGATCACGAACACGAGAATATCGCTGAACCCGAAGAGGACGACGTCGTTTTAGTAAATCCAAACTCGCCGCATGTTGAGGAAATCAACGATGAGGCCCGCGACAGTGAGGACCCTGGCCGTCGCCTTCGCGATTATCCCTCCCGGACAGCGTCGAGGAGAAGTAGGATTTTGGATTGGGCTGAAATCCTGATGGGTATCGAGGATCAGTCGATTGAGCTCAGATTTCAAGTCCCTGAATCCGATTCTTACGTCGGAAACCCCGGCGACTACGTGGATGCGGCGGGTTACGAGGCTTTACTGCAGAACTTCGCCGACAGCGACAACGGAGCAAAGCGTGGGGGCCCACCAGCAGCAAAATCGGCAGTGGAAGGCTTGGAGAGTGTAGTGGTTGGGGAGGTAAAAAGCGAAACTCTGTGTGCCGTGTGTAAGGATTTAGTCTGCGTTGGTGAGGTGAAGAAGTGTTTGCCTTGTGGTCACGGATATCACGGAGATTGTATTGTGCTATGGTTGGGGATGAAGAATTCTTGCCCAGTGTGTAGGTTCGAGTTGCCCACTGATGACGTGGAGTACGAGGAAGAAAGGAAGAGGAGGGTTGTCGTGGCAGGGTTAACTGTGGGTGGTTCGAGTAGGAACGTCGGCGATGGTGATGATCGTACCCTGGGCGTGGAGGAGTGAGGTATGTCATGTGCTATTGTTTTTTGTGCCTTAGTGCTTCTTTATTTATATGATGATAAATGGATGGGATGGGATTGTGCTTATTTATCCATCATTGTATATAATGAACCTTTTTCTTCTTATTGGGAGTTTTTTGCTTACAAAGTTTTAACCTGCATTGTTCTAGTCTAGCTATGGTTTTAACTTTTTAACTTAGTTTTAGTCGAGAAGCCATGTTATGGCAAGTTTTGATGTGATTCTCTTGTTCTATCTGTCTTTGCTTCTCTTTATCACAGGGTAGTTCATTAAGAACACCATGTCGAAATTGGTATTCCAAAATTTGAGAATGAGATATGTTATTGGGTTGGAAGTACAATGTTAGGCCGAAATATGCTATTGGGCCAATTGTAGTAGTATATTGAACTTGAGACTTGAGAGATATATTTAGTCCAATTAACTACGTAATTAGATAATCTTTCACGAAAAAAATATTCGGTCAAACTTATCATATACTACTAGTACTACTTTAAATATGCGACTTAAATGCATGGATCTGTATGGGGCAAGAAGAGTTGCATGCAGACTGACAAGAAGGCATATTGTACGATTATAAAATATCAAATCTAGTTAATGTTATGACATTAGTCAATTTGAATCTCATTGTCGGCAATAAGACAATCTCGATTTCCCGTCATTTCCTTACATGTGTGTATCGTCCCAAATTATATTTGAGGAGTTGACAACATTTGACTTGACAAATATATATATATATATATATATTATATATTGTAAGATTAAGATAGTAGCCATGGCAATGCCATGTGTCGGTGCTCCTTGTTTCTCACTTATAAGCTTAGACCAACTCCAAAATTGGAGAACTTATAATCATATTTCTTCAAAAAAATATAGGAAGCTCTATTATATATTAAAGAAAAAAAAAAGATCAAGGCAATCGAGCTCGATCTGATTAAAAGCTCGTAAGCATTAGAAGAAAATCGAACAATATTCGGTTCGATTCGACTCGGCTCGACTCGACTGGAGTCGACTCCCATTGAACTCCAACAAGGGATGGATTCATGGCAACCATATATAATTAATTACAAGACAATTTGGTCTATTAAATGTATACGGTTGTTAGTTAAATGCTATTTTCCAAGTTGAAGTCTTTAAATTCAAGAAGGGTCTGTCTGACAGTTCATCTTATATTATATATCCCATCCCATTCCCTTCTCTTCTATGCCATTGCCATTGGCATGATGATCTCCTCTCCTTCGACTTCTTATTAACTCCAACTGTATGAAAACTACCTCAGAACCATACCATCAAATTTCAGAAATAATATTTATTTATTTTTTATCTTTAAATAAATTCTGCAATGGACGTTCCCCAGTATGGGTAGAAATCTCTGACATCAATAACCTAACGAGACAATATCATCAATGAGTTAGATGGAAAAAAACAAAAAAAAAATGTTAAGGTTTATAGGTTTTTAAGTAAGGGTTCTCAAAGTACATTTCTACTGCAATAACAATATGCTGTGTCTAAAACTTCCATTCATAGTATGTTTTTCGGTTCTTATTTCTCCTCTCAAGAACACAGCTTTTGCTCTAACGAATCGTCGTATTTTCCCGGCCGTTTTTATGTTCGGAGACTCGATAGTCGACACCGGCAATAACAACTACATCGAAACCGTCGTAAAGGTCGACTTTCCTCCGTACGGCCAGGATTTTATGGGCGGAAAAGCAACTGGGAGATTTAGTGATGGAAAAGTACCATCTGATCTCATTGGTATTTACTTCATATTTCTCTTCTTCTTTTTTTCTCTCCATGCATTATTATGACAATCTTAACCAATCCCAGAAAAACAAAGAAAATAAAAATTGAATCTTTTCATTCCTCATTGTTTGTAATTTGATTAAACAGTTGAGGAGTTGGGCATCAAAGAACTATTACCAGCGTACCTCGACCCGACCCTTCAAACCCGAGATCTTCTAACGGGCGTTAATTTTGCTTCCGGCGGGGCTGGGTACGATCCTTTAACCTCCGAAATCGCGGTATAATTCCACTTTATCTGAATAAAAAAAAAAGCACTTAATTGTTTTGCATTTTCTAACAAATAATAGTTGCACATATATTATTACATGCAGTCTGTATTGTCTTTATCAGACCAGCTAAACATGTTCAAAGATTACATATCAAAGCTGGAAAAAATAGCTGGTAAAGATCAAGCAGATAAGCTATTGAGCCAAAGCCTGTATTTACTCGTCGCTGGAAGCAACGATATTACGAATACGTATTTCGGCAATGCAATACGAAGATCTAACTACGACGTCTCTTCGTATGCTGATCTACTCGTGAGCTACGCTTCTGTATTCATACAGGTGGATATAACACATAATATACTATAATACAGAGAGCCTTCTGCAGCATTATATAATCTTTCTTTCTTATAGTTTATGCGTAATAATAATCAATGTCGACGACGTTTATTTATTTAAAAAGGAACTGTATATGCTCGGAGCACGAAGAATCGGGATTTTCGGGCTGCCACCACTCGGTTGCTTGCCGTCGCAGAGAACGTTAAAAGGAGGAGTTGAAAGGAGATGTGTGGATAAGTACAATCAAGTATCACAATTGTTCAACAAGAGGTTATACGAGGAGATCGAATCTATCGATAACCGATACGTAGAAGCGAGGGTGGGCTATATCGATATATACGATTTTCCCATGGATATCATCCACAGCCCAGAAAAGTTTGGTAAGAGTTATACGAATTCCGTTTCATTTCAACCTTAGGATTATGCAATGATTTTTTTTTTTCTATATTTTCTACAGGTTTTAGAGTTGCGAATAAAGGTTGCTGCGGAACTGGGACGATAGAAGTGGCGTTTCTCTGCAAATATTCGTGCTCGAACGTGTCGGATTATATATTCTGGGATAGTTTTCATCTCACGGAAAAAGCTTATCGGACTATTGTGCATCAGATTCTCAAGAAAATCAAGAACTTCTTCTGATGGGAAGATTGTAGTGTAGTTCTTACAATGAAGATGAACTGATAGATTATGACTTAGTTTTCAATGATATAAATTGAAATGAATGATGCAAAATATTACAGCAATTAGCATGCCTTGAATCAACATGTCTGATTTAAATGCTCTCTCCCACTTACTAAACTAGTTGAGTTGCCCTTTTTAATAGATATTATGATCTTCTTGTTCCTTCGTTCAAGTGGTCAAAGGTTTTTGCTCTCCATAGTTCAACCTTTCTCGTGATCACGCCCGCAATTATTTGATGTGAGTGTAATAAATCTGTAGGCGCTGCCATAACCAACCACACCTAAGTGACGCATATAGATATACAATGAGTTGTATCTATATAAGTAGCCTTTTTTTTTACTTCCAACTGATAATAAACAAAGCCGTGAAGGTTCTTGCAAATTAAAGATGATGTGTTCTTCCTTTCTACTTAAACTTAGCTTGTCTCTTCTTCTTTCTTCCTACGTCGTTCTGGCGGCTTTGAAGCTGCCGGCGGATTTCAAAGTCCCGGCGGTTTTCTTCTTCGGAGACTCGATAGTCGATTCAGGCAACAACAACAACCTCCTAACGACTGCCAGGTGTAATTATCCGCCTTACGGCCAGAACTTCATGGGAGGTAAGGCGACGGGGAGATTCTCGAATGGTTTGGTCCCTTCTGATCTTGTAGGTACGTTACGCTGTAAGAGATGTTGAGATCTGCATGAAGTATATATACAAAACCCTTATTTAATAACTATATATATATATATATATATATATATATCATATCATATAAAAATTTGATCTTTCTGCAGTTGAAGCATTGGGTATAAAACCCCTTTTGCCGGCCTATCTCGACCCGTCTCTCAAACCCGAAGATCTCCTAACCGGCGTTAATTTCGCCTCGGGAGGTGCTGGTTACGACCCTCTAACATCCTCCCTCACGGTAACACTTTTTCGATCGATTTATTACCGTATATTTGAGTATATATAAGTAAACCCTATGATAACTTGGTGATATATTTATTGAATTGCAGACATGCTATTCCTTGCCGGAGCAGATAGGATTATTCAAAGACTACATGGGAAAGCTAAAGAAAATGGTCGGCGAGAAAAGAGCAGCTGACATCGTAAGGCAAGCTGTGGTCGTAGTTGTCGCCGGAAGCAACGACATTACCAATACGTATTTCCTTACGCCGTTCAGGCAACCTCACTACGACGTCGATTCTTACACCGATTTTCTGTTAGGCCATACTTCAAGCTTTGTCCAGGTATACAAAATATACCTCTATATCTTAAGGGGGCGGCGCGCTAAACAAACGTAAAATGATCAGTACTTAATTTAATCGCAGGACTTGTACAAACTCGGAGTTCGAAGAATCGGCGTGTTCAGCCTGCCGCCATGCGGATGCCTTCCGTCCCAGAGAACGCTGAGAGGCGGGATCGAAAGGAAGTGCGTGGAACAATTCAACGACGCCGTGAAGCTATTCAATTCGAAGCTGGAAAACAAGCTGTCGTCCCTCATGAGCGAACTCGCCGGCTCGATCGTAGGTTATCTCGACATATATAACCTTCCGCTTGCTCTCATTCAAAACCCACAAAAATACGGTACTTTTATTACATGTCCATGACATTAAAAATCATTGTTTTCATATGTAAGAAATGGCTGAAACATGGTTATAAATATTAAAATGGATAGGGTTTAAGGTATCAGATAGAGGATGCTGTGGGACAGGGAAGATAGAGGTCACAGCCTTGTGTAAGGTTCCATGCGCAGATGTGTCTGAATATGTCTTTTGGGACAGTTTTCATCCTACGGAGAAGACTTATAGGATTCTTGTTAATCAGATACTCAAGGACTTTGTCAAGAGATACATTTCCTAAGTTCTAAAATTATGGGACTTGTCATAAACAAATGTGAAAACTATTATTGATTTACGGATGTATACTCAGAAAAATTTGTTATGTAAGAAAATCTGGGCAGCAAACTGCTCAAGATTGCATTCAATTGTTTATTTCAGAAAATATATTATCATCCATCATATGATAATGACGAGCATGGATGGAAGCTTTTCCGTGAGAAATATCTATAATCTTGAAAGTTTAGATATTTCATTCAGCTAATGACCAGCAGCCAGAACGTGACAACCATAAAGCATGCTACTAATGTAGGTACTTTTATTTTTATGTTAGTAGATAGTGGTAGTAGTATTTTATCTACAAATACAGTATATGTATTACTTTTTATTAAATGCTCATGCATTATTGATTGGGTTTTTTTATTATTTATTACACCACACTGCAATTATTCATTCATTGTAGCAGCCATCTTAGAATCGTAGGTAAGGATCATTATTATATGACCCTTTACGACGGATCTTCTTGCTATTGATCTCTACCTAACTTCCATGAACATGGCTTGATGAAGAAATCTACTTTCACTCACTTGAAGAAGAAACCTTGAGATATTATTATTATTATTATCATTACTATGATCATAATTATTATTGTTTGTTGAAATGAACACTTCAACTTAGCTGCTATATCAAGAATATTTTTCTTCTAAATATAAATTATCAAAGTTTTTTAATTTAAGCAAGGAAGTCGATCAATATGGATATGTTTTCCGTTGAAGATGCTAAGAATGACTACTATGTATTTATTATGAAGTCCCAGGACCTCCTTGCAAAATATAAAATAATATATAATAAAGAAAAAATGAATTACTACCAATCGAATTTTATTTTTTTTTCCTTTTTTTCAACTTACCCCAAATCTTCTCCGATCTATCGAAAGGATGTCGTCTGCCACGGAGAACGGCGGCAGTGGTCGTAAATTAACACTGCGCAGCTCCGACGGGGAAGTGTTTGAAATCGAGGAGCGTGTCGCTTTGGAATCTCATACAATCAAGCACATGATCGAAGACGATTGCGCGGATAGCGTGATTCCTCTGCCGAATGTCTCGGGGAAAATCCTCTCCAAAGTCATCGAGTACTGCAAGCGTCACGTCGACGCTGCGTATGCAGCTTCGGAGAAGACGGTCTCCGGGGATGGGGACAAGGTCGCCAGCGCCGCCTCCGATGAAGATCTGAAGGCTTTTGACGCTGATTTTGTGAAAGTTGACCAGGCCACGCTATTTGACCTAATTTTGGTACGTACTGCTTCTTTTCGATCTAATTGCAGTGGATATTCCGATCTATATGTTGGGTTCCATCATTACGCCTTGCAAATTGATACGCATGTCTAACTTTGTGTGCATCAGATGTATCCACGAAATGCAAGATAAAAGTTGGTTCTTTTGCATTTAGGGATTAGAGTAGTTAAATTGAGTTGAGTCGACTTGACAAAAGAGTGGTACTAGCTGGTTTAAATTGTAATTGAGCTTAGTAGATTTCCATTTTCTCAAATACGGATGCAATCAAGCCAAATGTGTCTCAAATCATGTAGAGTATTGAGCTTAAAAGTTGGGGTTTTGCACTAATTTGTAGTTGAGGAGTCAGATATGTTCCCAATGGTGATGGTGATAAAAGGGATAGAAGCTAAACTAGTTATGCTACAGATAACAAAGCATATATTTGCATGTTCTTTGAGAAATCTATCGGTTGTTTTCCTTTTTGATTGATCGAAATCTCAGTACTCTTTACTAAAATTGCATAATCAAGTAGTTTCTAGGACATATGGGAATAATAACATTATGATGTCTGTTTCATTAACTCATAAGGCTGCGAACTACCTAAACATCAAGAACCTGCTGGACCTCACTTGCCAGACCGTAGCTGACATGATCAAGGGAAAGACCCCCGAAGAGATCCGAACGACGTTCAATATCAAGAACGATTTCACGCCCGAAGAGGAAGAGGAAGTCCGAAGAGAGAACCAATGGGCGTTTGAATAGCCAGGTTTCACCGATCGCTTTTCATCTGATGTTGGTTGGGAGATATGTTTGTGAAAATATGTTTGTAATGTGTAGTTGTGTTTGATGAACTGTGCTTCTACTAAGTACCACATTTTGAAATTGCGTTGGCCACTCTCTTCTTGTTTGATAATAAATCTTATTATGGACCCTTACCTTAATTTTTGGGAATCATTACAGTTGCATAAGCATTACTAGATTGCAAGTAGAAACTGAACAAGCACTATTATATATGACATCATCAATATGTATGGGTGTTCATATGGTGGGAATATATCATTTTTTTATCTTATCATATTAGGTCTTGATTGGTTTCTTTCTCCATTCTTTCCTCGTTAATATTTTTTCTAATTTTAATTTTTTTTCTTCATTTAATAGATGTATAGTTCTTCCATGTGATTAGAAGAACATGAATTTTCTCAGAAGCTGCTTGATGATATATTTTTCTCGAGTTGAAGGGTTGATAAATACGTAAATTAATTGTAAATTTCCTAATCAACTTCGTGGAAGTTAATGGGCAATTAGCGTCAAGAAAGATGAAAGAATATTCTTTCTTTATTGCGGGGAGTAGGACCAATCCAAGCTGTAACCATGACTATAATGTAGGAAAATATTCATTGGTTATTTTCGAATGACTGATATGAAAGAAAAAGGAGTCAGCTACGAAGAGTAACTTCGTAGAAAATAAAGGTTAAGGTCAACAAATGAAATTATTAGGCAAATACTATGTTATCACTAATGCAACTAAATTAAAACACGATAATTAAAAAGGATTAAAAAAAAAGTAGCAATAGGTGATAAGTGGTCTTCTTTTTCTAAATAGAACATAAAAAAAATATTAATCTTGATGGAGAATCAAAAGGGAAATCAACCTTAATTCCTCGGGAAGTGGAAGGAAATTTCGACTTCTAAAAATTCAACAACTCTATATATAGATATAGTGGGATATTCTATTCATCCAATATCAACTAGACATTTTCCTCAGACACACACACACATAGACAACTTATAAGCTTTTCATTTGTTTTTGTAAAGAAACATCGATCAATGGCTCAGACAACTCCAAACCATACACAGACAGTTTTGGGCTGGGCAGCTCACGACCCTTCTGGCAAGATCACTCCATATATCTTCAACCGCAGGTAACAAAAACATATTTCATTATTCATTACGACCTTATACTTATTTAATTAAAATATGATGATATATCTTGGTATGGTAGAGTTTGAATGATGCTTGTTGTTTGAGATTTTATTAACTATTTGAACAAAAAAATTCAGGGAAAATGGCATCAATGATGTTACCATAAAGATAGTCTATTGTGGAATATGTCACACTGATCTCCACACCGCAAAGAACGAGTGGGGCGTAACAATGTATCCCATTGTTCCAGGGTAAGTAAGCTCTATCGAATATCGTCGTTTAGTTATAAAACTATTAAGGCTTGACAGCCTTAAAATTTCTTCCTTTTTTTTTCTTCCTAGACATGAGATTGTTGGGATTATTACAAAGGTGGGAAGCAACGCCACGACGAAATTCAAGAACGGCGATCGTGTCGGCGTTGGATTCATAGCAGCCACCTGCCTTAACTGCGAATTCTGCGAAGGAGGGCGAGAAAACTACTGCAATAAGCTTCAGTGCGTGTCTAATGGCATTTTCTGGGATGGAAGCATCACTTATGGCGGCTACTCCAAATTTATTGTTGCAGATTATAGGTATAAATATACAAATTTTACTTGTATTTTTCTTTCCCCTTGAATATCATCAAATTTGAATCGAAATCGTTGTACAGATACGTCGTGCGCATTCCCGACTCGTTGCCGATGGCCGTGGCAGCGCCGCTCTTGTGCGCGGGCATCACCGTGTATAGCCCGATGAAAGACAACAAGCTATTAGATTCGCCGGGCAAAAGGGTGGGAATCGTCGGCCTCGGCGGCTTAGGCCACATCGCCGTGAAATTTGCAAAGGCGTTCGGCCACCATGTCACCGTAATAAGCACATCTCTGTCTAAAGAGAGGGAAGCCAGAGAGAAATTGGGTGCCCACGATTTCATCTTGAGCACCAATGCAAAGCAAATGGAGGTTGGTTTCATCTTTTGCCTTCGGACAATTCATGCAATGATTTGACCAAAAGTGGTAATGATTGCTTCATTTTGATAGTCAAAGAAAAGGAGCATAGATTTCATATTGGACACTGTGTCAGCAAAGCATTCTCTCGGACCCATTTTGGAGCTGTTGAAGATCGATGGGACTATGGTGGTGGTGGGTGCGCCGGAGAAGCCCATGGACTTGCCGGCTTTCCCTCTGATATTTGGTAAGAGAGCCGTTAAGGGAAGCATCATAGGAGGCATCGAAGAGACTCAAGAAATGATGGATCTTTGTGGGAGACACAACATAACATGCGACGTTGAAGTTGTCTCAACGGACCAAATCAATGAGGCGTTTGATCGTTTGGCTAAGAACGATGTTAAGTATCGGTTTGTCATCGACATAGACGGAGGAACTTCAAAGCTCTAGGTGAAAAAAAAAAATAACACACATTTATTTATCGAATATATGAAGAGAGGTGCATTAAATAAGATGTCTAGTGTATAACATATAAATGAGGTAGATGCATGTATGTGCCTTCATGTCTGCGTAGTGTCATTATCTTCTGCCTAATATTAGTGTGAATGGTTATAACTCATTGTGGCTCAATAATATCCACCACTTAATGAAAATGTATAAATATTAAATACGATTATTACATTTCAATCACGCACCGACATCTTGAATAATATTCTAGGCTTTCACTGTGAGCAATTTTAGCTATAAGTGAAAAATCAAAACTGTAACATAATAATCAATTGGAGCTAGAAAGAAGCCTAATCACTGGGATGATAGCATCACATAAGAGTATACTTAGAAGAAGCTAATCAATGAACAAGAAAAAAACAAAGGCTCGCCCACTCATTATCAGCCGAAAATGTAAGTCTACGAAGATAAGACGGAAACACCCTAAATGCAGCAAATATGGATTCATCATATGCTATTTCAAGATTCACGAGTTCTCAAACCTTTATGCCGGAGCATTGCCCGGGCCGTCGGCTCTGAGCCCGCGGCCCCTGCCACGTCTTCCCCGTCCACGGCCTCGACCTGCAGTAATGACAATAAATGGTAGTCAATACATAACTATGGCAAAAAACAGCTTCGCAGATGTAGTCCGCGCTAGAGAGTTGTTTTATGAACAAATATGGTAATGGGTAAACAAAAGCAAGAAAAAGGAGGTAGTCGTAATAGATCAATGAATTACCTCGTGGTGGAGCTCCTTCATTGTAGTCTCCATCTCCAGCCTCATGCTGAGTATCCACTTGGAGTTGGGGACCATCGTAGCCTCCTCCACCACGGCCACGGAAGCTGCGGCCTCTTCCCCTGCCTCTGCTTCTCCCTCTTGAATATCCACGATTCGCCTCATACCCTCCATCCTCGTACTCGGCAGGTGGAAAGCCATTCCCTACATATCATTTTGCAAAAAAACATTTTTTAATCAACTAAAATAACTGTTGCGAATGATAGTGTAGAAATTCTGAGGCCTTCAACTTTTAGTGATCATGTTCAAAAGTCAAATCAAATATATACCTCGTTGATCTCCAGGTCTCCCCCTGCCTCTGCCACCTCGGCCTCTTCCACGAACAGGTGGCAATCCCTCTGCAACGTTATCCGTCAAAAGATGAGCCCAACAGGAATGATGTAATTGTAAAAGAATCAGATAATGCAACTCTACCTCCATCGAAGTCAGGCTCTGTCGAAACCTTCACCTGGTCAGCTGGTAAAGGAGGTTGATACCTAAAAATAGATGCCCAATCTCACATAATATCCATAAAATTTATTATAGTAAAAAAAGGACACAACGACTCACCCGATGTTTGTCTTGTCCAGCTCCTTTTTTGAAAGAGTAACTGTGACTGTTGAAACTTTCCTTGTGGTTTCAAGACTGTCATTAGCGAGAAAAAATGCAGTGAAACCCGATCAATTCTTCAAAGACAGCAATTCTTATGGGATGTAATTATTCATATCTAAATCATATGAATATCCTTGTTTCATTTTCACCAAGTTTGTTTAAAGTGCACTTACGTTTGAAGCCCTTCCTCTAGAGGTTCCCAAGTGTCCGTTATGTCAGTGGACTGGATTGCTGTAATTTGATGAAGGCCAACAATTCTTCTCTGCATAAAGAGCAGAATATAATCCTAAACAAACTGAAAATTTCAAGGAAACGAAGATACACAAAATGGAAAAAAAAATGACAAAAAAAACCTTGAGCAGTTCAACAATTGTCACTGTCTTGTTGATGGCCCTACCCATCGCCTTCAAGACTATCTCATCGGAACCCTTCTCCTGAAGCATCGATGAATGGTGGACGAAATAAATTAAATCAAATACATTTTCCACTTACGACTACGTAATGCAATTGTGTGCATATTAAGACATGTGTGCAACCTTAATCGGAAATAAATCAGCAAAACATTCTAAATATATAAGCATCCACATTTCTGAATATCATCACCATACTTCGCACGGAAATTCACACATGACAATTAAACTATTACACGAATCCAGAAAAAATAAGCAACTAAAAGGCTTCTACGTGTATCTGGAAATCTTAACACGATTCTGTACCATTTTCAGCAACATAACAAAACCAAGTCAATGCAATCACATTTCTAGAACTCAAAAACATTGATTTTTTCCATCTCCAGCAAAATAACTAAACCAACTTAGTTCAACCGAATAATTTCAGCGGGCATGACCTCATAAATGATTACTCAAAAATGCTCAAGCAGCACTGAAAACTAACGCCAGATAGCCGAACGTTACTAATAAACAGATTCAGAACATCGTTGCACAAGCAGCATTAACAACTGACAAATCCAATCAACAATCCCCGCCGAAGAATCAATCGAAACTCAGAAGATCACACAAACATCCTCAAACCACAACCAATTAATCGCCATTAAACAAAGGTGCGTCCTCCAAAACACAAATCAGACAGATATAGACACACATAATTCATTCGAATTCGATTGACATACCTGAAGTAGAGCCATAGCGTAGGTAATGTAATTCCGCATCCTTCCCTGACTAGTTATCCGAATCTCGTTCTCATTGATTGGAGTCTCCGCCTTAGGCTTTTCAACCTTCTGGTAGCGATCCATGCTCTGAAAGATATGCAGATCTATAAGTAAACAAACGATTGAATTAGCAGATTGATTGATTGATTCTACCTTCGGTTCGATGTTTATCACTGAAGATTTAAGGATAAGGTAATACGCTCAAGCCCTCTTCTCCTGGCTTCGTTTCGTCGTTACGCCCTAAGGCTGACTGCTAACGTGCTGTGAGCTTATCTATAGCCCGCTTGCTGTGTACTGTGCCCTAGTTTTACCTTTACCGGCTTAACCGGTCATAAAATCTAAACATTTCATCTTTTTGTTTTATTTTTTAAATCAAAGCCTGCTTTTGGAGAATTATCATATTTACAAGGCTCTTTTTTCCTTTTTATTATGTATGATTGACTCTTTCAAATTTAATTATACAAATTTGTGTACTTGATAAATATACCTACTTCATTTCTGAAAAGATATTTCTTTATTTTTTTTCTATTAATCATTATTGTATTATTATTATTAGTGACAGTCTTGTCACCAAACACAAGCACAAGCGCACTCACAATATGCCTGAAAAAAGCGAAATTACATTTTGGTCCTTTACTTTTACTCCTTTTGTTCTTCGTACTATCATATAATTATATATATACCTCCTTTGTGATCATCTAACTGGGTTGTGAATGTGATGCATAAAATGTACATAAATCTCCGCATGTAACAAGCATTGAATTCCCACCACCTTCCACAGAATATTCTGTTACAGCGATAATCCGATGAGCTCGTCGCCACCGCAACACCATGCACCTCCTAGTCCTGGGGCAGAAGCCAGTGAGAACGCGGAAGAATCACGGCGTTTATTGCCGTCACCCACTAAACCGTCCGATGGAGAACAACGAGAAGATGAAGACGAGGAAGAAATTGGGAAGGTCATGATTCTAGACGTTGAATCACATGGCTTCGATTTCGAGGTCGTGCCGCCGTTCTCGTGGAAGAAGCTGTGGATGTTCACGGGGCCTGGGTTCTTGATGAGCATAGCCTTTCTCGATCCGGGGAATTTAGAAGGTGATCTCCAGGTAATTTGATGATTATTCGTTGCCCACAAATCGAAATAATGGATATTTTGAATCTATGATTTGGAGTTGCTGGATTATGAAGTTTGCCTGGATTTCGTTTGTTAAAATGTCTGTTGGGTGAATTTGAACGGCTGATGCTGAATGATCGTTGAGCTGTGTAAGGTTTTGGAGCTTTATTTATCAGTTAAGGAACGATGTAATTTACTAGAAAAAAAGATCAAATTTTGCTCGGCTTCATTGGGAGCAAAGCCAGATTCAAACCCGAGTTGATTAGCAAGTGAAATATTACAAGAAATCAAATGCACTCCAACTTGGTATTCACCTAAATGACTGCAAAATCAGCTCATTATAAGAATAAGGAAATCTAAAATCACTGGGAGCCAAACAACTCTTTTAGTAGATTGTGTTGTATAACTTCGAAATATAGCGCTTCAAAATCTTGTACACAAAATGCTTGCTAAATTTATTATGTAAATTTTTGTTGTTATTTCAAATGGTTTTGTATTTTCACCCACAACACCACCGTCTCAGGCTGGTGCAATAGCAGGATATTCTCTACTGTGGCTACTCATGTGGGCCACAGCCATGGGACTGCTCATCCAGCTGCTAGCAGCTAGGATCGGTGTGGCGACAGGGCGACATTTAGCCGAGCTGTGCAGGGAAGAATATCCTTATTGGGCAGCAGTGTTGCTTTGGTTCATGGCCGAGGTGGCATTGATCGGAGCAGATATTCAAGAAGTGATTGGCAGCGCCATTGCGATTCAGATTTTGAGTCGTGGGATTTTCCCGATATGGGCTGGTGTTTTGATTACTGCTTCAGATTGGTAAGTTCTTTCTTTTCCTATTTTTCATTTATTTTAATGTGGGATTTAGTTGGCAAGAAACAAAGTGGATGTTTATTGAGTTTTGGTGATATGGATGATCTGATGAGTACTTTGTTAACAGATGTATAGAGTTTTAACTAGTCGAAGCCTAACACAGGGAATTCATTCTTCTCTTTGAACAGAGTGACCCCTTAATTTTAAAACAAACATTTGTTAAGAAGTGGATTATTTATCTTTGATCTAGTTGAACATAAGGTTACAAGCCATATACTCATTTATATGTCTATTTAGTTTTCGAAATGGTCGACCAACTTGTCAAGCAGTCTAACATTTTAAACTAAATACTGGCTTAAGGTTCTTTCAGCTGCTAGCTAGGTAATAAGATGCATGTAGAATGGGACCATGTCGAATTTCGTTTTTTTTTTCTCCGTGTAAATCGGGTTTTAGTTGACAGAGAAGTTAGTATTATTATTAATTCTTTCCTTTTTTTTGTTTTTATGAAATAAGTACCAACTGATTCTAACCTTTTTTTGCAAAAGGAACAAGTTCTAGTGCTTTCAGACTCAAAAAATCACTCATTGATTCAGAATTATGCATGTCCATGCATCACATCTTTTTAGTCCTCTCTAGGCGATGCAATCAAATAAATTGATTTCCATGTGGAATTTCTATCTTTTTGGCTAATACCTCTAGTGGGCACCTCAACTTTCCACAAAACATTAAAAATCAATTAAAAAAAGTTTTCCTTTTTGAATGTGCTTTCATAATCAGGCTCGTTAACTTTAGGCATGCAGAAAAATGTAACATATGCTTTTCAATTTGAAATAAGTAGTGTTATGTTCATTTTTTTTAATAATTTTTTTGCAGCTTTATATTTTTACTTCTTGAAAATTATGGAGTGAGGAAGTTGGAAGCTGTTTTTGCAGTCCTTATTTCCACAATGGCATTGTCGTTTGCTTGGATGTTTGCTGATGCTAGACCAAGCACAAAGGAGCTTTTAGTAGGTTTGCTCCTCACTCTCAGTTCTTACCTTACCACTTCTCATCCTACATAACATTTCAATGATATAAAAAAAAAAATCGCCTTGAATCTAAACTCTTATTTAATTGTAACAGGTCTTCTGATACCAAAACTTAGCTCAAAAACGATTCGACAAGCTGTGGGAGTTGTGGGCTGCGTGATAATGCCTCACAATGTCTTCTTACACTCTGCCTTGGTGCAGTCGAGGGAGATCGATCCCAGCAAGAACGGTCAGGTCAAGGAAGCAATCCGTTACTACAGCATCGAATCCTCAGCCGCGCTATTCATCTCATTCTTGATCAATCTATGTGTCACGACCGTCTTTGCAAAGGGTTTTTATGGTACTAAACAAGCAGACAGCATAGGCCTCGTCAATGCAGGTCAGTACCTTGAGGAAAAATATGGTGGAGGATTATTTCCAATCCTCTACATATGGGGCATAGGGCTGTTAGCAGCCGGCACGAGCAGTACCATAACTGGCACTTACGCCGGGCAATTCATCATGGGAGGTTTTCTTGATCTCCGTTTGAAGAAGTCCATGAGGGCTTTGATCACGCGGAGTTGTGCCATCGTACCAACTATAATCGTGGCTTTGATTTTTAACAAATCAGAGTCATCTTTAGACGTGCTAAACGAATGGCTCAACGTGCTGCAGTCAGTGCAAATACCTTTTGCGCTCATCCCACTTCTTACCTTGGTGTCCAAGGAGCAAGTGATGGGAACTTTTACAATCGGGCCTAAAATGGAAGTAAGTCGTTACAATTTTTACTCCTTTTTTACTTAATTCGTGCCAAAAATTTCATTTGGACAGTAGGGTCACTAGTAATCGAACCCCGTCATCCAAAAACATTCAGCGAAAGATGCTTCTATCTATTACAGAATAAACGTTTTATAACGAAAAGACGGTGGTAGCTAAATCTGTGGCATACTACTGTTTGATTGCAGAGGGTTGCGTGGACGGTGGCTGCATTGGTGATTGTAATAAACGGATATCTTCTGCTCGACTTTGTAGTCTCGGAAGTCAATGGGGTATTGCTGGGGTTGCTTGTGTCTACCATAACTGCAGCTTATGTCGCATTTGTGCTCTATCTCGTCTCACATGGAAACAAAGAGCTCTTCAACTGGGCAAGCCGATTATTCTCCAGGACGACGACGGCGTAGTTACAGAAGAAAGTTAACTAAGTCAACTGATCAAGAAGATTTTGTCGAACGTAGCAGCGTTATCTTACTCGCTCTTCAACTGTGGAAGTTCTGATTGACCGTTGAAGAGCATATACGCGGGGACGCATCGTCGGGCCTTACGAGTAGGAAGGTGATTCAATTCATAGCCGTTAAGCATTTTAATTCATTCTATTGTCGTTGGTTATACATAATGTAACTTATTTAGATGTGAAAATAAGATCTTTGTACATTTGCTTGATGTCTGTCTGAAAGACATGATGTAATTCCACATTGGTGATGAGAAATTGAGTTTGCTTTTTATAAAATCTCTTTCTAAATATTACCTTCAAAAGAATTAATTTGGAATTATCTCTCTCTCTCGTGGAAATTTGACAATTTTTTTTAGGACTAGAGTCAGGTGGCCGACATTTTTTTTATTAACATTAATTCGAACAATTATTTTCCGATAGTTACGATTTGAATCAAAATGCTACTACAAAAAAGGAAAAATTATTAATTGGAGAGGCGGATTATAATTTGATTAAAATGATTTATTTGGCTCATGAGCAAACACGCAAGTTCCTTCAATTTTACAAAACTCATATCTTCTTTAGAAAAAAATGTCTTTTTATTTGTAGATTATCTTAATATGAAGCAAGAAATTGAAATGCAAATGATTATCCTAAAAGTTGGAGAAAAAAAATGCAATGGCGCGTGATTTATTCATTCTAGTAATTATTAGCGTGAGGCTTCAAAAGTCAAAAAGGATGTCATGTAATATTAAATTTGAGAACTTTATTAATATAATTAATTAATCCAAAAGCTTTATGCATGGACTCATTGAGAATGTGAACGCAGTGGAAATATGAATAAATTGAGTGGGAAAACGGCTAACTTTATAAAGAGATGATTATTAATTTCGAATATCAGCGTCAGACGAGAAGATAAAGCACTATCACTTCAGTGTTATAATAAATAAAATAAAATAAAATAAAAGTTGCAAGTCGCATTTAATTTCATTCATTCTCACTCAAATACGCTCAACAACCAAAATAAATGACAGATATCGTTTGCTTCTCCTAAACTTCATTCCCCATTAATTACTCTCTCTTTTTTTCCATTTAATCTCCTAAACTCTTCCATTGCATTCCCTAAAATATGGACCGAAAAAAGCCGGGTTTTTTCTCCACCGCCATACGCGGCCTCTCGCCGAGCCGGCGGCCATCCTCCTCTCGCCGCCCAAGAAGCCAGTCTCCTTCCGGTTCGGGCCGTCCACGCAGGAACAGAAATCAGGTGGGCCCACCAGCACCAGGGTTCGTCGACGGGCCGCTCTCGCCCCTCAGGGAGGGTCCTGACCCGAGTGCGCCGGAGCAGAAAGTAGGCGACAGGTGGGCCCAATGGCTATGCCGGGCCGGGTCGATTTCTGGCTCTACGGCAGGACCCGGCCACTCGAGGTCGGACCTTAGGTTGCTGCTCGGTGTCCTGGCTGCGCCGCTCGCTCCAATCCACGTCAGCAACGTGGACCCTTGGCCTCATCTCTCCGTCAAGGACAAACCCATTGTGAGTATTCTTCATCCTAATCAAAATCGCAGCTTTAGCATTAGTCTTGACGATATGAATCAAATCAAGTTCGTATTTTTTTCCTGCAATAATCTCTTACACAGTCTGTGATGATTCTCTTTTATTTATTTCGTGCGTACGATGTATCTTATCTACTGTTCTACTTCTAATTCTACTACATCGACTCAAAAGAATAAGAAATCATCATAATCAAGAAAACAATGATGGCCGATGGGCTCAGTGGTCATAGTCAGCTTTGCTTCCATGAAAGCTCCAAAGGACAGAGCAGATGATAGCTAGATTAGATTGTGCCTTCACATGGTGGTCCTAAATCTCAAGTCTCCATCACTTTATCTCATATCCTAAATAAAATTCCTTTCTTTCTCAACTATATAGGAAACCTCTTCAGCACAGTACATACTTCAGCAGTACGTGGCAGCTTCTGGAGGTCAAAAGCTTCACAGCTCAGTACATAATGCCTATGCCATGGGGAAGATAAAGATGTCGACTTATGACGTCGAAACTGCGACTAAGGTTATAAAGGGTAGGAACTCTTCTAAACCCGCCGAGTCTGGTGGGTTCGTGCTCTGGCAAATGAGTCCCGACATGTGGTACGTTGAGCTCGCACTCGGGGGTAGTAAGGTTCATGCGGGCTGTAATGGGAGGCTCGTTTGGAGGCATACTCCTTGGCTCGGGGCTCATGCAGCTAGAGGACCCGTGAGACCTCTACGTCGAGCCCTTCAGGTCAGATTCGCAGGGCTACTGTCCGATAAGCGTTAATTACAAGTGCCTAAGTGCCTCCTCTGGCAATTACTCTGTCTATGTTTTACTAAGAACAGTACAATGCAATACCAAGATTGCCTCTTGGTCTTGGTGGGATGTGTTTGATAATCACGGGATGTTAGAAAATAGAAACTTAGTTGAGAGAGACCTTCGTATTGTCTCCCCTTTGCAGGGCCTCGATCCTAGAACAACCGCAAACATGTTCGCCGGCGCGAGATGCACGGGAGAGAAGGAAATCAACGGCGTGGATTGCTTCGTCCTCAAGCTCTGCGCCGACCCGCAGACGCTGAAGTCGAGAGGCGAGGGGCCCGCGGAGATCGTAAGGCACGTCCTCTTCGGCTACTTCAGCTCGAGGACGGGCCTCCTCGTCCACCTGGAAGACTCCCACCTGACACGTATGCAGTCCGACGAAGGGGACGTGGCGTACTGGGAGACAACGATCGGCTCATTCCTCGACGATTACAGGCCCGTGGAGGGGATCATGATAGCTCACTCGGGTCGATCCGCCGTGACCCTTTTTAGGTTCGGCGAAACCACGGCGAGCCACACCAAGATGAGGATGGAGGAGTGTTGGAGCATCGAGGAAGTGGCGTTCAACGTGCCGGGGCTGTCGATGGACTGCTTTATCCCTCCGGCTGACGTGGGGTTTGATGGGGTTAGTGAAGTGTGTGAGAGGTTTAGTAAGGGTTGTAAGGTAGGGTTAGGGAAGCCAAGGTCGTACGATGGAAGTGTATAGAATGTTTATATTGAGGAATTAATTAATAATATGTATTTGGATTTAATTTATTGCATTTATATATTTATGTATATATAGTAGCTTGGACTCTTGGAGATGTAAATTTTCTCTGGAATTTATAGATTAAAACTAATTTTATTCACTTGTTCCTTTTCTTGTTTTGTTATGTTTGTCTGAGGATATTGGTTAAGCGTGATGGATGTTGTGTTATAATTGTGATAATAAAAGTTGGAAACAATATATGTTCTGCGCAAATGATTTCTATTTCAATTTGCCCAATAAACAAAATATTATATGTGCGTGGACAACCATTGGGTTTTTACCCATTAGCTAGGCCTACTAGCTGTCGTCATTTAAAGGAAACATTTTTCTTATTTATCTATTATATATTTTCATTATATACGTGAATATTATCTACCGAGTCGTGCGAATGGGCCGGGCCGGGCCGGGCCATCTGATTTTTGAGTGTTGTTTTGATTCGTTTTATTTATTTTTATATAATTTATTTAGTAGATTTGATTCTCAGCATTCCAACGTCTTAGTGGAGACGAAAGCTTCAATTGAATATATATATATATATATATATATGTATATATTTTACTGAAGTCATTCACATCGTGCAATGGGCGGTGCTATTTCACGTCCTAACATATTTAAATTGCTCTTAAAGTTATCTTTGTAAATTATTAGTAGTTAATTACGTCTGATAATTTGGAAACAACAAGTCGATGATGGAGGTAGCTAAGATGTATAGGAACGAATGGCTAAGTTCAGATAATCTGATGATTAGATGATTATCGTATTGATTCAAATCTTCTAACATATTTGTTGACTATCATTATCAAAATCTCAACGATAATCTTAAGACTAAGATATCACAGCTAAAACTGTCCCTTGTCTTGAAGTATTTATGCTCTTAGGACTTCAACCAGATTTTAAAAGTTCGATCTTAATTTGCAAGGACAGTGTCCGAGATTCTCGATGGCTATGGTCGGCTTTCGAGTTTAAATAAAACTATACCCACACGACCACAACACCCCTTCGTTTCTCATTACAATATTTCATACGGATTATTTTGCAAGTATATATAACTCCACGTTATTCCAATTCCTACGTCTCTCTCTCTCTCTCTCTCTCTCTCGTTAAAAACCCATCATTTGTCGACGTCAAATTATTAGGTGTTCATTAGTACCATTTTTCTATTGCAAGTCCAAAGTAAGTTATTTAGTTAAGCAAGAGAAAGAAGATTTCATGCCATGCTTTATTTTTTTTTTAAGGTGATGATTGATTTGTTTGTACTTTGGTGCCCAGTTGTAAGACAGTTGACTTTGGGAGGGTAAGTTACACAGAACTTGTACCAAAAACCCTTATTTTTTTTATGTAATATATATATATATATATATATATATATATGCAATGTCAAAGCCCAAAGTACACACGGATGTATATATACCCATTATAAAATTGAAGTCAACGATCGTTATTTACTATACTGCAGTGTATATCATCTCCCTATATAAATATCGTCCCCTCTCTATTCAGCTTCTCCAAGCCTACTTATTACAAAATCCAAATCAGACTGAGATCTACTCTTTAAAACATAATCTTGTTTCTTGAAGGAAAATGGAGGCTTATTATGGAGCAAATTTTTCAGTTGAAGAGTTGGTCTCATTGGGCAGACTGTTCTCGCTTGAAGACTTAGAATATGGCAACGGCGAAATGTCATTGAATTCAATGGCCGTCGCTGATGAGGACATAGCTGCCGAGCTTGATCATAATCGGATTAATGGTTTAACTTCTTTTCTTCCCTGTGATCATCCTCTTCTTTCTTCCATGGACCAGACATTTAACGAGCCCTCTTCCATAGATTATCTAACGTTTTTCTGCGAAAACGATGATTTAGTAGCGCCTGTTTTTCTCGGTGACGACAATGTAATGGAAGACCTAACAGCAGAATCTGGAGATTCTTATTACAACGAAGCACAACTCAAGAGGAAGTGTATCGAAAGCAACTACTCATCGGAGGATAAATCTGAGAATAATAATGCATTGGAGAATCCTAAGAAGAAAGCTCGAGTTGCCGGAAATTATGTAAGGGAACGACAATGAACTAACATATATATAATGCTTTTGATCACTTTTTTTTTTATGATTCAAGAGATAATATTTGTCTCATGGGTCGTTATTGCCCGCTGCAGCAGAAGAATAAAAGGGCTACGCAGTCAAGAAAGGACAAGAAACTCATGCAAACTAATGAAGAAGAAAGCATCAACAAACAAAGCTCAAGTAATTGCAGCAGTAATGATGGAGAGGATTCTATTGCAGCTATTTCTCAGACGATGAACTCGAAGGGCAAAGCTAGAGCCACAAGGGCTTCTGCTTCTGATTCTCAAAGCGTATACGCGAGGGTAAATTCACAATCATATGATATACGTCGAATCGAAATATCTATTTATTTAGGGTTTGTCCGTAGTAATATTTACTAAATGTATCTCTTTTTTCAGAGAAGGAGAGAAAAGATTAATGAGAGACTTAGGATCTTGCAGAGCCTTGTACCCAATGGAACTAAGGTAAACTAAAATGATACATATTGTTTATATATACATATTGTTTATATATATATATATATATATTATATAATATGAACATCCATAAATGTGTAATTATATTGATTAGGTTGATATTAGCACAATGCTTGAAGAAGCTGTTCACTACGTAAAGCTGCTACAGCTTCAAATCAAGGTAAATATATTTTCGATATGAGTGTTTACTTATTATTTTTTTTTTCTGTCAAAATATTTATCATTGTTAAATATAATGTGGGATTTTCTGAATCTTTTGCAGTTGTTGAGTTCTGATGAACTATGGATGTATGCTCCAATCGCTTACAATGGCATAATGGACAGTGGAATGTATTATCAGAAGATTTGTCCGAATCTTTTATTGTAAAACGAAAGCAAATGAGTTATTAGAGACTGCTTGAAATTAAGGAAGACGATATTGATTCATTGATCCAATATTTATTATATATATTTTTTGTATATAACCGCAAAATAGTTATATTGCTCTTCAATTATTTTACACGCATAGACCAATTTCCATTGGGAAATTTATTGCATCTGATCCAGTGAAATTAATTGAACGTTACAAGATTCATTTAACTTTATTATATCATAAAAGAATGAATATTTTCCGGAAATCATTTGGAAAAGTTTTTGTTTTTTTTTTGGTCCTTTTTTTTAATCTTCTACTCTACCTTTTATCATCCGGGTATTTACAAGTAAATATTGACTAAGAGATTACCTTAATCTACTTGAGATTTTGTAGGAATCAAAAGCATAACATGATATATGGGACAGTGTACTTAATTCTGTCCAAAAGCCTATGTAATAATCATTGCAATCATCTTTCAAAATTGTTATCAAATGAACAACCTACCAGTTTGTTGTGGTTTAATGTAAGATACCGTAAATCATACTTCATATCACCGTTATGTATGACTTTGAATGGCTTCAATATTTCGAACTAATTTATATATTTATGAGTTATATACTTATGCAGGTCAAGTTCTAGGAACTGAATATATTCAAGTACTAAATTTAGTTGGGTGGGTAATAGTACCAATTTATTTGATTTTTTTTGCAATTCAATTGTCACCTAATTTTAGTTTTCCTGTTTGTACAACAAACAAACCTGGAAATAATACGAAGCTTTGTTGTTGGCCCGCCTTCGCACAATATTAAGTTCCGAATGTATATATAAATACCGTTGTGTTCGTTTATGCCCGTGTTATAACGACAATGCTTAC
The DNA here is from genome assembly GCA_028392965.1 of Lindernia subracemosa. Classification (NCBI taxonomy): domain Eukaryota; kingdom Viridiplantae; phylum Streptophyta; class Magnoliopsida; order Lamiales; family Linderniaceae; genus Vandellia; species Vandellia subracemosa. The sequence continues at coordinate 1,528,637 of JAQPCC010000046.1, forward strand.
GAACGACGAAAAAACCGTTAATTTCAGTTTATAGAATCAAGGGTTGCTTACATGTTAGACGCCAGAAAGAGATCATTATTTCTCAAACCAAATCTATTTCTAGCGAACTTGATAGATGTTCATACTTGTACAAGAACAGAAGGTAATAATCAGTCACTCTTGAAGTAATAGAGATAAAGATATAGAAAAAAAAAAAATAATAATAATAAATAAAACCCAATAAAATATTAAAGGGAAAAAGAAGGACAAAAACCCCAATAAATTGCAAGAGGACTGCCCTCAACTGCAAATGACAAGCACTGCAGTTATATTCTTCGTGATAATTGATGGAACTCAATGGCCATATATATAAGATTGTTTTATTATTACATAAAAGTTCAGCATTTACTTACAAACAGTAATACTATACCATAATATAGTTATTAACACAAATAAAGAACGACACATAATATTCTTGAACTCCAAGACTATATATAGAACATTCAGGTATATATACACTAACCATCACATTTACTGATTATAGTTTCTTCAGTAACAATGTACTGAAGATGCCGCATATATGGGATTATATATATATCACACTATCCCTCCATGGATGCATTGTCGTCGAAGAAACTTTCTGGCTGGAAATCGAGGTATTCTCCGTCTGCAGTGATGCTTCCAGAACTTTCTACGTTGTTAGCTTCTGATGAAGAATTCAGTAAGCCATTTCCCGTCTGAGAAGTCGATGAAGAGGGATTATCAGCATTATCGCCCGACCCATTATTGGAAACCCTCTTGTCTTCGAATAGATTTTGGATGAAATTCATCTCCTGCAAACTGTATTCGTCGTCGAATATGTCGTAAGAATTTAGTTCTTCTTCAACTTCAGGAGAAGATACGGTGAGGTCAATAATAGGTGGAGGAATAATGTGATCATGACTAATACTAGCAGAAGCATCGACCATGGCTGGAGAGTCTTCACTAGGGTTTGCGATGGCTGAAGTCGATGCTTCGCTGAAAAACTTTGCTTTGACGTAATCGTCTAGCACAGTTGATCTCTTCGTACCGTTTTGGGCATCATTCTGCGCCCTCTTCCTCTTCGAAGACTGCTTTCTCAAGGTTACATTCCAATGGTTTTTGATGGAATTTTCGCTTCTTTCTGGGATGAATTTTGAAATCTCCACCCATTTGTTCCCGACCATCTTATGTGCTTCAACCATCAGTGTTTCTTCTTCTTCAGTCCAGGGGACGTTTTTCTGTGAAATTCATTTAATGGAATAAAGACGAAGTTGATGAGATAGTTGATAATAGGGTCAAGAAAAAACTCCGATATTTGTAAAAGAAAATGTTCTTACAAGGGAACATCTATCAGAGTTAGTGCCTAAACAGATAGTGATGCTTTGTCGGTTAAAAATCGATTTTACACTCACATGAAATGTAACTCTTGAGAAAAATAAACAATAAAATATTCCAGAAAAAGAAAAAGAAAGAAAAGACGAAGATGATGACCTATGATAAAGGTTCGAACTTTGAATGAAATTAATGAAGAAGAAGACGAACTTGAGAAGAGAACACAAGCAATTATTGGCATAAATCTACCTAAATAGGGATCGTTAGAAACCCTAAAAATCAAATCTTGAACTATGATACCAAGAAATGATCATGAAGTTCTAGTTTAAAAAAAAAGGAAAAAAATAAATAAAAGAAGAGGATAAAACAAGCAATCTCTCTTGCAGATTACATAATTAATGAAAGATAGACAACGATCATCACCATTGCCAACTTCTTTCTGAAAACTTGGACACGTATGTAAGAAAGTTCATTTACTATTCGAAGCAAGAAAACAAAAACCAAAAACCACGAACAAGCAAGAACACAAAAAATCCTTAGAACCCATAAGTAAAGAAAAGTGCGAAATAAATATTATTGAAATAAACCTTTATATGAGGGCGTAGATGATTAACCCATCTTTCTCTGCACTGCTTGTTATTTCTACCCTGCAAGTGCTCAGCTATGTCACGCCAGTTTCCCGGTCCGTAAAAATTCATCATATCAACAACCATTCTGCTCGAAAACAAGAGAAAAAAAAAAGAAAAAAACCGTCATCATTATCATTGCTTCCTATTTTTCTTTACATGATATTTAAGTAAAGGATATATTAAAGCAATTAAGGGGAAAAAAATGTTTATATGTTAAAACGAATGCATTTACCTATCCTCTTCTGCGGACCACTGACCATTGATCCACAAAGTAGAGCTGCTGCTACTACCCTCAGTTCTCTCGATCTCATTAGGACCGAGCTGGGCCATGACATTACTACTCGAACTGCTGGCCAGACCATCATGAGCATCTTCAGCTTGAGGATTTGTCAGTTGATTTTGATTTATGGGTATTGCATGTTCTGGCCTATTTAGCTCAAGAACATCAGCAGTTGAAAAACTGGCCGGAAAAGCTTGGAGATTTAGGACATTATAGGATGAACTGCTGAGTGGATTAAAGATCATGTTGTTGTTGTTGTTGTTGTTGTTGTCTTGTGGCGTTGTAGAACTATACATGACATTACTGCTCGAACTGCTGGCCAGACCATCATGAGCATCTTCAGCTTGAGGAATAGTCAGTTGATTTTGAATTATGGGTATTGCATGTTCTGGCCTATTTAGCTCAAGAACATCAGCAGTTGAAAAACTGGGAAAAGCTTGGAGATTTAGGACATTATAGGATGAACTGCTGAGTGGATTATTTCTCTGAGGGAAGATCGTATTGTTGTTGTCTTGTGGCCTTGTAAAACTATACATGGTGCTTGGTGGGTAATGAAGATGGTGCTCATGCAAATAGTTTGAATAGCTTTGATCGGAGTTTTGAGAGAAAAAGTAATTATTATTTTCGCCTTCCATGGAAGAATGGAGGTTTTTTTCAATGGAGAAGAGAAAAACAAAGTGTGTTTCTTGGTAGAGAAAATGACTATGAGATGAGATGCATAAACATATGAGCCATACGAGCCGTCTAGCCGTCTTATAGTGAGTCGCATGAATTAACTACCGTCGATGAGGAGCTAATCGAAAGGCTGAGCTTTTTAGTTGTTTATTATTTTATAAAATTGTTGAAAGAGAGAGTGATAAATTCATGGTTTGTCATTTACATCGGCTTTTATTATTTTTGGCCTTTTCTACATCTTTCAACGATTTTCTTGTCCGAATGTTTCTTCTCTCTCTAATATATATATATATATATATATATATATAATATCAAAATTTTTATACCTTTACGTGCTTCTGATGAGTTGCAGAGAAGTATACGTGATTGAAGAAGAGATTGGATTTTTATACCCTTAGATTTATAATAATCATTTATGGCAGAATAAAATGCACTACTTTTCCTAAAGGCAAATATATATAATATGTATTATATAAAACAAGACACCATAATAAATCAAGTCCTTCAAATCAAATCATCTGAAAACTGTCAAAATATCTTCACAAAATGCTTGAAAAAAGTCGGATTATTACGTAGTCCCATGAAATAATACGACAGTTCAATCTGATGATCAAAAACAATTCCAGGAGTTCAAATCTCTTACCTTAAAGGCAGTGTTTGGCTGTCATGATAAAATCTTTATCTATTTCCAACTGGGATCATCTTCATAGCAGCAGCAATGGGCATCCCAAGAAACCCGAAACAAACGCTAGCTAACCATTCTTGCCACGTCAAAGGATGGGTATTGGCGAAAGTCCCCAGAAACTCGACGATAATAACTTGGAATATCACCGTACAGCTCAGTACAGCCACGAATACGTAGTTTTCGAGCATCCCTTTGAATACGTTTATCTTCTCCATGTCCCTCGAGCTTATCTCGTTGAAAACCTGCACAAACACAGAGTTATGATAAAAGGTTCAGACAACATTAAACAAATATCTTGTAGTAACTCTTTCACTTCTTTCGTGTGATTCAACCTCAGTATATTACCTGACAGAAGACGAATGAGTTGAAGATAAGGGTGTTAAGGATTAAATCTGCATCCTCTCCGTGGAGGCGAAACACTCTCTTTCCCGACGACTGAAGATACCAAATGACAACAAACTGATAGATCGACTGTCCTAGAATGTTCCTCCACATGACGTTGCTGATGAAATTCCCTTTCCTTCCCACGGGCTGTCTTTTCATTAGGTCGTCGGTCGGTGGCTCTGTTGCTAGTGCGAGTGCTCCCAACGTGTCCATGATCATGTTTACCCATAGGAGTTGAACCGCCGTTAGAGGAGCACTGCCTGAGAATTAATAACAATGAAGAAAAAGCCAAATTAGTTTTCAACATATCTGAAAACAATGTTCGCTTTGGGAAAGAAATAACGACTACGTTTGTTTTATTCACCTGTTAAGCAGGCCGAAGAGAAGTTGACTATCAGCGCGACTATGTTTACCGTCAGCTGAAACTGGACGAACTTTTGGATGTTTACGTAGACAGAACGGCCCCACTTTGCGACGGTGACGATGGTCGAGAAGTTGTCGTCTAAGATTATAACATCCGCACTCTCTTTTGCCACCTGTGAGGTTATGATTACGAAATCAGCTGTGATGTAATGGAACGATATATACACGTGGATGCTTATGTAATAATGAGTGCCATAAATCTTGAAAAAACAAAATTATTACGTTAAAACTATAAATGGAAAAACTAGTCACCTCTGTTCCAGAAATTCCCATCGCGAGCCCAATATCAGCTTCGTGAAGTGCTGGAGCATCGTTTGTTCCATCTCCAGTTACTGCAACGACGTCCTGGAAAGTCGACCTTAAATGTCTTACAAGCATGTGCTTGTCCATCGGCGAAGAGCGAGCCATCACCTTCAAAAGTAGAGACATGGCGACAGTGTAAGAGAGAGATCGAATAATAACTAATTATGTTACCATGGAACACGTCCTAAAGACGTAAAATGCATGCATGGGGAACGCTTACCTGCAACTTCGGGATAATTTTCTGCAATTCTTCGTCGGTCTTAACCCTAAACTCGGGACCCTCTATCGCGATACCATCGTCGGTCAATATTCCACATTCTCTTGCTATGGCCTTGGCCGTGTTTATATTATCTCCCGTGACCATCCTCACCATAATCCCAGCAGACCTACAAATCGCTACGGACTCCTTAACTCCGGGTCGGACTGGATCTTTAATCCCGACAATGCCTATCAGAGTATAACCCTCAAAAGGAATCGACTCTTCCAAAGAAAAATCGTTGCTTCCAATATCCTTGTACGCAAGGCAGAGGGTTCGGAGGGCCTCATTAGCAAACTCCTCTATCGTATCCTTCAGATGATTGATGGAACTTTCATCTAAAGGAATGGCCTCACCGTTCGAGTCAAGATATTTATTACACGCGGATAAGACGATCTCAGACGCGCCTTTGGTATGTGCCTGAAAGTTTTGTTCAGGTAACTCCAAAACCACACCCATGCGCTTTTTCTCAGAGTTAAAAGGCTCAACTTTGACAATCTTTGATGCTAGTCTCTCTTTTTGAAAGTCACCCCCGAGAAGAAGTCCAAATTCTAACAGCGCTGTCTCAGTGGGTGTCCCGAGAATTTCAGTTTTGCCATCTTTGTTTATTACAATGTCACCTCCCGTGTTGTTAAATATCGACGTCTGGATCATTTTAACTACGGCGTCAGGCATGTCTGAACAGAAAGATGAGCTCTGTGTAGAGCTGGTGACTTCTTTCATCTTCTTACAAAAGCAAGCTTTTACTACGGACATGTGATTCGTAGTTAATGTTCCCGTCTTGTCGCTGCATATGGTAGTGGCAGATCCCATGGTCTCACAAGCCGCCAGGTGTCGAACAAGTGCCTTATCGTTCATCATCTTCTTCATTGCAAAGGCAAGGCTCAGAGTAACGGCTAAAGGCAGACCCTCGGGAACAGCTACGACAACAATGGTAACGGCTATAGCAAAATATTCCAACATCTCCAAAGCTTCATCTCCAGACCAGACCCAGTGAGAACCTTGGTTCATCTTACGGAAAAACAAACCTTGGACTAAAACGGTGAATGTAATGACGGCGAAAAAGAGTCCTATCTTCCCAATTATAGTAGCCACTCCGTTGAGTTTGACCTGCAAAGGGGTTTCGTCATCGCCCCCCTCGCTTAAAGTCGCCATTAATTTGCCCCATTGAGTTCTCATCCCAACCGTAGTAACGAGCATCTTGCAAGATCCATCTTGTACCTTAGTCCCAGATAAGAGAAACGGATTTTCCAAGGACACATTTATTGGTTCGCTCTCACCCGTCAGACTCGATTCATTTATTAATAAAGAGTAACCAGAAACAAACAATCCATCGGCGGGGACCTGATCGCCAATCCCGAGATGAACAATGTCGCCAGCTAACAAATCAAATATGGAAACTTTCTGTCTGAAACCGTTCCTAGTCACTTGCAAGGTAATCTTTTTCTTCTCCTTGTCCAAATCCCTGAACTGTAATGATTGTTTATAATCACTCGTGGCAGTGACGAACACGACAAGAAGTATACTGGCGACAATCCCGAGCCCATCGTGAGCTCCTTTAGGCCATCCTTCGGTTGCGATGCCGACGGCTAAAGAAACAGCAGCACATATTGCAAGAATCAAGAGGGTAGTATCTTGAAGTGCTTCCCAGACGAAAAGCCAAAATCCCTTAGGCGGGCTTTCGCTGAACTTATTAATTCCATAAACTTCTCTTCTTCGTTTAAGGGCTTCTTCGGAGATATCAATCCCGTTAGTCGATGAGGTCTTTAACTTTTCCAATACGCCTTCGACATTACCATGGACCTTCAGCTTTTTTATGTTGTGTCCCTCAACGATGGATCCTAACTCATCGGCACATATTTCGAAGCCTGCCCCTTTGACTGATTCTGGAACGGTGTAGCTAATACCTAGAGACATAAAGATTCAGCATGACAAAGATAGTATACGTAACAGTGAAGGGGTTCGATTTGTTATTGAACGTGGGGGAGCCGTACCTTGAATAAAACTAAGAGCTGCTTGGGATACTATTACCGCAACTCTAAGCTTCTCCTGCAGTTTAAGGGATCAACGTGAGATCTTAAATATTACAAGTAATGTTAGAGATGAGATACGGCATCTTTCGAAAACCACATATAGATCAAAATAAAACTCCTATCATGCTCCATTTCAACGCAGCCGTTTTAGATCATTCGTCAAGACTACTTCTCTAACTAATTCCTTACAACGTCACAGATGATCTTTGATATCCATCCCAAACAAATGTTTTCGCCTAAAAGTAATGACAATGCACCTATAATCAACCGGGGATATGTCTTTCAGACGATACAGCCCGAATCCTCATTCTGGGAATTTCATGCACCTCATATTCCCCGCATATTATTCATTCAAGTAGAAAGGATATAACTATTACAAGTCTATGCAGATCAATCAATTGAACATTTCAAGAAAACTTGAGGGAGATACAAAAGGTCAAAGCAAAGTCATCTGCTAACTCAAAAAGGCAAGTGCAAGGAAAAGAGCAAGAGAGTGGGCACAAAGCAAGGGCAAAAGACTTAGGTCAAACAAGCCCACCACGACGACACAGATATTTCCCCCAGAAAAAAAAAAGAAAAAGAAAAAAAAAATTCAGCTTTAACAAAAAAGAAATAATTTAATGGGAAACCTACCTGATTGGACTTTTGGATCTCGCGGACTTCGAACCTTTTGGACAGATTAGCAGTGAATCTAAACCTCCTCTTTCGATTCTTCACAAGCCAGCAAGCTTTTCTCCATCTCTGCAACGCTTCTTCAGATGAGTTCTTAGGCTTTACCTCGGAGAAATCCTTCATGTAACTACTCATTTCTCACCCCTGCCCGCAGATGTAAGACTGTGTCTTGCAGATCAAGAAAGAAGGACAAAAAAAATAACAAAGAAAAAAACCCAAAAAAAAAATCTAAATTAGCTTGAGTTTCCTACTGTTAACTGAGCTGAATCAAGGGAAGGTTTCAAGTTAAAGCTGTGCTCAAACTATGGGTTTTCCTGAGTTAAATCTAGAACTTCATGAACATTTTTTAAGCTTGAATGAAAGCTTTGTAAATGTAATGAAATGGAACGTAGTGGCTGTGTAATATATTTATTAGGTAGGAACACCACGCGGAGACGTGAGTTGAGTGGTGGAATTGGTGTGTGTGTGTGTGTGTGTGAGAGAGAGAGAGAGAGAGAGAGAGAGAGAGAGAAGAGTCGTCAAAAGTAATGGCACAAAGAATCTCAAAAACGAGTATTTCCTTTTTTATTATTATAAAAATAATTTTTAAAAAGTAATTATTGTAGATATTTATATTTATTTAACTAAATATTAATATTATTGTGGAATTTCTCAATTCACTTCACACAATTAGTTTTTTTTTCCTTGGAGTGGGTGCCACGTGTGGTTTGTTGATTGGCTGGATTTCGAAGCATACCAAAAAAGTGACATTTCATGACGGGGAAGGTTTTGGCTTGGACGGCTAAAGATAATAAAATAATAATCATATCTTATATAAAGCTTTAATATTTACTTTGATAATTTATCAAGCACTAATCAAGTCCAAGCCTTTCCATCACTTTGGTATATTTGATTATATACCATATTCGTCTGTAGTTGTAATTAAATAAAGAAAAATCCATACATATGGAGAGCGCGTAGAAAGGTTTTCCCAAGCATCGTTTTTCTTGAATTAGACAATAATTAGTCAAAATTAAAATGTAATTAAAATCGCAATAAATGTAATTGAAAGACGAGGTTCAAGACTCGATACTCCATCCAAGTCAACGAAACCTAATTCAAAATTGCAAGTCATTCCAAGTAGGGTACTTTTATAATCACCTTATGGATGTATTATATAATTTATTTATTAATATTGAAAGTATACAAAAAATAATACTTATTTTTTAGAGGACCAAAATTGAATTATCAATTGTTGAAGTATTAAATATTAAATAAGCGGCAGGAAGCTCAACCTCAAACTCTAAAGCCCTAGTTTTGGTCGCACTGACCCAAAGCCATAACCTTACTTCTGGCGGCGATTCCTAGCGACGCGAAATGGGTAATTGAATTTCTCGTTTGGCGGCATGGGTTTGTTTTTTGTGATTGATTTTCATGCTGCTGTTATTTATTTCTGTGTGATGCTTAGGTACATATACGTACGTGTCTGAGCTATGGAAGAAGAAACAATCTGATGTCATGAGGTTTTTGTTGAGGGTGCGCTGCTGGGAGTACCGACAGCTTCCCGCGGTTGTGCGCGTCACGCGCCCTACGCGCCCCGACAAGGCTCGGAGACTCGGATACAAGGCGAAGCAGGTAAAGCTGTAACTTTCGTCAATTCTAAATGTTGCATCATGTATATGTGTACGTCAAATATTGTAGGAAACAAATGGGCTTTTCGTTATTCGTTTTTCTTGTTGCTAATCGTAGGAGAGAATTCCGGACTCATCATGTAGTGAAATGGTTTTGAAATTAGCTTCTGGGATTTGTTTGTTGGTGCTAATTAGAATGCTTATAGGGGTAAACGATCGTTCCGTTTGCGCTGGGAAAATGTGATGCGATTATACGTTCGCAGGCTTATCTTAATATTCGTATCCGTTTGGTGTTAACATTTCAGGCAATGTATTATTGAAAAATTTTGGGAGATAACACTTCCATGAAAGTTCTTCCATGGATTTATATCCTAATTTGAGTTTGAGTGAACCTCTTGGGTAACCTTATCTATGTACAGATTCAAAACATAAGCTTTTGGCACTTAATTCTATTGCATGAACTACTCTACTGTCTACTCCTAAGCCACTTGAAACAGCATTTATGTTTACACAATGATACTCATTGATCAAATGCAACGAGCATGCCAATTTTTTTTTCCTATGGGTTTCATTAGTTGTCTACCTCAGGGATATGTGATTTATCGTGTGCGTGTAAGACGCGGTGGGAGGAAAAGACCAGTTCCAAAGGGTATCGTCTATGGCAAGCCGACAAATCAGGGTGTCACTCAGCTGAAGTTCCAACGCAGCAAGCGTTCGGTCGCAGAGGAGCGGGCCGGAAGGAAACTCGGTGGTCTCAGAGTGGTCAACTCTTACTGGATCAACGAGGTTCTAATCCTAAATTTCATTACATATTTCCTAACCAAAAAAGCAACAACTTCCTTAATCTCAGTGTTCCATAGCTGATCAATTCATCCTCGAATCGAAGCTCATACCTCTTGTTCATACCTATTGAAATCGCAGGACTCCACTTACAAGTACTTTGAAGTGATTCTGGTCGATCCAGCTCACACGGTTATACGAAATGACCCGAGAATCAACTGGATTTGCAACCCAGTTCACAAGCACCGTGAGCTTCGCGGGCTTACCTCTGCTGGCAAGAAGTACAGAGGTCTCAGAGGAAAGGGCCATTTGCACCACAAGGCTCGGCCTTCGAGGAGAGCCACGTGGAAGAGGAACCAGACGTTATCCCTCCGTCGGTACCGTTAAGATCTTTCATTACAAAAAAAAGTTGTGCTTTTGTTTCGACGATGATGATGATGATGAAGATGTGGTCGAACTGTTGTGGAGATATTTGGTACTGTTTCGTCTCCTCGTTGACTTCTGCTAGATATTTGGATGGTTGATTGCTATGATTTTATAATATGAAAAATAAAAAAAGGTTTTGGCCACCATGTCTTCAATTATTTTTTAGTCTCTTTCTAATAACATCAGCTACTCGTGATTCAAATGTAACAGCTTAAATCAAGTATAAATCTTCCCACAATTTTTTAACATCATTTGAATAGTATTATGTCCTATTACTTGATTATTTTACATATGACGAAGTCATACTCATATATTCTCTAGTAATAATAATGTTAAAATCAGAGCCCACCAAAGCTGTACATAGCCTGCTGCTGGGATTATTTCAACATTGATCTACATAGAAAGAGAAAAAAAGAACAAATACAATTCAAGGCCATTGAAGCTGAACACAAGGTGTACTACTGCCTTAAAAGTAATGTACACGCCATTGACGAACTTGTCCAAGACATAGATATCAGTTCTTGACTTGTTCTTTGCTATTGCTAACGCTACTACCATTCACAATATAAACAAAAAAAAAAAAAAAAGGGGAAAAAAAGAAGAAGAAATGAACGCAAAAGATCTTTAGTTCTTGAGTTCTGAAGGTAGCCCATGAATGACACTTTTCGGAGAAGATGGTCGACTTATTAAAATCTTCTTATCACTTTGCTTTCTCAAGTATCCCTTCTTTCTCTTTGATGATGATGATGATGATGATGATGATGCTTCTTCGACTATTGTAGGAACCGTATACCATCCGACCGTAGTGCACAAGATCGCAAAAGCTCGTCCGTAAATAGCCAAGAACAATAAAACCAACATCACAAAAACCGCGATAGAACTATAGGGTTTCTTCAAGTTCTCAATAACCTTAAAGCTCGAATTCATTACAAGACTCCTCCTCTCTTTCAATCCATCTTTTTGTACCATTATTTCTCTATTAGGACTCTTATCTAATGCCTCGGCATTAGTAACCATCCCAGTACTTCTGATCATCAGTTCTTGGCTCTTTTTCTCTTGCTTCTTAGAATCCTTAACCCTTACAACTATCGGCCTGACGCCATCTGAGTCATGCGAATACACAAAGCGGACGAAAGAGATGTCTTCCGAGCCCAACTCCGTGTAAATCTTCTGCTTCTTTTCATCGAGCTCGGCTAAAAGAGAGTAAAACTTATCAAGCCCACGATCTGCGTAAGGGTTCTTGGTATGATTCTCCCTTCCTATGTTCTTCCCGAAGCTTACGCTTCTTCTCGACCTCTTAGGGACAGGGTAGACGCTATCAATGTACTTGTCGTCGTCTTCATGGCCAAAGCTTCGACTTCCACAGATGAACATTTGAAAAAAAATCAGATAATAGTTTGAAAAATTAGCTTTCCTTTGATTGGGAGTGGGTAATAATTAATTTATATTAAGTGGTTATATAGATTTCTAACAAGAGCCACAAAGTCATGCACACACGTATATTTATATATATTGATGAGTTGTTGAGGTCATTACATATTGAAGACTTGATCAAGAAGATGTAACAATCGAAGACATTCAAAGTCTTGCCCGAGGGATATATTTTAATTCCTCGGAAGCTTCTATTTTCTTGCATAGTTTAGATTAATAATACAAAGTGTTTTTTTGACTTTTTTTGTGGGCATGGGCAAGGGCAATGGATTGGATACCTTTCACATGGCGCGATTATTTGAAAGAGTTGTGAGGGCTTTCTGGTAATTTAGAGTTGGCGAGGACGTCGTAATTGATTTGAAATGGTCTTAAGTCTAACATACATGGACGTGATAAACATGAATTTTATTTTTTATTTTTAAATTTTTAAGAATTAATTAAGTAATTATGCTGGTAAGAGATGACACGCCAACTTATATATATTTTTAATTGAGAGATTTTGTTATTAATTAATATGGGAAATTTCTGTAAACACGGATTTTGTGTGATGAGCAAGTAACGAAGTTGAATAATTAATCATAATGTGGGATAAACATTTGAAAATATATATTTCGTTGAAAATGACTAAAGCTAGAAATATACACAAAAAAACAGCCTTCTAGATGTTTCCATTTCTATATGATTATTTTTTATAGTTATTGGATTTTTTTTATGAAACAATTTTATATAGTTACGAAGAAAAAAAATATATTTATCTTTACCCATCGAAATCAAGATTTGAACAATGCGTATACATAACATATTAGTTATTTACAACCACGTTTTATATACAGCCAACGACTTTAAACTTGAGTTGTTATTAGCAAAACTAGGGTATTAATTTGTATGCTCGGATATTCTCTAAAATCGTGTATTGAAATCACTTTCCAATGACAATATTTGGATCCTGCTCGAGTTACACCAAATCTGTCCCGAGATAAGACTAAAGAAACTTTTGTGTTTGTATGAATTATGTGTGTTTGTGTTGAGTGTTTCGATGCTTATTTATAACTCAAAATAAGACTGATTGTGTCTATTCATAAGCATGCATGTCCCTTCAAAGATGGTGTCTTTTGAAATAGACAATCCTTTCAAAAGGTAATACCTCTTTGGATGTTATACCTCTTCGGATGTTTAGGGTTTTCGGATGGTGAGGTTTCGGGGCGCTGCCCCGCACCCCGCAGTGGGACCGCCACTAGGGGCGCTGCCCTTAGGACCCCGCATGCTATTAGAATTCCGAAATAAAACGATCCACGAACGTGCACTCCACGCCTCTATTCTCGTATGTATTTTAATTCCTTATTACACTAAAATATCTAACATTTGTAAACATATATCAATATATATATTGATTTTCATTGCTCGCATGCACCCAAGTAACATAGTGTATATTACTATAATATAATTTGGATTTTTTTTTTCTTTGTAGCTTTGTCATTTCGTTTTTAATTGGTTTGTGAATCACATCAAATCATCTCCATATAGAATGTCAAATGTATATTTAATAGTATAGTAAAATATATAGTACTTGAATAATGTTAAAATAGGGCGTTCCTAGAATATATATCAATTTTAATATTATTTTTTTTAGAAAAGTTTGTAGCTTGCGGGAGGTAAGTTTGAAAATCCAATAAAAACAATATTCGATCCTAAAATTCGATGATTAATTTAAACTAATTTAAATTAGTTTGATTTCTTGAATATATGTTTGTGGAATTTATGGTATTATTTGTAATTCCCTCGTTTACCTTCATACAATTTAGATGAGGAATTCCTCGAAGTTCCTCGAGCTGTTTTCAGTGAATATCTTATCGAGCTGCTTTTTTTCGTTTTCCCATTCGTCAAACCCTAAATTAATTGTATGATCGAAGGGAAGCTACGCTCCGATGATGACTAATGCAACCACGAGGGTAACTAGTAGCTGTGGTGTATGTGACAACCTGAATCTCCCTTCAATTTGTCCACATTGCGTCAATTACAGGTTGAAAAATCTCTTTTAGACTCTATTGATTACCTTATTGTTGGGTTGAATTTGGTTTTCTCATATGTTTTTTTTTTATTTTATTGCGATTATTTTCAGATTGTTTGAGTATAACAGTAGGTTGAGATTGTTGAAGGGTAAGAGAGACTGGCTCTATGGTAAGCTGACACAAGTTCTCGTTTCCAAGGTTTACCTTTTTTTTTTCTGTTGATGTTATAATATGCGGACTAATTCTTACAAGCTGCTAATAATTAGTGTTTAATGATCATACGTTTCTGAAAATGCGATGGCCTAAAATGTACCTTTTTCGCTTATTTGATGTTCTCTATCATTTTCAGTTTCATGTACATGTAATTTTGCTTTTCTGATCAGATATGGGACCTGTCTTGTATGGGATGCCATGCTAAGATATGTTTTGTGTTTTTTCCTGCGTCGAGCGATCTTTAACATAGGTCTTGCTTCTGTTGATTCATGTGTATTAATTGCTAGTCTTCTACAAAATGACTTAGGGTAAGGCTGACGATCAACAAAGTTGGAGAGTGCTTCAAAATGAAAAAATAGAAATGCTTAAAGACAGGCTTCGGCGTCGCAAGGAACACTTTTTACAAGGTTGATTACTTCTCAATTTGCAATGCTTGTTATATTGACCGAGCGTATTTCAGGAAATTTTAACTCGTGGAAGTAATTCATTATTTATAGAGAAGGCGAGGATTGATAAGATATCTCATGACTTAAAAATTAAGTACAAGTCTCTTGAATCGGCCATGAGCACGGTACTGAAAAGCCTTTCCCTCAAAATCCTGTTGTTTGTTGTGAGCCAACATATGTATATGAATTTCATCCGTTCTGTCTTTTTATGTTACTATAGGATATATGTTATTGGTTTCTTTTGAAAACGCTCTTTGTGTTATTACAGCTGGATAAGAATCGTGTGAAACAACTCGAGAATTACTATCCAAATTTGATCCGCGAGCAGAATTCGAACTACGTGAGTAATATTGCCTTTGGCAGATCCTTTTTCATTTGTCTTCCTTTTCGTTGGCATAATATTTATCCAAGATCCGATGTTGCTTGTTTATATAGAATACGTAGTAACTAAACTTTATATATTGTTTATGAATGCATACTAATTTCGGGAAATCTTCATGTCAGATGCAAATTACAAATGAGCGTATTCACAAACAATCCGTTGTCATAAAGCAGATATGCAAGTTGTTCCCTCAGCACCGGGTATCCAACAATATCTTCACTCCCTCTCAATTATTGGATAGGATTTTCAATATAGAGTTAAAATTGAAAAATATCTCAATTCACGTACCAGATAAAATTGTGTTTTAGACTGTGATTAAGTTTATGATTTTCAGCTTTACTGATCAGCTGTGGCTATTTATCTGATTCGTACAAAGTATTGAGCGCAAGTTGATCGACTTCCTTAAACAGTTTTTAATGCAAATACCCATGTGATTTAGTTAAGTAAACTTATTGCCCTGTATATGAATTGCAATGCACTGTAGATAAATCGATAATTTATCGCTTTCAGTGTAGCTTGATTCTTTGGTTCAGGTGATCAGAGAGGGGGATGAAAAAGATGGATATAATAGGCCATATGATACCATTTGCGGTGCATGTTTACCCAAAGGCCTAGATCCTCATTCCGTTCACTCAGATGAGCTTGCTGCTTCCTTGGGGTAACAAACTATCTTTATTTTTTAATTTCATGAATATGGAGTCATTCAGTGATGTGTGATGGTTTTGGTTGCTTCCTGGGCCTTATATTTTCATATTTATGTGTTTCCCACTTTTGGCTCCTGTGGTTTCATACTAATAGACCAATATTGATATCTAGTGTTTTACCTTCTGATTTATTGCTTAATCAATTTATATCTCATATTGGCTGCTTAAAACATGGTCAGGGGCTTCTTCCGTACATATATGCTTGTGTAACAGGAATGCAATGCCTGATATTTACAAACCTATTATGGCAGATTGCTGTGTTTTGCATCAGCGATCTAAAATATGTACTTGTAGATTTAATTTCCTGAACCTTTAAATAAGGAAAATTACTAGTAGGTCCATCCTAATATGTGCCAACTTTCTGCTAACATGGCTTGTTCTTAGTAACTGGATGTTTTTAACAAAATTCTAATTTCTAGTCAAATATGTGTCCCTGAAGTGGTCTATGATTTCTTGTTTAGTGAAAGGTATAAGCTTTTCATAACATGCCATCTGATGCATTTGTTCTGTCTGAATGTTTGATTAATCATGACTTACTCGTCAATATTATGACTAAAACAGGTACATGGTGCAGCTCCTGAATCTTGTTGTTCGCGTCATCTGTGGCCCTGCCCTTCATAATTCAGGGTTTGTGGTATGGCCCAGAGCCTATTGTGAAGACCTATAGATAAGCGCCCCCCCCTCAAAAGATCAAAACTGAATTATTTTTTTTTTAATTATTGCATTCTATATACTAGGGTTCATGTTCTCGAATATGGCAACGAAATTCATATTGGGATACTCGTCCATCTTCCAGAAGGTATGTTTTCTCAAAAGTCAAACCGAAGCTATTTGGTCTTCTGCACGACTAATCTTGTTTCTGTTGTTCCCAAGCGAATATCCACTTTTCATTCCCCGCCAAAAAGCTTGCTCTGCTGGTGCTGAAACTCCGTGGTCCGAAAGAAGTTCAACTAATTTTGGTGTTGCTTCAATGGAGTCTGAGAGGAAGCCCCGCCTAGATTCTTCTGGAAGTTTCAGTTATTCTTCTGCTTCTCCTCATTCAGTTGAAATACACAAGGATTTGCAGAAAGGCATATCGCTCATGAAGAAGAGTGTAGCATGCATCACTGCGTACTGTTGCAACTCGTTGTCTTTAGAGCTTCATCAGGAAGCTTCTACTTTTGAGGCATTTGCAAGATTGTTGTCCACTCTTTCTTCTTCCAAGGAACTCCGTGCTCTTTTATAATTGAGAACTGGATCATCAAGGTATACATACAAGTTCCACCATATATTCGTAAGTTAGCAGAACTGTTTTCTTGGAAAACCGACCTCTTTGAAGCATACCGTGCTTTACATTTGCTGATTAATTATTGGTATACAGCAGTGTCTCCATTTATGAAGACATCTTTTTCTATTATGCACTTTAATTTGTTTGTTCAGTCTTCGTTTTACCAATTTCAATTTTCAGGCCTGCCACTTCCAGGACAGTTCAACAAGTCAACAAGTCCATATGGGATGTAGAATCAGATACTTCATCGAGCACTCTAACCGAGAGCACACACGGCCTGCCTATAATGGTAAAAAGTCCTAATAGCATAGATAGTTAGTTACATCATTCCCATGGTTATCTTCTACATTATTTTCATGCGTATGCTACAACTTACTTTTGGTTGCCTTTACAGAGGAATATGTTTGATAATCATCTTCAGAGCTCTATTGCCAGTTATCTCGATCCTAACGAATTTTTCGACGTGGCAAAGCATGAAAACTTGATTGAAGGATGGGATCTTGTTGAACATCCCACTTATCCTCCTCCTCCGTCGCAAACTGAGGACGTGGAGCATTGGACGCGCGCCATGATCATCGATGCGACCAAGAAACAATTTGACTATTAACCACCCAAATTTGTAAGTCTCAATTTCCATTTTTCCGTCGTCTTGTGAATATCGTAATTATCAAGGTTAATTTGCTTAACCTTTTGCGTATATATAAGCCAAATGGATACATAGATAGATAGGGAAAGAATGAGTTTATCTCAGCTGCTCTTACCTTACCTTACCTGTGTATGATAGCAATCCCATGTAGCCTTTTATATGCTATACAATATAAAGTGGAATAAGGAGTATGTTTGCCTATTTAACAAAGGATAGATGGTGAGTGACATTGCTTGAATGAGAGATTTTGAAGGCTTTTAAAATAAGTAAATAAATTAATCATGCAAAAAATAATATAGGAGAATGAGTCAAATCAGAATTTGGGAATGAAGTAATATGTATTTATATATATACATGTGGAGGAAAATAATAAAACACGTATGATTTATTTAGGATCGTGGCAAGCATAACTTATAACCTTTTTTGTATGTCACGATAAATCAACGAATATAAATTTGGATGAAGTAAATTAAAAGAACACAATCGAACCCTTGAGATGATCATTTATGATCATGAAATTTTAATCAGAGGGCACAGAAATTTTGATTGATTTTCATATAATACGAGGAGGTGTAGACTGTAGAGTCATATTTATTTCAATTGTTATATAAATGCCAGATTGGATGATTATTTAATAATTTCGAGGATGATTTTATCAAAAATATATAAATAAACTACAAATAATTCATACTGTCATGATAGTTACAAAGATTTTAAAAAAAATCATTAATATGGTGGGTAGAGAAATAAAATAAAATCTATTGTCATTTTATTGAGAAAGAGAAGAACCACTAAATTTTATGAATTTGATTATAAATTGTTTGTTCTTTTCCATATTCGATTCTTGATATGCTGTCTATTTGTGTATTATCACTGTATTATAATGAGCTACCCAACAAAATCAACATTATATATTGGGTAATTCTATTGACACCCCATTTTTTTCTATTTGCACCCCTTAATTAATAAGTAAAGTAAACTATTAAATACTTACCAATTTTTAAAATAATTAAATAGTTAAATAATTACAAAATTGAAATCATTAAACACTTATCATTAAACTAAACTAATTCTAATTTCAAACTGCATCAATTAAAATACGTAATTATTCAACAATTCAAATTGCATCAATTTCATCAATTCAAACCGCTTCAGCAAGGCAATTTCAAATCACTATATCTGTGTTTATTTGATATTAATATATTAAATATTAAGTTTTAACTTTTTTAAAGTTAATATAAAACTGCAGCGGTTAATATAAGGAGTAATATAATTAGTGGTGTTCAAGCGATCCCGGTTTTGGTTCTCGTGGAATCGTCGATTTCGGTTGCATTAAAATCTCAAACCATAACCGAACCACGGTTTGGAACCATCGGTTCTATTTTCAAACCGGTTCACTGGTTTTTATTTTTATTTTTTTCGTTCAAAATCCTCGGTTTTGGTTAACCGCCGGTTTTCCAACGGTCAGTAAATTATGGTCGTTGATCTCCAACGGCCACGAGATCTGAACCGTTAATAATTATTTTTTTAATTTTATTTTAGGAAAAACTGGCGGTTAACCACGGGTTTTCGGTTTTGAAAATATAAAATCGGAACTGAACCCCTCCGATTATAACCGGAACCATTGACTCCGGTTAACCGAACTGTTGACCACCGGTTCGGTTTAGATTTTTCAAGCCGTCTGAACATCTCTAAATATAATAAAAAAATAAATTGAATATTATATCGATGTAACTTGGTAAAATAACTTAATTAATATTGTTGAATAATTCATGTAATTAATATTGTTAAAAATAAATTATAAAATAATTATTGTTGAATTTTAGTTTTATAAATGTTTTTTTACAAATTTCATGTTTTTTTCGGCGTGGGGTGTGAAAGGGTAGAATAGTACGACCCTTATATATTTAATACAAATATTACAACTCTGTCAACACCCAACAAATAAATCAAAAGTCAAATAACTATCTGTGATGTGACGATGTATATATATATATATATAGAGAGAGAGAGAGAGAGAGAGAGAAATCCAAATACAGACATAAACTCTCGTCTTTCCCCACATTCCCTCTGAGCGGTCAGTCAATATCTTTCTCAACGGAGAAGAAAAGGCGAAAGAGAAAAAAAAAAGACATTAATGATATATACTAAGCTTTCTTCTGCCTTTTCTCATTCCATTAATGGCTCGAAGTAATATCCGCTCCACATTCATATACGTCGTTGTTTCCATCTTCTTCTTCGCCTCCCTCTACCACCACTTCCTCCACGACCCCACGACCACCACCACCACCACCACCGTCATATCCACCGCCGCCACCTCCGGGACCGTCAATTTCGCCCTCCACGATCCCATCACCTCCACAACCACCGTCATCGTCGAATACCACTCTCCTCCGCTCTCCTCCTCGCCCGCGCCGTCACCGCCACCGACGCCCCCAATCTCCACCACCGCCATCCTCCTTCCGGATTGGGAGGTCCTCGTCGTAGTCGACCCGCCGAATTCCATTTCAACAGAAAGGTACGGCGATCTATACCTCTGTCTCTTCGATACCAATGAGAAGACCCCCGCGATTTTCTCGGGTTTGCTGCACTTCCCAGAACGGCCCACCTTCAGCTGCTCTCTTCCGCCGAGGGCTCGCCGGAGGCTCCCCTTCACGCAGCCCAGGTTGATACGACCCTCGTCCACCGAAATCAACCGTGACCCAGCAGCGCCTCCGCCGTCACCCCCACTCCTCCGCTGGTCCTATCTGGTCTACGACTCTCTGACCACCGACGAAGACGTCGTCCTCTTCGTCAAAGGCGTCAACACCCGGCAAGGCCTCAACCGAGACCCAACGGAATTCCTCTGCGTCTTCAACGGCGTCAACCAAACCGTCGTCAAAACAGCCGTCACCACCTCCATGCAGGAGGTTTTCAGATGCCGCCTCCCATCTCTACCCTCAGATTCCTCCGCCTCAGTGTCAATTGAGGTCGTCGCCGATAACAGAATCGTCCCATCGGTGGCATACTACAGCCCCAGGCGCACCTTACTGCAAACAAACAGCACACGACAGTCGCTAACGTGCGCCACCACCATGGTCTACAACGTGGCGAAGTTCTTGAGAGAATGGGTTTCGTACTACTCGAGGATTGGCGTCGATAGGTTCCTACTGTACGACAACGGCAGCGACGATGACCTAAAGACGAAGGTGGACGAGCTAACGCAAGAAGACTACGACATCACAGCGTACTTGTGGAGGTGGCCCAAGACTCAAGAGGCGGGATTTTCGCATAGCGCAGTCTTCGCCAGAGATTCTTGCAGGTGGATGATGTACGTAGACGTGGATGAGTTTCTATACTCTCCTTCATGGATCAATCTCCCAAGCATCGAGCGATCGTCGTTGCTGCCACACTTCATTACATCGTCGTCTAGAAATGGGTCCAAAAATATAGGTCAGATAAGCATAAGCTGCCTCGAATTCGGACCGTCCGATCAGAGCAAGCATCCAGTCGAAGGCGTGATGAGGGGCTACAACTGTCGGACGAAGATCGAAAACAGACACAAGTCGATCGTGCTGTTAGAAGCGGTCGACTTTTCGCTGGTCAATGCCATACATCATTTTAGTTTGAAGCCACGGTACAAAACTAGGGCTTTGAACGCCCGAGAGGTGGTGGTGAATCACTATAAGTATCAGGCGTGGCCCGAGTTTAAGGCCAAGTTCAGGAGGAGGGTTTCGGCCTATGTCTTGGATTGGACGCAGCGGCTGAACCCTAATTCGAACGATCGAACGCCCGGGTTAGGGTTTAGCCCGATCGAACCGAAGGGTTGGGCTCATATGTTTTGCGAGGTTAGGGATAATAGGTTGAAGGACTTGGCCATCAAGTGGTCTGGGAATGAATCTGATTCTGGGAATGTTCGAATGTCTTGGAAAAAGTTGATGGAATAATTAAGTTGTAGAGAGGTTTTAATGGTTTATATGCAAAAGTATATATAACATGGAAGAAAAGATTAGGGTTTTTGAGTGAATGTAGATTGTTGAAAGTACTATTGGGATTGGTTGGCTTACTCAAGATACTCTTTAATTTGTTTTTTCAATATTATTTTCTTTTCTTTTGTCTTTGTTATAAAATATTATTCGAATGCCATTGGTGTGAGGGAGGTTTGCTTACAGTGGAAGATGAGAATTATTCATGTACATATTTGAGTAACAAGGAAAGAATATACGTGGGATGTAATATAGCATGTCAGCTGTAGACGTGTGTGTTATTATTCTTTTTCTTTTATTATTATTATCTTCTTTTACATATTGATTTCGGTTGGTGTAAGAATTTGTTTAATCATCATTCCACTAAGCTTTGAAGGGGGGTTAGCTGATTTTTTCTTATATAGTCTTAGGTGTAAGAGAGTATCACCTTTTAATTATAAAATAGTTTATTTTCAACTTGACCGCTTTTAATCTGATTTTTTTCTTATCTCATATTAGGTGTAAGAGAGAGTGTATCACCTTTTAATTATATATAGTTTATTTCAACAGAATTGTTGGCAAGAATCTTCCAAATCAACCTCCTCTATAAGCTAAATTTTATTTATATGGGTGGATCATATTGTAATTTATATATTTTATTTCCAATAAGTTCATTCGCATCTAATAGAATTGCTTTTCTTATCAAGCCTTCTAGATGGAATTTTTAATTATGGGTGGTCGTGGGATTCACTCTAAACCTAAGGTTTGATATCATGATAATTGATCAGCTCACAAAAGGGATAGATTATATATAATTTTGTATATTTTAACCCAAAATTTGATACCATGCTTTTGAAAAAATAATTGTTTCCTATCCCATGATAACAATTTTAATTCGATAACTTACAAAGATGATTTACAAAAAAAATTTATAATATTTGATATTTGGTTCAATAATCGTAAAAGTGGACCATAACTATGGATATTGAAGAGTGAAGGCGTCGTGCATGGCTTTATAGCTAAAGGGCCGCCATGCTTTAGTGTGATATTACTTTGTACTTCTTCAATTACACATAAAGTTCGATTATGCGTTTGCTACCTTTGGGCTATTTTTATTTTTTACTATTAAGCAATAAAATTGGATATATTAATTAGTTAATTAGGAGACTTTAACCTTTGACTACTTCTCAAGCAATGCCATGGAATTTAACATTTAACTCTCGAACAAGCTTTTAATTTCGAGTTTATGCTAACATTCTGATATATGCTTCCCTTTAAGTATTTCATAAGCATTTGAAATTTCTTACATTTGGCATTTAATTATGTTGTTTATTACTAAACGAGTAATGCCCAAAAAGGAAGTTTTGATTTTTTATTTTATTTTATTTTCATATGTCAGAGCAAATATATCCCACGGTCCTACAGTTCGATTAAGTTCAATCTGAAACAAATCTAAACATCATCGTCGGCTATAAGACGACGTCAGCTTCCAACGAAACTAATCTTTCTGGTATATGTGATTGTCTCAAGCCACACAAACATCGTCAGTCGTGAATTTTAAAATTAAAGAGATTTAACTTTCCTCGACCAATCATATAGAGGCAGAAAAATTTATTTCGGTTTGTTGAATATATTGTATATTCTTAACCTATACGCAGGCTGGGCTTGACTATTGGTCCGAAATTATAATAAGCCCAAATAAATCATAGTTAGATTGCCTACCAAAACAGTCGACTAACCGAAACATAGTTAACAATTAGATGAGTTGGTATTAAATTAAATGAAATAAAAATAGTACATTCATAAAATTTAAAGATATTGAACTATATGCGTCATTGCTATCCAATGGGATGCAATACAATGCAAATTAGATTGCCTACCAAAACATAGACACGAAATATTAATAATTTTTTATTCGGCTTTGTTACGTACTTATATATATATATATATATATATAAAAAAAAAAACAGAAGGCCTCCAACTAATCGCAAGGACAATAAATAATAAATAGAATAGTAAGTTCGATTTGTTTTGCATTGGAGGAATGGTCCAAATTAAATTTTGAATTGATCCAAAAAAAAAAGGTAGTTTACTTACAATCCGTGATTTTATCATTTCTTTTTGTTAAGAGCTTATTGTTATAGAATCTTAGATTACTTTAATTCGAAACACTTTTTGGTTCAATTAAAAATATAAAATCCCATGCCTTATTGAAGCCTTTTACTTTGCCTTTGCACGCAACTGCGCAAGTCATATTTTTTTTTCGGATATATATAAATAATGCTATATACATTTGGTTATTTATTCTTCCCTAACTTTGTTGTACCGTATAATTAGTATATAATCAGTGCTGCGTGCTCTGCTCATCGGCGCGGAATACTAAGGTTGTTAAATATTATTTTTATGAAACGTTACTGTAAATCAGAATATATATATATATATATATATATATTAATAAATATATTGGCTATTCTTCTCTCAGCTTGCTGTCACAATAATAAATCCTTGATATAGCTTAAAAAAAACCAAATATTCTCCAAGAGAGAATTTTAAGACTCTTCCAACAAGCAAAGCGTGATGTGTTGACCCAAACAGAAGCAGATGGCATCTATTCATATTATTCATAATAATTACATAATATATTAATCACACTTCATTTTCTTTTGTGGCCCACCTCTTCATTTAACTAGAAATATATATATATATATATATATTATTAGGTTGGACATGTTTATGATTAGCATGCTCGATTGTTGGTCAAAAGTAAGTTTGCTGTAAGAATAAAACTCAACAGTAACATCTCTTGTCAAATTAAAGTTGACATATCTTGCACTATTTTTACTATTGGTCAAACTATATAAGATTTTTTTTCTTCGAATCAATAAAGTCAAAGTAAATATTCTGGAATTCAACTAATTAATTAATATCATCGACATTTTATTTTCCATTGGACATTCATGAGTTTTCCCTATGTATAAATTAAATAAATAAATAAAAAAGGAATGACAGAACTATAATATAGAGTCTGATTTATTTTAAAAACAAAAAAGTCTAATTTATTTTCCCTTTTTAATCTCCTAAAAAAAACACTATTTTTTGTCCTTTAGAGTAATTAAAAAAATGCGAATGTTTAATAATGTATGTCGCATGAGTCGAGGCGTGGCTAAAAGTGCGAGGAATGATGGTGATAACAACGTCGTCTTCTCTTTACAATGATTATTTCATGCCTCCTTTTCTCTCATGTAAGAGTGACGATGAAGCTGAATGATAATAATAATTATTATTATTGTCATTATTATTATATAGAGAAACATGATATTATTCTATTATTATTATAAGATTCAAACTGAACCCACAATCGAAAACTTGATGGATAGAAATAATTATGGGGGATAGGAATGCTATGTAATAATATTACGAAGGAATAATATTTGTATCATCGTGATTTAATTTGTGCTACGAAAAGAAAGCCAAAAGCAAATGATCACTAAGATAAGATCAAATATCATATGAATCATGAATGCACTAAGATCGTACATACGATTAATTATAGTAATATCATACAAGTTTGCAATAATTCGAGCCAATTTTCCAAATTCAATGTGAATTATCCATGATATAGTTGCAAATTGTACACACTCATATTGTAATGTATTGTTTATGTTATATTATATTTATTATAGTATATAAGGTGTCCCACGATCACTGCCCACATCATTACATCCACTTAATAGCTATCTTCCCAACTGTTCGTCTACTTGGTCTATAGTAATATTTTAATTTATTTATTTTGTACATCCCTAGCAAATCAACGGTCATAGAACAATTTAAAATTTTATTCTTTTTTCCTTTTTTGTGTGGTAATGTTTATTCCTAATAGTTATATAAATTACTGAAATTCTCATCTTTCTGCTTTCGAAACAAAGTTTTGTAACGATAAGAAAATAGACAGCTACGTAGTGAAGACGACACACAACCATCATAAATGTATTTTGTTCGAATTTGCATGTCTATTTTAAGCTTTCACCCTTTTCTAAATTCTATTATCTTTTCATATGGATTTTTTCCATGAGAAAATTATAAAGATACGATTTGGTTCTTAATTAATAAAATTCGTTTAAAATTTTAGCAATTATTTGATTTTAGAATCAACCATCAAATTTGAATATTATTTATGTCATTGATCATTACATGATCTCATTATTAATTACGTAGTTGTGACGGATGTGAAGTGAAGAAATAAATGGACATCTCCCATATTGCGATGTGAAAGCCATGTTAGGTGAAGTGAAGTGGACATAAGTTAGTTTTGAATTTTTTCGTAAATAAAATAAAATAAATAAATAATATGTGAATGTGAACTTCTGCATTACCATCTTAATAATATACTAAGAAAATTGAAAGTGTATTATTATCACTTGTCCAACCAACCTTAAATTAGGTAATAGCGAAGCATTACAAACTACAAAGTGGTTCTTGGCTTGATGACACTTGTTACTCTTCAATCTTTACCAAAAAAAATCCACTTACAAAATGTTTTCTTGCAAATGAATGGGTTTATGCCTAAAACAAAAATTGCCGCTTTTTATAATTGAGGTTTGATTCTTAGGGTCCAAACACGTTAGTTGCTTCGCTCCTTAGAACGTCATTCAATCGTATGAACATCATCTATCTAAGATTTCACTTTGACTTCTTGAAAATCTACCGTATGTCTGAACTTAAAGACTGTATTAGAGGTATCAGTAAATTGAAATCTTTCCATAGTCGACGATGTTGTTTAGTTTTGACTATCTTAGTATATGAGGGTACACACAAGCCATGGAAATTAGTTTTACTGAAAATCAAGGTCGTTATATAAATGATGATGAAGTTCAGATTGAGCTCTTAGTGGGGAAGTGAGAAGGAATGTGAAGTTGTGTAGAGATACAACGCGGAAATAAAATAAAATACAAAAATTAAACTGATTTTGTACAATGGGTAAGTAAGAGTCATTTTCTTCTAGAATCGATTTCACATTTGGCTAAGATCTTACGTTGTTTATATATATATATATATATAATATATAATATAAGGAATTTGATGGTGCTCATCTTACGTGGGCACCTGTTGATGTGGCACTGATTCGTGCCATATCAACATGCCACGTCAACATCAGATGTGATGTGGCATTAGTTGACACATTTTAGGTGCCATTGATCAACATTTCCGATGATGACATGGCACGTTGACGCCTTATGTGGCACCCGGTGTGTGACATTGATATATACCACGTTAACATGCCATGTCAACATCGAAAATGTTGATCAATGGCACCTAAAATGTGTCAACTAATGCCACATCACATCTGATGTTGACGTGGCATGTTGATATATCACGAATCAGTGTCACGTCAACAGATGTCCACTTAAGGTGCTCACGTAAGGTGAGCACCATAAAATTCCTCTATATAATATATAGTAAATACACTACGTATATCCGAGAAGCAGCTACGGTCGAACACTAAATATTTGAATCAAAGTAACAATATATATACATATCTTTAATGTAATTTTGAATTAAATGAAATGAATATATTTATATATATATATCTTATTTGTATTGTAACTCATGAGTCATCGAAAGTCGAACAATGATCATGAATGTACAGCAATAACAATTATTATAAGCCTGGGTGACATTATTAATGATGCATTCAATTTCATTTTTACGATTTCCATATTATTATTATGTATGTCATCCAATCCATCCGAAGACCCACCGAAAGCAGGGGCACTTTCGTCATTTCAACATCTCAGTAAATAACTACATATAGTATTGGTACGTTTTTAATACCTCTATTGATTCGCTCTCTCTGCTGAGCCTCGCTGTTCCTTAAATTTCTCTGACATCATCTTCTTCAGTTCAGTGTTTGAAGACTAAAACTCCAGGCTTACCGAGTTCTTATCTCTCTGTCATTACACAGGGGAGGGGGGAGGGAGAGAGAGAGAGAGATTTTATTTCGAAGTTGAAATAGATAAACGGCTATATATATCTGCAGTAGAAATGGAAGGTTACTTATAAGCAGAAAGGCCTTTTTGTTTCTTGAGGGTCTCTGATGTTATGACCGTATAACTCATTTCAAAGGGTCATCAGCTGTACTATTTTCGCAAGTAGTCCGTTGCGGTCAATGGGCTCGTCAAGGTGCATACCAATGAGAGTGGCGTTCTTATTCCTTGGTTTTGTGTTTACGGTAAGTTCTTCCTCCGTTTTTTTTTTTTGGGTTGACCTTATGATACGCCGTGTTTTTGTTCCCAATTGTTTCTTGCTCATGGGATGTGAATTTGCAGGTGTTTTCTTTGCTGTCGTCGGTGAGCTCCCAGAGAGCTGGAAATGGCTCAGTGGGGTATTGATTTACAGTGTTTGCGTGCGTGCGTTAGATTTAGCCTTCTATGTGTCTGCTTTGTGTTTTTCTTCAGTGGAAAGTGAAGGTCAAGGGGCAATCTTGATTTGATAGTCGTTTTCCATTTTCCCGGGTAGGGTTGGTGGAATAGGACACACTTTTTTCCAGAGGTGGCAATAAATGCCTTAATGCTTTCGTATTATTCTTGGTCTGCTCCATGTCTATACTTGTCGTTGACCCCATGATTTTGAGTTCAGTTGAAGAAGTTAATAGCTTTTTCTGAGTGCAACAAGATATGGGCCATTGCTGTGTATGCTGTGTTTATCCTTGAATTACATATCTATATTGAATATTTGAAAGCTGATTGGATTATAATTGTATTGTGATATTTAGGCTAAGACATTCTGAAGGGTATTGTGCTATGTACGACATTTGTGGAGCAAGGAGCGATGGTAAAGTGCTCAATTGCCCCGTCGGCAGGCCGTCTGTGAAGGTAACTGATGCCAGGTTCATATGACTGGTCGGCCTTATTTGTTTTCATTGATTGTGTTACAGAATATGTTTGAGTTGAGACAGTGGTGGCTGCATATATAAATATTTGTTTTGTGATCTTTGGTTACAGCCCGATGAATTGCTATCAGCAAAGATACAAAGTTTGTGCCCAACAATAACCGGGAATGTGTGTTGTACTGAGGGGCAGTTCGATACATTAAGGGCACAAGTCCAGCAGGTAACAAGCTTTGATTGTCTGCATGAGGAATATGTTTGTTTCTGTAATAATCTTTATACCGATGAAAACTGAAATCACTTCTCAGCAGACATATTCGATCGCACGATCATGGCATGGGACTTTGGTTTAATATCACTTATTACTGATGAGACATTAGTTCATTTCCTGCAGGCGATTCCTTTTCTCGTTGGTTGTCCAGCATGCTTGAGAAACTTCTTAAATCTATTCTGTGAGCTCACTTGTTCTCCGAATCAGAGCCAGTTTATTAACGTGACTAATGTCTCCAAGGTTAGCATACAGCTCAATCGATCACAACTACAGCACAATCTGTTTGTTAACCAGAGAATAGAGCTGATGATTCTTTTTCTTATTAGTTGCTTCATGAGATGCTTGGCCTTCTTAATTATCTGTATTTGTGGTGTTTCTCCAGGTTGGAGGCAATTTGACAGTGGATGGGATCGACTATTATATTACTGATAAATTTGGTCAAGGCATGTATGATTCCTGCAAAGAAGTGAAATTCGGCACAATGAACACTCGAGCCATTGATTTCATCGGTGCAGGTGCTAAAAACTTTAGAGGTGAGCTTCTTTTCTTTGTGGCTTCTTTATGATTTTTCCTTCTCTTGAAATTGTTAGTTGTTGGCTGTTGCTGAGCATTTGTCTTCTACTGTGGCAGAGTGGTATGCATTTATTGGCAGACGAGCGGGGCTTGGTGTACCAGGTTCCCCATACGCCATCAACTTTGTGCCCATCGCACCAGAAAATTCTGGAATGATACCTATGAATGATTCTGCATACTCATGTGGAGACACTTCTTTGGGTTGTTCATGTGGTGATTGTCCTTCATTAGCAGCATGTTCCACCTCCGCACCTCCACACGTTGCAAAGAGTAATTCATGTTCCATGAGAATCGGTTCTTTGAAGGTAAAAAAAAAGTTTAAAAAAAAGGGTGTTTTGATACGTGAGTTGTGATTCTTGCACCATATAAATGCGCATTTGTATTTTTCTTTGATAAGTGCAGGCAAAATGTATCGACGTTGCAATGGCAATAGTATATATAGTGCTGGTTTCTTTATTCCTAGGATGGGGTTTGTTCCACAAGAAACGAAAAGACAGCGCCACTGTGAAAACCAAACCAGTGATCAATGTCCCCACTAGTGGTGTCATTCGCCGTGTGAGCAGTCAGAAGGATGAGAACATTCCTATGCAGGTGACCACATGATCTTTAGTGCATGTCCTTTGTATATATTCTAATAAACCTACTTGGGATATCAGTATTTTTGCACCTCACTTTGAATTTTTCACGTTGAAGAGTTCTCTAGTAATAGTTTAGTTCTCAGAGAATTGTATATGTGGGGTTTAAGCAAGCGTAAAATGTTCTCTGATTCATATCCTCCCTCTCTCTTTGCAGATATCTATGCTTCTTTCATAAAACCAAATCTAGTTCTCCTCTCATAGTTCTTATTTCTTCATATGTCGTGTGATTTTCTTTTATTCATCCTTATTCAATCTTACAGTTCATTTCAATGCCTAGATGCTGGAGGATGTCCCACAAGTTACAAATGGAGTGCAGCTTTCAATTGTGCAAGGTTACATGTCAAAGTTCTATAGGTAATGCATCTCATCTTTTCTGTGAATCCATAATCTGCAATGTGAGAAGAAATGTCTAGTGACGACTCTTCAACATGGCTGATTATCATTCAGGAAATACGGGACATGGGTTGCTAGAAACCCGATTCTTGTCTTGTGCTCATCAGTGGCACTTGTTCTAGTGTTGTGCTTAGGTCTTATCCGTTTCCAAGTTGAGACAAGGCCTCAGAAGGTATTATACGAGTTCTAAAACTTAAATTTGTGGCTTTTCATTTGATTTTGGTTACCCTCAATGCTCAATATTTATCGCATTAATACGGAAATTGGTTGTGCTGGTACCTTTTTCAGTTGTGGGTCGGTCCAGGAAGTAGAGCAGCAAAAGAGAAACAGTTCTTCGACAGTCATCTTGCTCCTTTTTACAGGATAGAGCAGGTAGATTATAGTTAATATGTTTCCTGCATGTGTTCCTGTCAAATTTAAGTGTATTTAGACTAATAATGTCAAACATTTTCAGCTCATAATAGCTACAGTTCCTGATAGTGCGCTTGGAAAATCACCCAGCATTGTGACAGAAAACAATATTAAATTGTTATTTGATGTACAAAAGAAGGTATACGTTTTTCGTTTATTAGCTCTATATGTGGCCTAAAGCTATTGTCTGAAGAAATTGTGGTTATCAAAGTTAATAGTTATGTTGCTTGTGGTGGGATTATCTTCGTAATGGATTTTTATTGTCAACTGTCCCAGGTGGATGCTATCGGAGGTAATTTTTCAGGATCGATGGTGTCCCTTGCTGATATTTGCATGAAGCCACTTGGTAATGATTGTGCTACTCAAAGCGTTCTTCAGGTAAGAATTCCTAGCGCCTGTTGCTGTATGGAACTATTTTTGAGAGGAAACCTTTCAAGTAGTTAGTTTCCTTAACATTTCATTCTATATCTAAAAATGAGAATTTTCTACTTTCAGTATTTTAAGATGGATCCTCAAAACTATGATAACTTTGGGGGTCTCGATCATGTCGAGTACTGTTTTCAGGTAACACGCCATTGAAATATCCATAAGCTATATTCCTTCATTTGGGTAACTCTTTTTCCTCAGATGTTGTCTCCTATTTATGGTCTTGATGTATTCTTTTTTAGCATTACACTTCGGCAGACACTTGTGCAAGCGCATTCAAGGCCCCTCTTGATCCAAGCACTGCTCTTGGTGGTTTTTCAGGAAATAATTATTCTGAGGTAAAAGTTAATGTTTTACTATTAAGCTTGATGCAAATAAAATATGTAATGATTAGAATGATTAATTTCAAAACAGGCGTCTGCATTCATAATTACCTATCCGGTAAATAACGACATTGATGCACAAAGCAATAATACGAAGAGAGCAGTGTCATGGGAGAAAGCCTTCATTCAGCTGGCAAAGGTTCGCACTTTTTCTTATATTTGAAGTTTCCCAGAGCCATATGTTATGAACATGGACAAATTTTGTGTACATGATCTTCTGAAGCTTAAAGGTTATTATTTATTAATATTATCATGTGATTATTGTCCTAGCTTTCTCTTTTGAGCTGATTTTCTTTACCTTGTTAGCCAATTTAGGCCACAAATGTTGATATGGACTTGATCTTATCCCCGAATATCGTACTTAGACATGCATCATATGACTTTGATTTTATAACTTTTAATAAGTTTGACTTAATGCAGGAGGAGCTCTTGCCCATGGTGCAGTCTAAGAATTTAACGTTAACGTTCTCATCGGAGAGTTCTATAGAGGAAGAACTGAAAAGAGAAAGTACTGCAGATGCTATCACTATAGCGGTATGAATCCACCAAAGTAACTTTTCGAGTATTTGCTATTACTCATTTGTATTCTATTGATGACTTCTTTGTTTCAGGTAAGCTATCTTGTAATGTTTGCATACATATCCTTGACTCTTGGGAATGTACCTCGCTTCTCCTCCTTTTACGTCTCCTCTAAGGTGAAAATGAAAATATAGTATTTCTTTTCATGCAGTTGGAGATTTTAACTATGGTTGTTGTGATGCTATTTCGTCTCATGATATGCTAGGTTAAGATCCTCGGTTATCATTGATATGTTTTCATTTTTGATTATATATCGGATTGCATGTGTTGCGTAGGTGTTG
The DNA here is from genome assembly GCA_028392965.1 of Lindernia subracemosa. NCBI lineage: Eukaryota > Viridiplantae > Streptophyta > Magnoliopsida > Lamiales > Linderniaceae > Vandellia > Vandellia subracemosa. The sequence continues at coordinate 1,561,008 of JAQPCC010000046.1, forward strand.
CTTGGGTTATCTGGAGTTGTCCTTGTCATGCTTTCCGTACTTGGGTCGGTGGGATTTTTCAGTGCCATAGGAGTAAAGTCAACCCTTATCATTATGGAAGTCATTCCTTTTCTTGTTCTAGCTGTAAGTTCTATTCTTCTTCATTTCTTAGTATGCACATACGACTCATGAATTCGCCATTCGCCCACTTTTGTTGATACATAAGAGCAATATCAGCACTTAATTTATATATTTTGTACTTTGATTCATCCATTGGTTATTAGGTGGGGGTGGACAACATGTGTATATTGGTTCATGCGGTGAAGAGACAACAAATAGAATTGCCTATAGAGGGCCGAATTAGTAATGCACTTGTAGAAGTGGGTCCATCTATAACGTTAGCTAGTCTAGCCGAGGTCTTGGCGTTTGCGGTTGGAAGTTTCATTCCTATGCCAGCTTGCCGTGTGTTTTCCATGTTTGCAGGTTTGATCTCTACAACTCACGATCTTGTGGGCATTTTTCTATCTATTTTTTTTATTTCACCATTTATATATTTTTTTTGCTTGTTTGTTTTATTGCACAGCATTGGCTGTTCTCTTGGATTTTCTTCTTCAAGTTACTGCTTTTGTTGCCTTGATTGCTTTTGACTTCCTAAGAGCCGAGGATAACAGAATTGACTGTTTTCCTTGCATCAAAGTATATGGTTCGAATGTGGAGCAGGACAAAGGTACTTTTTTGCAAATTCGAAATATCAGCTATTGCTTGGAATGTTTTTGTTTGTGATATCATCATTTAAGCACAAAGCTGAATCAGTAACTTGTGTTATTTTTAGGCATTCAACAGCAGAAACCAGGACTCCTTGCACGTTATATGAGGGTAAGAGATGATGCTACTTGTTACTTCTATCGAGTTAATTTGTTACATTTAGTGAATTCTACTTCACATCCGTGCGAGAATGTTTATTTTAATAAAAATTCCATTAATAGGAAATCCATGCTCCAATTCTGCAAAACTGGGGTGTGAAACTATTGGTTGTTTGTGCTTTCGGAGCTGTCACACTGGCAAGCATTGTAAGTGGTTGTCGAACCACAGCTTTGTTCTGTTTAATAAGCTGCAAGTCTTCATATTATTACTACTACGTCGGAGACCAAAACCTTTTCTTTATTGATTTTTGCTGCAGGCTTTGTGCCCAAGAATCGAACCCGGCCTTGAACAGCAAATTGTTCTTCCTCGCGACTCTTATCTTCAGGTTTAATTGATACCCTTTTTTTTTGTTTTATTTCAGCGAATATCAACTGTTTGCATCTTCCTTTTCTATCTAAATCGTGATGCTTTTTATCACCCATTTTCTTCAGGGTTATTTCAGCAATGTCTCGGAATATCTCAGGATTGGCCCTCCAGTGTATTTTATTGTGCAAAATTACAATTACAGGTATTTTATTCAACGTGGGCTTCATTATTTCTTCCGTGGAAAGTTGCATGAGATAATTTTATGTATTTTCTCAGCTCGGAATCAAGACAGACGAATCAACTCTGTTCCATCAGCCAATGTGATCCTAATTCACTTCTAAATGAGGTAGAAATCGTTATATCATTGTTCTTTGCTTAATGATATATCTTGGTAGTTGGTTACCCTTCTTAATCATGCATCCTTTAGTTATAACACTCTGCTCATTCTATTTCAGCATACACTTAATTCTCTTAAGGTTTCATTGTTTTACCATTCTTGTTCTTACTCTTTAAATTTTTGCAGATCTCGAGAGAATCTTTAGTACCAGAGTCAAGTTATATAGCTAAACCTGCGGCGTCATGGCTTGACGATTTTCTTGTTTGGCTCTCTCCCGAAGCTTTTGGCTGTTGTAGAAAATTCTCAAATGGGACCTATTGCCCTCCAAATGACCAGGTATAAATATTTGTTGGAACATATTCCATTATTTACATCTATGAATTATTGTGGTGCTAAAATTATGATAACAGGTTTGAAATTTGGATTGACAGTTTTCATTTTTTTTTTTTTTTGTTTTTTTGTTTTTTTTTCATCCAGCCTCCTTGTTGTGCATCAAATGATGGTTCTTGTGGACTCAGCTCAGTATGCTCAGATTGTACAACGGTAACATAACTATGATATAAATGTTTCTGGATATCGATAGAATTAGATGCTTCATTTTCCTTCCATAGTCATCTATGTCTCCTCTTGGGCCATGACTTGTGTCTTACGGAAACAATATAACTGATCAGTGGCTCTGCCGTCGGAAGATTTAAAGAAGAATCATTTTTGAAAATCTTCCTTTATATGTGTGAACAATGTCATTGACTGGTAGAAAAATACACACACACACACACATATACATATATATATATTTTATTTATTCAAAACTAACATTAGTATGTCTACAGTGTTTTCGGCATTCGGATTTACAGAACGATCGTCCATCCACAGAACAGTTTATGCAGAAATTACCGTGGTTTCTTAGCGCTTTACCTTCTGCTGATTGTGCCAAAGGGGGAAATGGGGCTTATACAACCAGTGTTGATCTCAAAGGTGAAAATGAAATGCTACTTTTCAGGTTCATGTGCAACGTACTTTGGAAGCAATGTTCTATTTAAGCCATTATTTCACTCTCATATCGTTTGCTTTGTTTTAGACTATGAAAGTGGAATAATTCAAGCATCCACCTTTCGAACATATCACACTCCTCTGAATAAACAGGCAAGACCAAATTCGGAGCAGTTTTTCTTTTGTTTTTCCTCCAATGTTCCGAAAAATTGTTAAAGTGAAATGGAACTGTTTGTATCATTTCAGGCTGACTTTGTCAACTCAATGAGGGCTGCTCGAGACTTCAGTCGAAGAATGTCAGAATCTCTCAAGGTAATAATGATTCGTGGAGCTTTTTTGCTCTGAGTTTGATATAATGTTATAGTTGCAAAATTATTTAAAATCTTATCAACTCTCCTATAACTCAGTCACCTATGTTGACACCGTCGAAATTGATTTCTCCTCATATTTCGCTAAGTGATCATATCCCTATCTATCTGTTCCTATCGCAAACATCTGATAAGAAGCTAAATTTGCCATTTTTATGCAGCTAGACATATTTCCGTATGCCGTGTTCTATATGTTCTTTGAGCAGTATCTCAATATTTGGAAGACAGCTTTGATCAACCTCGCTATAGCCATTGGTTGGTCCTTTTTCTATAATACATCTCTCATTATCCCTATACAGTTACTAGAAATAGCTAACACACACACACACGTGCGCGCGCCTTTTGTCTTTGGTCTAACACACACATACATATGTTCAACAGGGGCAGTGTTTGGCGTATGCTTTATTATCACATACAGGTGAATAATTGACAATCCCGTCTGTAATCCAACATCTTTTATTCTTTCATTAACTGATATAACGTTTGAATTCTGTTCTTTAACTTTCTCTTTTCATGTTCAGTTTGTGGACCTCAGCAACAATTCTACTTGTTTTGGTGATGATCATTGTGGATCTCTTGGCAAGTTTCTCTTCCCAAACCCCAAAATACTTACATCCACCCTTTATAGCAATCTGTCGACTAACTTTCTCAAGTCATGAAATGACCAATTCACAGGGCGTAATGGCACTACTAAACATCCAGCTAAATGCAATATCGGTCGTGAACCTTGTCATGTCAGTCGGTATAGCCGTCGAATTCTGCGTGCATATAACGCACGCTTTCTTGGTCAGTTTTCTCATTTTATTTTTGCTTAATGCCCAGCATTAGTGGCTTCTTCGTTCATGTTTATTAAACATCGATAAACTTCCCTTTAGGTGTCGAGTGGAGACAGAAATCAACGTATGAAGGAAGCTCTTACAACAATGGGAGCTTCTGTATTCAGGTTCGAGCTTCATTTTCTCCCCCCTTTTTTCCTGCCCTCGGTATCATTTACGCTTTCTTGATCTTTTACTACGCTTTCGCTGCAGTGGAATTACGCTGACAAAGCTAGTCGGAGTTCTAGTACTGTGCTTTTCAAGAACGGAAGTATTCGTGGTACGTGGGATCCTTCTTACAGTAAACATATATACTTTTACACACCATGAAGAAACAGAGCAACTAATACCACATGTTTTTGTATTTGCAGGTTTACTATTTTAAGATGTATCTCGCCTTGGTGCTCCTCGGCTTCTTGCACGGACTCATCTTTCTGCCCGTAAGAACAAACTCATAAAAGCTCGCCTCCATTTTATTTCCACGAGACTCTTTCTTAATATCGATCTCTCTCCGTCGTTTCCTCGCGCAGGTTATACTGAGCATGTTCGGCCCGCCGTCAAGGTGCGTGCTTATCGAGAAGCAAGAAGACAGACCATCTACTTCATCTCAATTCTAAACCTCTAAATGTAGTGTAAGAGAATCAAATCAATGTCTTCCCAGTTCTTTTAGGTTAGTGACGTGAAAATAGGTTTCGTCAGTTCTAAGGAAAAAAAGCTTGTTCGACTTACTACAACCAAAGGTGTAAATTAAAACATATCGTTATCTCGCAGTTACATTCAAAGATTTATATTTTGCAATTGGGATCAAAATAAATAAAATTATACCCTTTTTATTAAAATAACAACACACACACCATAAGACTTGGAATCTCAGACAGAAAGGAAATCGCTGATCCGAACGACGATTTCCTTACATCAGCATTTGGTGGGAAGCGCCATGAGAGGCTTTGCTTTATAGCACACAAGGCCGAACTTCTCGGCCACGTCGAGCGACTGCGGCCTCATTTCCGCGCCTATCGTCCAGTCGAAACGATGGATAAGGGACGCCACCATGAGATGGACCGTGGCGTGGGCGAGCGGTATCCCTGGGCACATCCTCCTCCCCGCGCCAAACGGTATGAGCTCGAAATCGTTTCCTCGGTAGTCCATCTTCCTCTCCAAGAACCTCTCGGGCTCGAATACCTCGGGGCTCGACCAAACCCTAGAGTCCCGACCGATGGTCCACACGTTGAAAAGTATGCTCGCGCCACTCGGGATTGTGTATCCGTCGATCTCTACGTCGGACTCCGCCTTGTGGGGTATGAGAAATGGGCCCGGCGGATGCATCCTTAAGGTCTCTTTTACGACGGCGTTTAAGTACGAGAGCCTCGGGATGTCCGATTCTTCGACATGCTTGTCGTTTCCGACCACGGCTTGGAGCTCGTCCTTGGCCTTGGACAGTTTCTCGGGGTTGCGTAGGAGCTCCGTCATGGCCCATTCGACCGTAGTCGTCGTGGAATCGACTCCTCCGATCATTAGATCCTACCCGCCGATGAATATTGGGTTGTAATAAATTAGAAAAAAAAAACTAAAATTTTAGTCTTTTTGAAATTCGTTTTTCGTCATCTAACTTGTCTCTTCTTGATATCCAAAATTAGTTTCCTATGTTTATGAGTATCTGAAATTTCAATCTTATAACTTTCAAGAAATCCGATTTTCGTCCTTTTATCTTATTTCTTTCCAAAAACTACTCCAGTATGTTCCCACCATATATTATACATAGTCAATTTTTTGTTATATTTTTCTGTCACTTATCTTGAATAGTTTTTCACACTATACAAATTTATTAAGGTTCTTGATGAACCAATCATATTCTCTTTCTAGGAAGCATTCAGAAAATGGTTGAAAAAATTTACAAAGAGGACTTTATGATAAAGAGCATACTATTAGTTTTGGACATGAACTAGCCACAATGAAAAACAAATTTTGTTTAAGTTATAGGACTATTTTTGAACAAATTTTGTGTAAGTTATAAGATTAAAATTAAATTTACTCCGAATAAATTAAATCATCAACTTAAATTTAAAGGTGGCTTAATTATTTAAAATCTCACCATAAGCAAATGTTTGATCTCTTCGAAACTCAAGTAAGAGTCGTCGTTTTGATTGATCTCAATCAGCACGTCGAGCATGTCGCCCTTCGCCTCCGCCAAAGCGCCCCTCGACCGCAACTTTCTACTTATAATTTCGTCGAACATCCCGAGGAACTTCCCGCAACATCCTTCGCTCTTCCGCCTAATCCCCTGAGGGTCGAACCGCCTGAGGATCGGAAAATAGTCGGAAACATTAGGAGCGGCCGCAATCGTCGTCATCCCCTGAATAAACCCCACAACCTCATTCGGCGAATCGGTGCCGTAACTCGCCAAGTCCGTCGAAAACAAAGTATTGCCCGTGATATTCAGCGTCGTACTGTACGCTACGCCGCCGACGTTCACCGCCCGATTGCTATCGCAGCATTCGTTCAAATACTCGCGCATTTGCTCGATCTTGGCCCGACGGATCGGCTCGGTGGAGACGAGCCGGGACATGGAGAACAGCTCCTCCTTGCATATCTTGCGGAGCTTGCGCCATTGGGCGCCGGTCCCTAGCCAGGCTACGGACCACTGGTCGTGGTTCAGGACTTGGACCGCGTTGGGCACGGTTCGGCCCGAGCAAGCTTGATCGTGCTTCTGTAGGACTTGTCCGGCGACCTCGGGCGACGAGACGACGACGGCGTGGACCCATCCGAGCTTTAGGTGCATCAATGGGCCGTATTTTTGGGAGAGCTTGGCTAGAGAACGGTGGGGGTTTTTGCCGAGGAGGTGAAGGTTGCCTATGATGGGCATTGGCTTAGGCCCAGGGGGGTACTTGCGTGGCGATGGCTTGAGCCATAGTAGTATGGCTAAGCATATTATTGCAAGGATGAGTGCGAGGAAATCAAGATTCATTTTTTTTTTGTCTTTTATTTATTTATGTATTGTGAATTATGTAATTTATAGAGATATGAATGGAGCGAAATGTGGTATGGAAACGTAGGTTTAGATTTTTATTGCACATTTAAAACCTTCGGACAGTAATCAGTGAACTGTCTTGTGTTGTGTGGTCAATTTTATGTTATTTATTTATTACCTAAATTATAAAGATTTGCGTCAAATATGGAATCGTTGATTATAGTAATCGCTAAGGTTTTAGGGCACATTTATAATCACTCGAACGACTAAATTGAGATATTTTTCGTGTCCTTGTGAATATATGATTTTACATATATATATATATATATAATAGTTTGACTGTTATGCACTATATTTTACATGTAGTTTACTATTTTTTTAATAAATCTTACCACATTCCCTAACGAAGAACTACTAGATTATAATCCCATTTCGACTAAATCATTGTTTTTTTTTTCTTTTTTAATTCCTTGTAATTTATAAAGACATGCGTGAAATGTGGAAACAAATATTGATTTATTAATATTGGTGATTGAATTTCCTCCACATATAAGCGAGCGGACATTAATTTGTTGATAATCTTTGTGGCTTGTATTTGCTGGGCCAGCTAAGATATTTATGCCCTGAGCAGTGAGCACATCCCTTTTATTTTCCTCGACTTTTGCGTGTTTTAATATATAAACACGGGATAAAACTCAAAATGATATGTTTACCCTACGGACTAATTTAGTCATCGATGTTTCGCCTGAATTAATTTAGTCCCCGATATTGTCAATGTTGTACCAATTTGGTCGTTCAATCACGATAAACGTCAATTTTAGCGGGAATTTGGCACAGGTCACACACTAAATCATGTCTAGATCGATAAAATTGAAATGATTACTGAAATTAGGGTACGAAACTAAAAATTTTTCCTCCAAAATTCGAACATGAGCTCTAGATCGCCTGCTTCGCCGAGCTTCATAGGCGACAGAATAAAACAGTACAAACACCCTAAATCTTGCAAATATTTCAATTTTATCGATTACCTTACTCAGTCAATGGCTTGACTCGGCTCATCTTTGCAAACGCCATATACTTCAAAGGAAAATGGGACCAACGGTTTGACCCATCACGGACCAAAGAACGAGAATTTTTCCTACCAAACAACACCTCAGTTCAAGTCCCCTTTATGACAAGCTTCAAGGATCAATACATCCAGGCCTGGGACGGATTCAAAGTCTTGCGCCTTCCTTACAAGCAAGGAGAGTACGGGCAGCAGCGCAGATTCTCAATGTACATCTTTCTGCCCGATGCAAGAGACGGGCTGCCCGACCGACGTAGTCCGCAGGGCGGGGTCGGTGTAGAGATTCATCGACCGACACATCCCGCGAAGAAAAGTCAAAGTTGGAGATTTCCTAATCCCCAAGTTCAAGTTTGGTTTTGGGTTCGAGGCATCCGAGGTCCTCAAGGGGCTCGGGGTCGTGCTTCCTTTCGAGGAGGGCAGGCTCACGGAGATGGCGGATGATTTGGTTATGGGGCGACAGTTAGGCGTATCGAGCGTATTTCATAAATCGTTCATCGAGGTTAACGAGGAAGGCACTGAAGCTGCAGCTGCCACGGCTGGTCTTATGTGTGGATCGCCGGCTTTCAGAACGCCTGTGGAAAGGGTTGATTTTGTGGCGGATCATCCTTTCTTGTTTGTGGTGAGAGAGGATGCTATTGATCTCATCCTATTTATTGGACAAGTTGTTAATCCACTTTAGTTAATTGTGATTTTCTTGTCATCCTATTTATTGGACAAGTTGTTAATCCACTTTAGTTAATTGTGATTTTCTTGTCATAAGCAAAGAATTTCTTTAGTTTTGTTTTATCGTTCACGCATATGTATGTTAAGACATGGGTTGGGACTCAACGAAAATATCAATGCATTGATCTCCACAAAATTGTAAATTTGAATAACTAATTATATCAATTTTTTTATTTTAAAGGAAACATATGTTGTGACTAATCAGCAGCCAAGCGGATGATAAATAATCCATATCATGCACGACCAAGTGGCTTGATAATAATATTCTACTAGTATTTTACGCATTGCGTGTGCTATAATATATAAATATATATAATATAATTGTAATTTAAAATATTTAATAGATAAAATTATAATTTAAAATTTAATTATATATTATTTTTTTATATGTAAAAATATTAAATTGATTTGTAAGGATATAATTCTTAGTAAATTATAAATTTGAAAGGATAATATTTTGAATTAAAATAAATAATTAAAATAAAGGTAATATAGTAATTATTCAAATTAAATTGACACACCAAGGCAGGGTCATGACCAATAATAAAATAGAAAAATATCATACGGCCACACATGATTCTAAATTATTGTAACCGAAAAATTGGATACTCAAATTTCATGTGACTTGCCAACCTATTTTTCTATTAAAAAGGGGAGATTGTAAAAAGGGAGATTGTTAGGACTTCAAAAGCATTTCTTCAAGCATCAAAGGTGATTGTGATGAATCGAAAGTTGAACAAGAAGGGGGAGATTGTTATGATCATTTTATTATGTTCAAGTGATGAAGATAACCGAAGATTCAAGAGACAAAGATAACCGGCGCTTCAATGATGATTGAACACAAAGGAGAAGATTGTTAGGACTATTTTATTGTGTTCAATAATATAGTTATCTTTGTCTAGAAACTTGTTTGTAATATTGTGTAAATATAGGAACTTAGTTGTACATATACCAATATGTGATTGGTATATATATGAAGAGTATGTGTGATTAACACACAACATGAGTATATGTTTCTCTCACCAGATTAATTCTCTCATCATTATCATTAAGGTTTAATTGTAGAGACAGAAAGTGCTAAATTGTAGATAGATGCTTGAATTGGAATGAAGAATTGATTGAGAATTACCATGAATCTTCTGCTCATTAATCAAGATGATAATTGAGATTAATTATATGCTCGAGGTTATCATATGTTGGATGAAATGGTACCTAAAGTGGATGAAAGATTTGAGGAGAATTAGGGCATAAATCCGAACTAACAATTAAATTATGAATATGAAATGTTCTGCGCGTTTAATTCGAAGTGGGCATCTTTTTTGGGTTAAAATATGAAAATGAGATGTTTTAAGTCCTAATATGAAATCACGTGCATATCATATGTTAAATCCCGTCCAAACTAATGATTAAGTTAATTAAGGGACCAAAACGATCCAAAATCAGTAACATTGGGGATTAAAAGTGGCATCTCAGAATATGGGGCAACGGTGCAAGCACAATCCGAACACATCCATTCGATCATCTTCCAACAGACGATAGTCTTACAAACACACGGAAAACCACGCACGATATCTCTGCTTCGCTTGGAAGCAGTAGATATTGAACTAGGTGGAATGCAGCCCCCATCCACCACCATTTTTGAAAGCACATTGAGTCTAGTATATATAAATTATAATTTAAAATTTAATATTAATTTATCAGAAAAATAATTATAAGAAATAACAAATTGAAGGATAAATATTAACTCAAATTAAAATAAAGAAAAGTAAAAAAAAATATTATATTGGCTATTAACAAAAAGTTTGGTTAACCAAACTATTTTTTGTCAAACTTTTGATCAAGACTATTTAATTAAATACCCCATAAAAAATTTAATACTATTACACTTAGTGGGCTTTTAATGTATATTGGGCCTGTGATGGGCTATGTAGAGATGCAAATTGTAATTGAACACTAGTTCAAGGACCTACCAGCAATCTTGATTTATAAAAGAAGGAACATTTGATTTAAACAAAAAGAAAAAAAGAAAAAGAAAAGCTTAATAATCAAGATAACGATTTTTTGAATACACAAACGTTTAACTTCACGTCCAATTAAGTAATCTCACTTGCAATTGTGTCTTGTCCCTCCCTTTTGTGGATAATATAATTAATAATTTAGCTAAAACTAGTCTAGTTCTCACCTATTACCTCTTTCTAGTACACATTATTTTATCACGAGGTCCATGTTGTGTCTTTCGTTTGGGCCCCACTAGTCAGATTTGTGTACCACAATTATTAACAAGGAGATAAAAAAAAAAAAAAAGAAAAAGAAAAGGTTTCTATGTTAATAAGCTGTCAAGCGAAGGACAGAGAACCTAACTAACCTGAAGTCTTGCTCTAATATGAATTGGGGTTCTTCATAGGTATGAGCCTTTGTGTCTCTCCTCCCTAGATTTGTATGTTGTGCTCTAGAATCAGTTGATCTTTGCATTCTTGATTATTGGGTTGTAGTAAAAATCTGTTTCTGCTAAGTGGCCCGTCGGTGGATATTGTGTTGGTGGAATATGTGAAGGCTTAATTGATAGGTTTATGTGGAGTATATATTTCAAAGTTCTAATCTTGGCTTTGTTTTTCAGAATAGTATCTGATTCTTTTTGGTTCTGCGATTAGTAGATGCTCACTCCATTTTTCTTGGCTCTTACCTTTAATCGTTTGATTGCTATATTATTTATTACAATTATTCTAGCTGTCTGATGATGCAAGATTCTGATACTAGGCTGTCCATGATGCTACTTTTGCTCTGTATAACAGTTTGGAAAGATGGAGCATTTCAAGTGCTGTTGGCCTTTTCTTTGTCTTTTGCGTGTAAATGTGTAATATGATGCTTATAAATATGAGAATAAAGAAGCGTTAATATCTTTAAGGTTTCCTTGTTAAGGCAAGGGAATAATTTCCTTACCTAAGTTCCAAGGATGAATGCGTTGATATAGATTTCATATTTCTTAGCTTCTCCAGGATGAGCTGGGCTTGGTTTATCCTCTCATGGTTGGTCTCATTTGCTGCTATTTCGAATGGTTTGACTGCAAATTCCACTTCACGTCCGAAGGTTGTAAATGTGGGAGCTATCTTAACCGTTGATTCGACGATTGGAAGGGTTGCCAAGATTGCCATCGAAGAGGCCGTCAAAGATGTGAACTCCAATTCAACTCTCCTTAAAGGGACTAAACTTAATGTACACATCAGAAATACCACTTGCAGTGGATTTCTTGGCATGGTTGAAGGTAAATTTGTTAAAAAGATATCTAAAAAGATTCGCTTTGCTTTCCATTTGTTCATGTTGTTGAAGATGGAGTTTCTTTTAGTCAATAAACTGATTAGTTTTCCATTATTCTTGCAGCTTTGAGATTCTTGGAGACCGATGCTGTTGCTGTCATAGGTCCACAATCCTCCACGCTCGCTCATAGTGTGCTGCATCTCGCCAATGAGCTTCAGACACCATTTTTATCCTTTGCGGCGACCGATCCCACTCTCTCGTCTCTCCAATACCCTTACTTTGTCAGGACAACTCAAAACGATCTGTACCAAATGATGGCAGTGTCTGAATTAGTTAGCCATTATGGCTGGAGGGACGTAATAGTAATTTACATCGACGATGATTATGGAAGAAACGGATTGTCTGCACTGGACGACGCCCTAGCAGCTAAAAAATGCCGGGTTTCGTACAAAGCCGGGATCCCACCTCGGGACGATGTGAGCAGAAGCGATGTAATGGATATCCTCATTAAGGTTGCACTAATGGAGTCTAGGGTCATCGTCTTGCACGCATATCCAGGCATTGGGCTCACAGTGTTCGACGTGGCATACTATCTTGGAATGATGAGTGATGGATATGTTTGGATTGCAACTGATTGGATGGCCTCGGCTTTGGATTCGAACTCCCCTCGCCGTCCACTGCCTGGGACCCACTCCATGCAAGGGGCGCTCGTCCTTCGTCAGCACACTCGTGATTCGAAAATAAAGAAAGACTTTACCGTGAGGTGGAACAATCTGACCCGCAGGAGTTTAGGGCTGAGCAGCTATGGCCTCTACGCTTATGACACCGTTATGCTGCTTGCTCACGCTCTTGATTCTTTCTTCGATCAAGGAGGGGCTGTCTCGTTTTCTAATGATTCGAAGCTGAATTCCATGTCGGGCAGTGGTCTTAAGCTCGAAGCACTGAGCGTCTTCGACGATGGCCGGCTTCTTCTAGATAATATCTTGCACGTGGATTTTCTTGGTCTTACTGGGCCAATCAGATTTACTTCTGAGAACTCCCTCGTGTTTCCTTCCTACGAGATAGTTAATGTAATAGGGACGGGTTTGCATCGTGTTGGTTATTGGTCCAACTCCTCTGGATTATCTACTGAGGCTCCTGAAAGTGTTTCTCCCCGGCCATCATCGAATAATAGTTCTGGTGAAAACCGACGGTTATATAGCGTTCTTTGGCCTGGAGAAACTGCTGAAACTCCTCGCGGTTGGGTTTTTCCAAGTAATGGCAAGCTACTGAGGATCGGGGTGCCACGTAGGGTTAGTTTCAAAGAGTTCGTCTCTCAAGTTCCCGGGACCAACACGTCCAAAGGGTTCTGCATAGATGTCTTCACTGCAGCTGTAAATCTGCTTCCTTACGCAGTTCCTTATCAGTTCATACCATATGGAAATGGCAGTGAAAATCCAAGTTATGACGAGCTTGTCCATCTGATCACTACAGGGGTAAGTATGAAATCATTTAAAGACAAACGACGAAGTATTTGCAGACAAATAAATCATATATACGGAGTACCATGTTTGCCTTATCAGAATCTTGTTTTATGATTGCCTGTGATAGTTCTTTGATGGCGTTGTGGGGGACATAGCCATTGTGACAAATCGGACAAAGGTTGTGGATTTTACCCAGCCATTCGCTGCCTCTGGGCTCGTCGTGGTGGCCCCGGTCAGGAAGCTGAACACGAGCGCCTGGGCATTTCTGATACCGTTTTCTCCTCAACTGTGGGGCGTTAGCGCTGCTTTCTTTGTTTTCATCGGAATAGTGGTGTGGGTTTTGGAGCATCGAACCAATGATGAGTTCCGCGGACCGCCCAAGAAGCAGCTCATAACCATTTTATGGTGAGCTTTCGTTTCAGTCAAAATAGCATCGAAAACTTGCCTCTTACATCATTCGATTTGTTTCTATCCTGCAGGTTTAGTCTTTCCACTCTCTTCTTCGCACACAGTAAGTCTCGTTGTTATTTTCCCTTTGTCCTAATCGAAACCGTTTTCTGAATAAGTGCGTTTAAATATCTTCATTTGCAGGAGAAACCACGGTTAGCACTTTGGGAAGAGTAGTCCTCATCTTATGGCTCTTTGTGGTCCTAATCATCAACTCTAGTTACACCGCGAGTTTAACGTCGATCCTCACGGTGCAGCAGCTTTCCTCGCCCATCAAAGGGATAGACACGCTGAAAGACAGCCACGACCCTATCGCATACCAAGTGGGATCGTTCGCAGAACATTATTTAACCGAAGGACTAGGAATCTCAAAATCGAGACTAAGAGCCCTTGGATCGCCTGAAGCTTTTGCTGACGCCCTTCAAAAGGGCCCCAAGAATGGCGGGGTCTCTGCAGTTGTTGATGAAAGGCCTTACGTTGAGCTGTTCTTATCTAGTCAGTGCAAGTTCAGGATTATCGGGCAAGAATTCACCAAAAGTGGCTGGGGCTTTGTGAGTTTATTTCATGGCATGCTTTTTTTTTTTAATTTTTTTCCCTATATATCAATCTGTTGTCTGATTTTCATGGTCTCTGAAAAATCTTTGGCTTCAGGCATTTCCTCGAGACTCTCCTTTGGCTATCGACTTGTCAACTGCGATTCTAACACTCTCGGAGAACGGAGATCTCCAAAGAATCCATGACAAATGGTTAACCATGAGTACTTGCAGTTCGGACAACACCGAACTAGAATCTGATCGTCTTCACTTGAGCAGCTTTTGGGGTCTCTATCTTCTATGTGGGATTGCCTGTTTCATTGCACTTTTAGTCTACTTCGTAAAGATTTGTCAGAAGTTCCAAAAAACTTCTTCCTCAGACATTGATGCTTCGATTGGGCCAAGTGGTTCGCGTTCCAAAAGGCTCTCTAGGCTCATCTCTTTGATCGATGAGAAAGAGGACAAGCCGAAGAGGGAGAGGAAGAGGAGGAAGCTAGAGAAGTCTTTGTCTGAGAACGATCGAGAAATCGACTTGGAGAAAAGTGATTCCAAGAGGAGACATTCTCAGGTATTTGCTGGGAATAATAGCTTTGATTGAACTGAAGAGTTGGCACTCACAATGAGTTATAGTCTATATTTAGTCTTACAGCAAGTTCTTCGAGGTTACGATGTAGCTGGTTATTGTATTGTAGTTGTACAATGGATACTAATAGCAATATCGATACGTAACTGTAAATGCAATCCTTGATCGATGCAATGTGTACATTATGCTAACAGATTATTTCCAGTGAAAGGTTTTCGATCATATAGTAAGGTCAAAAACTGCAATCCAGATAATGAAAGACAGAATCATTCGTTCGATGGCAAACATTACAGGCAAAGATGAGACCAACCTTGTATTATGTAAGGGCGGCAGTCAGTTCTGCTTAATGACTCTCCTATGCCTTGCTTCAGTAGTCAGTAAGATTACAGCTGCAAGCACCTCATTACACCTTTTCGCCTGATAAAACTCTAAGCCATGTTGATTCTCCAATCTTATCCTGATAAGGGATTACGTATCTACGTACGAATTCTTTGTTTGGCAAGGTAAACAATGTTCCTAGAGAGGGCCATGCCTGAATCAAATTCTTCTTTTCGAGAATTTCCAAAATCCTCATCCGTGGTAAGAATTTCCTCTCGATGCTAGAGCATAGGGACAATGGAAACCTAACAATGCACGGCATTGTGAATTTTCCAGTAGACAGCAGAAGGTCTCTTGTCCTCTTTGTCTTCTCAACTGATATAGATAACACAGCAGGAGCCTTACAGAACATCTTAAGTAAATCTTCATCTGAAAAACCAAGATTTCTGAAACCTCGTAGTTTGAGTTCCCAAGTCTTATTCGACACTGAACTGACAACCCTGATGGCATGAATGAACATGTTCGAGCCTCGATCAACTCCCATTTTCTCAGCCATCTCCACATACTTCCTCAATCGTTCTGGCTTCAACAGAAGAATCCTAGGAGCACTATGGAGAAGTTTACGTATGCGTTCCATACGTACGCTGTAGCTCTTCAGATACTCTATATTGGGGACCAAATTCATGGTCGAACCGCCAATCAAGAACCCTCCCGATCTTTTCACCAGATGAGCCACATCGTGGTTCGATCCCAACAAGTCCTTTAGCATGGATAACGCCGGAGCAATTCTTGTATCCACGTCCATGTGTAGCATCACGGGGCTATGGGTTATAAGTTTGGCAGTTTCATCGGATGAAAAGCCCAGTTCTTGGCAGATCTTTAACTTAGGCTTAATGCTCCTTTCAACGTCGGCGGAGAGAAGACGTGGCCTGTATTTAAGGATCTTTTCCAACTGGGCAGTGGAAAAGCCATTATTTTTCAGGAATGTGATCACTGAATCTGGGTTTTCCAGGCTTTTACGTCGAGCTAGAGCTGAAGATATGTGTGAGGCGGCGTCAGGCGAAAATTGGTGTTTATCAAGCAATAACTCGGAGAGAGTCGAGGGTTCTCTTGCCGGTGAAACGGAGAGAAAACGTACCCATCCAGAGAAATTAACATTGCCTCTACACACATACGACGATTTATCGTTCTTCGAAACTAAAAATGCCACACTCTTTCGAATCAGCAGAGCCATCCTGAATCAAATTAAAAAAAAAAACCCTAAAACACGATTAAGAACATAGCAGCTTACAATGTAACAGCGCAGAGACAGAGCTGCTTGCCTGGAAATTTTCGAAGCGTCCGAAGCAAATTTCAGAGAGGTTAAACCCAAAAGGCTTCGTCGTCGTCAAGGATTTACCCACTTTGCGCAGTGCTCTGCTCGTGTCTGCTTGGAGAAGGCGGAGGTGTAAAATGAAATTACAGCTAATATGCTTTATTTACAATTCAGTCCTCAATTTTGAGAAATACACTGAAGCTCCCTTCAACAAGCCTTATTTTCGGTCAAGGCCCAAACACATGTACATAGACTCTTTAATAACGACCCCCCTCCTAGAGAAATCGTCATTGTCAAACACACTTGTTACTAATAAAAATATGAAGACTTATACACGAAATGTTAATTCTATTTTCAAACAATAAATTAATCATTATCTAAATGATACAATAAATAATAATAAGCAAGGAACACAAACACAAGCTAGCAAGGCATGTACTATTTACAGCAAATGCATTAAATTATTAATTAATTAGCATCACTTTATTGCTTTCTTGGCGTGTTATTCTAAATCAGATACGATCCCACATATATACCCACTAAACACTCCCACTTTACTAACCACAGCAGAAAAAAAAATAATAATAAAAAAGAAAAAAGGTAAGCAAAAAATGAGAAGTGAACTCTCACTCAACATCGTCTTTCTTCTCATCATCCTCGCCGCACTCCCACTGTACACTAGCTCGTCTTCACCGCCATTCGCCTGCGACGCTTCGAAGTACCCACAAGCCAAGAGCTTCAAGTTCTGCGACGTTAGGCTGCCCATTCGTCAGAGAGTTATCGACTTGGTCTCGCGGCTGAGCCTCGACGAGAAGATATCCCAGCTGGTCAACTCGGCTCCAGGGATCGAGAGGTTGGGTATTCCGTCGTACGAGTGGTGGTCCGAAGCTCTGCACGGCGTCTCCGGCTATGGGTTCGGCGTGTCGTTCAAGGGCAAAATCACCGCAGCCACGAGCTTTCCTCAGGTCATCGTCTCCGCCGCCACGTTTGATTCGAGTTTATGGTACCGCATTGGCCAGGTACGTTCGTGACGGAGGTTCTGTATATATCTTCCAACTCATCCTTATTTATTACAAGCTCCCTAATAAATGCCAGCACCTTTTATTACCAACAAGGTTCGTTAATGCGGGAAAAATGGGGTGTCCCACTAGAGTAATCTATGAACAGTGTTCAGTAATTTTTTTCTGCGCAGGCGATTGGGAAAGAGGCGAGGGCGTTTTACAACGAAGGGCAAGCCAAAGGGTTAACGTTTTGGACGCCGAACATCAACATATTTAGGGACCCAAGGTGGGGCCGAGGGCAGGAGACGCCCGGCGAAGACCCATTGGTCGCTGCCAAATACGCCGCGGCGTACGTCAGAGGAATTCAAGGATACAGTTATGACAGTAAAGGCCTGCAACAGCTGAAGAAGAACCACGGCGGTGGTCGCGATCTTCTTGCCTCGGCTTGTTGCAAACACTTCACTGCCTATGATTTGGACAACTGGAATGGTGTCAGTCGCATGGCCTTCGATGCTCGTGTAAGTATCTTATATATATATATATATACATTTATTGCATTATACGATGGTTTTCAATCAGTGAGAGCGTGAGAATTGAGACCACAGTGAAAGTTCAGATGGTCGGAAAAAGAAATACGGACCACCGTGAGGGTTAATATAGTCTTTTCGGTATCTGACTGAGTACATGATTGTTTGTCACTTTGGGTACGTTTCAAAGATTCGCTTTTTCTTGTTAGAAGAGCTCTCAGCTCAGTTAGTGAATGACAGCACAAAACACTCCAATTCACGGGCAGGGCAGGACTACGTTTGAGAGTTGTTGGAATGTCTTTTTCGTCGTTTTTTATTTATTTATTTAATTATATTTACATACATATTAACATATATACAGTACATTATTTTCTGGCAATCACGGTATGGCTATGGATATCTTGAGAAGGTGTTTCAACTAACTTTTGAATTCATAGGTAGAATATTATTACATTTTGAAGTCAAGACATTGAAATATAACGGTGTAGTAATGAAACAGGTGACAGCTCAAGATTTGGCCGACACGTACCAACCGCCGTTCAAAAGCTGCGTGGAAGAAGGCAAAGCCAGCGGCATAATGTGTGCTTACAATCGCGTCAATGGCGTTCCTAACTGCGCCGACTACGATCTCTTGACTAAAACTGCCCGAGCCCAGTGGGGTTTTCACGGGTACATCACGTCCGATTGTGATGCTGTCTCGATCATGCACGATGTTTTCAAGTATGCGGGTTCGCCCGAAGACGCTGTTGCAGATGCCCTCAAAGCTGGTATATGCTTCTTTCTTCTGTCCTTATTCGAACATGTCAATCTCCTTGCATGTCCTTCTGCTTGTCTTAACTCCTTGCAATGTGTCTATAAATCCATAGGCATGGATGTGAACTGTGGTTCTTACCTAAAGAACCACACAAAATCTGCAATCCAACAGAAGAAGCTGTCCGAATCCCAGGTAGACCGTGCCCTCCATAACCTATTCTCCGTCCGAATGAGGCTGGGCCTCTTCAACGGGAACCAACTGCCATTCAACTACCTCAAATCAGACCAAGTCTGCTCGGAGCAACACCAGCAGCTTGCCGTAGAAGCAGCTAGGAACGGCATTGTCCTGTTGAAGAACTCTAACAACCTCCTTCCCCTGCCCAAATCGGGCGGTGTCTCCTCTCTGGCCCTCATTGGCCCTGACGCAAACAGTGCCTACGTACTCCAGGGGAACTACGAGGGCCAACCGTGCAAGTCCGTGGAGATCTTCAGCGCCATAAAGAGCAGTGGCCATGTAAGAGAAGCAACGTTCCATGCGGGATGTGACAATGTGGAGTGCAGCGTGGCTTCTGTCCAAGAAGCGGCGGATATCGCGAGAAGGGCCGATTACGTTGTCTTGGTGATGGGATTGGATCAGAGCCAAGAAAAGGAAGACCATGACAGGGTCGGGCTGGCCCTACCGGGCCAGCAAGAGAGGCTCGTTCGAGAGGTGTCCGAGGCTGCAAAGAGGCCCGTGATCTTGGTCTTGGTGTGTGGTGGGCCAGTCGACGTCGGCTTTGCCAAGGATGACCCGAAGATCGGCTCCATCGTCTGGGCTGGCTATCCCGGCGAGGCCGGCGGGACTGCCCTGGTGGAGATCTTGTTTGGCGACCATAATCCAGGTTAGAGTTAAGCATGTAAGTTTAATGATGTCTGTATGATTATTGACTTAAGCTTTATACTGCAAGGAGGAAAATTGCCGGTGACATGGTACCCAAGGGACTTCGTTAACGTACCGATGACAGACATGAGGATGAGGCCTGACCCATCGTCGGGATACCCGGGTCGAACCTACCGTTTCTACACGGGTCAGAAAATCTTCGAGTTCGGCCATGGCCTGAGCTACACGGCCTATTCTTACAGCTTCATGCCTTCAACTCCAAACACCATCCACTTAAATCAGCAAGGACATACTCCTGAAGAAACGTCGAGTGGTTCGACCAGATACCTATCGGTTTCTAACATTGGAGTAGAGAACTGCGAGATGCTTAAATTCTCGACGGTTGTCAGAGTTGAGAATGTGGGAAGTATGGGCGGAAAACATCCCGTTTTGTTGTTCGTAAAGCACGGCGAGGCGAAGGGTAATGATACTAAGAGCCCTTTGAAAAAATTGGTTGGATTTGAGAGTGTGAGCTTGAAGGCTAAAGAAGGGGCTGTTGTTGAGTTTGTTTTGAGTGTATGCGAGCACCTTAGCACAGCAAATGAAGATGGTTTAATGGTAGTAGAAGAGGGGTATAGGTACCTAATGGTGGATGATAAAGAGTATGCTATTAACGTTGTTCTTTGATTTCATATTTTTAGTATCAACTATGTAATGTTTACTACACACACAACGCCTTTGGCATGTTGTCATAGCTAAACCATCAACTGGGATCGTTTGTTTAAGTTTAGTTCCACTCTAATGTGTTCCTCTTATTGTGCAATCTGAATTTTTAGCATTAGTAATTTGTGTTCAATGAAGTGAAATTTAAGTTCACTTAGTCAGTTGACTGGTCACATGATATCTTCATATGAAGATCAGTTTAATTCATCGATTTTTACTCTCTTTGGACTTGGGATGATATATATACAGTAAATGAGGATTTCAGTTGGAAGTCGGACTCAGTTCTTCACGTTGAAGTTGAGATTTGTTTCAGACTGAATTTAGTTAAAATTATTGACTATACATATTGGAAGAATGGTTCAGACAAAAAAAAGGATAAGGAGTGTTGTAGCTAACGTGTTAAGTATCCCGCCTGGGGAGTACGTTTGCAAGAATGAAACTCAAAGGAATTGACGGGGGCCCGCACAAGCGGTGGAGCATGTGAATGGACTCGTTGAGAATGATTCAAATCTAGTTCAAGGCTTATTAGAAGTAGAAGGCGCTCTGGTAGGATTATCTCGATGAAATTTAGGGTTAGCCTACGGGGAAGAGGTTCAAATTTGTTTTAAACTAGTGTAGTGTAGAAACTACGATACCCTAGATTAACTCAATTTGAGAATGATACATATAAAGAAATCATGACATTGACAGCTATGACACCATTCACCTTAAGCAGTTTAAATCCTTTCAGTAAATTCCAGGGGCATATATGTAATTTCGACCAACTCACCTTTGCCCTCAAAAAAACCTCTCAAAAAACCAAAATCCGCCACATTCAAGAACATAAAAAAAAAAATGTCTGATTCTCCCAAATTAGAATCGATCCCAATTGTTGATCTCCGTCTCCTATCGCAATCCGACCTTTACTCCTTGTCGCTGAGCTCTTGCGATGCCAACCGCTTCGACGACGTCGTCATCCCCAAGATCGACCGTTCCGTGTTCAACGAATCCCTCGGCTCACGGAAACAGACCTATTCACGCTTCCGTCTCGCTCCGCCGTCTTCGACCTCCGCTGAAGGTGGCTCGTCCAGGCACGCTCTACGCAAGGGGACCCACCTCCGCTCCGCAGCAGCAACAGCAGCTGCATATGGGAGCGACGGCATTTTTGATCCGGAACACGTTGAAAATGCGCGCGTCGTCGCCATTCTGAAGGAGCTGTTTGTTTCGGATGTAGTTTTCCCGGTTGAAGAAGGAAAATTGTTCCCTGTTACGATAGAATGCGACGATGGCTATAGAGAATTCTCGTCGAAAGAATTAGAATTGCGTGAATCTTCTGAATCGCAGCTACTTATGCAAGCCAATGTGGATCGTTTTGATCCCAGTGTTGGTCAAAAAAGGAAGCAAGGGCGTCCCAGGATTAATAAAGAGGAAAATGTTTTGGGGATGGGCAAACGGGAGGCAGTTGACGTGGTTGGGCACAAGAACGATAATTTGGTGTCTAAAGATAAGGGAGTAGTAAACAAGGATGGAGTTGTGGTAGATTTCGTCGCATTGAATGTGACAGAGCATCCATTTACGGTTGAGATAAAGCGGAGAACTGAGGGATTGACGAGCAAGGCGGAACTTTTGGACTTTCTGGGAGGGTTGAATGGGGAATGGGGGAGTAGCAGGAAGAAGAGGAAGGTGGTGGATGCAGACGAGTTCGGAAGTGTTCTTCCGGTTGGATGGAAGCTTTCACTTGCAATTAAGAAGAGGCATGGGCAGGTGTGGGTGCATTGTCGCCGTTATATCAGGTTGTGTATGCTTTTTTTTTTTGTTACAAATAATCACTTTCTTTTAGATACTTTTGTTGTTGATGCTAAGAATGTATATATTTGAAATTAATGCATGTTGGGGTTAAGAGAAGGCGGGAACATGGTTAGACTTGACGTTGTATGATATCAGAGAGGGCTCGAACTTCTGTGTTCTCAGTTAAATTCGACTTAGTCATCACATAGTTTGTTATTTTTTATGTGTATCTTGCTGCATGTGGGAGGTTTGTTTAAGTTTATCCCACATTGCGGGCTCAAGTTGAGGTTGTGTTTTCTGTTGATTTGTTGCTTTTATGATGGAATTATCAATTTCGTCATGTAGTAACCTATGCTTCTTGAACAGCATTTGAATTGTTTTACCTCACTGGAACCACTCAATTATTGTGGTGCTGTTTTTTGAAACTTTTCCAGTTAGACACATGTTATGAAGTTGATCGACTTTGTTTCCACTGAATTAATCTATCCTATTTTGCTAATTTCAGCCCCGGGGGACTGAATTTTGCTACATGCAAGGAGGTTTCTTCATATTTGCTTTCTCTTAATGGAATTCAAGATTCATATCTGAATAGCGTTGCTCAGCCCGTTGAGAAGGCCACTGGCTCTTATAAATCAACTACCATGAGTGTAAGTTGATTTGTTTGTGCATTTCGTTCTTCGTAGCCCATGATATCATTATTGATTTCTGTTTGGTTTGTGTTGCAGGTTACAGATCCTACTATGACAGAAGTGGATGGAGATAAACACCCTGTTTCCTGTACATCATTGCCAGCCATTGGTTCTTCATCTGATGATCAGCAGATACCGGCTATAATAGTTGCAGATTCTGTTGATCCAATCTTTCTCGATGGATCTCGTGTCCAAGATCGTATAGAAAGAGGATCAGTAAGGTCAGATAATGCCGTGGAGGTATATAATGGGTCCTCAGGTATTTCGCCTCTCAGTAATGATAATGCACAAGTTGGTGAATCGAAGATGGCTAATAATACCTTTGCAGAAGTTAATGAATATGCCGGGGTCACGACTCGATGTTCAGTTAATGACTCTGATGGGGACAGAAGTTTTCACAAAGGTGGTAAATTGAAACGCAGTGCTGATAGAATGCTCAATGATTGTTCATATTTCCATGAAACAGAATCTGAAAGCTGCTATCGTTTCCTTGATAATCGTGCAGCTTCTAACGTTGATGAAAATGTTGCTCCTGCTGAGAAACTTGAGAATAAAATTGTGCTAGATAGTGGACTTTTAAATTCTAGCAATCACGTGGAAGTATCTGACACTGTTGAAATTAATGCGGGTATTTGCGGGACAGGGAATGATTTTAAAGAACACCTCAAGAATATACGGGACAGTGAAGGTGTTTTCGATTTTCTTGGAAGTCATGATGATCATAGAAACAGCTTTGGTGTTAGACTGACTCAATCAACTAACTTCAGTTTCTCGACTTCTACACCTCAAGATGGGAAGGAACATACTGAAGGCAATGTTGCCAGCTTGATAAGCAAACATAATGTTGATGATAGATATAGCTCTGATATTTCGGAGAAAGGCAGTTCTAAAGTGGACAGTGCTATTTTAACTGGGCGTGAAAATATATTATATAGAAGCAGTTTGGATGTTCCATCACCGAACAACCAACAGTATATGTCCAAGGAATTTGATAGTAAGGCATTTGGGTGTCAACGTAAGGAGCCCATGTTGCTAACATCCTCTGCGAGCAGATTAGGATCATTGGCTGGTCACAACAGCACCGTTGGTGCTGAAAATAATTACAATGTACTTTGTGGAGAAAAGATGAAAGTCTCTGGATTTGATTGTGCGCAGAACTTTGGTAATTGTAACTTGAATGATTCTTTCAACAGCAGCGACGGTGCATTATTTTCCAATTCTGGCGCCAGAGCTAAGATAACCACTTTTAATAGTTCCATGGAAGAGCGCCAACAGTCTGAACTCGATCAAAATGGGACCAGCCTGTATGAAGCGTATACAGGCATTAATAGTACACCTGGTGATCAGAACCAAGTAAAACCATTTGATATTGATTTCTCTGGTTCTTTGTTCCCCAATAGAATACATAAAAATGCCATTGCTTTTAACATGGATGATCCTAATCAAGACTGGAGCGAAAATGGAGGATACAAAATGGGAAGTTCTGGGGAATATTCTATGGCTTGCTTTGCAAATGACAGCTCACATTCCAGTTTAAATGTAATGAGTCGTGGACCTTGGAGCACCGATCAGGTGTTTCAAGATTGTTTTGGTGCTACCTCAAGCCCGCATCATCAGCCTTCAAGTTTGCTTAATTTTGACATTAAGGTAATTTTTTAAGAATTTCCGTTTTGCAGAAAATCATATTCAGAAGATGTTCATAATCTCAATTAAGAGAGATTGGTCGCAGCTGTTAGATGAAAATACTTAACAACATAGCAAGTGCATGAAATTATATATCTTTCTTGTCTTAAGTTATCTGAGTTAATTTTTTTGTGGGAGGCAATTTTTTGTGATTTCTTTATAACTGATGAGAAATCCAATTTCAATTTGATTGACGACAACTTTGTAATCGTTGTTGCTTTCTGCATATTCAAATGTGTATAGGAAATGAACCCGTCTTCAGATTTAATTTGTATAGGAAATGTGCCCAAACTTATATGAATTTACGAACTGCCATCACTGCGCTTATAAACTGTGAGCGTAGTATATAGTTTCGACATTATTCATTCAGAAAAGTTGAGCTTTAATTAGCCTATTTCAGAAGCTCAATTAGAAACATAATCATTGAATCACGCAGTTGTATATCCATTTCGGTGTGCACCAACATTATTACAATATTGATGGCTTGATTTCTTGTATGCTTTTTACTCGTTTGGTCTTCTTATGCTCTCTCTTTCACTCCGATAAACAATTTTCCAAACCCTTGCTTTGTCATGTGAAAGATGTCTTGCTATGCTTTCCCATGTTGAAATCATTAACTTTTCACCAATGTATTCGATTATATGTACAGACTGGGGAAGCTGCTTGTGATGTAAGACCGAACTACGGCGATGGCACTAATATATCAGGGTCTACTCCTCCAAACAAGCTTGTGGAATTTAGCTTTATGGGCGAACAAATTCCAAGTTCAGTGCCCGGAGAATCTAAGACCTTACCGTGTGCCAGAAATCTCGAGCTCGACCAAGGGCTACATCCTTCTTCGTTTTGGCCGAAAAACGATGCTTTAATGCCACATTCAGCTCACAATAACAGCAAAAATTGGGCCACATCCTCCTCCATTTGCGCTTGGTGCAGAAATGTGTTTTTCGATGGAGCTATCCAAAACGGCGAAATAGGTGCTATGTGTCCGAGCTGTGCCAGAATTACAGGGCAGTTTAAGTTGCTCTAAAGCCTTTGAAGTGCAGCAGGATTTTTTTGTAGGTTTTTAGAAAGATTTTTTGGAAAGGAGAATATGTCGTTGTTTCATTGAAAAAAAATTATTCACCTTGTGATTTTTGAATTAGCTTAAGCTTTTCCATAATGAAAATGGAGACGTAGTTTCCCTTTTTCTTTTCTTCATTATATGTTTTGTTATATCGTTCTTGTTCATGCAATTAGGGGTGGCAAAATTCCCGCGGTGAACCATCCCCGTTGGAACCCGAAGTTATTGGGTCGAGGAATCTCAGTCAAAACGGGAATAAGGAGTTGACGGTGTTTCCTCGTCGGTAAAAATGTGGGAATGGTACGGGGATGATATTGATGTTTCCCACCCATCCCCGACCCCATTTGAGTCAAACATTGATTCCCCGTTTCCTGATTATATTTATTAATAAATAATAAAAAATAATATATAAACTTGAACAAATGATTTTTAATGATTAGTTTTCTTTAAATTTTCATATCTTTTTTTTAAAAAAAAAATAAAATTAAAGTCAAAAGTATCTAAATTAAACATAACAAATACACAATCATTTATTGTAATGATCTATTATTATAATTATTTTTTTATATTTTCATTTTAAAAATAAAACTAAAACAAAATTCAACCCAAAAAAAAATACATCGTAGTCGTTGTTTATCACAATTTTTTTTATCATAAATGTTAAATGTTTTGTTATTTTTATTGTCTGCTTTGTCGATTTTACTTAATTTATTTATTTGCTGCAAAAAAAAAATTAAAGTTGTTGGATATATGAAAATAGGGAACCCGAATCCCCCTCGGGGAACCCGATCACCGAACGGTGATTCCCCATCTCCGAACCAATTCTTCATAAGTGGTGAATTAGCGAGAACAGTATTTGAAATAAGAATATGATACGGAGATGATATGTCCAATACCAGCCCCGAACCCGCCCATTGCCACCCCTACATGCAATGCAGTCATTTATTTGGGCCTTGACCGAAATAAGGCTTGCTGAAGGGAGTTTCAGTGTATTTTTGGAAGTTGAGGTCTAAATAGTAAATAAAGACATATTAGCTGTAATTTCATTTTACACCTCCGCCCATTGCCACCCCAAGCAGACGCCCAAATCCTTGGCAAAGTCTTTTGGCTTTTACCTCTCTGAAATTTGCTTCGGACGCTTCGAAAATTTTCAGGCAAGCAACTCTGTCTCTCTACGCTATTACATCTTAAGCTGCAATGTCCTTAATCTTTCTTTTTTTGTTCATCAGGATGGCTCTGCTTATTCGAAAGAGTGTGGCGTTTTTGGTTTGGAAGAACAACAAATCGTCGTATGTGTGCAGAGCCAGTGCTAATTCCTATGTATTTGTACGTCTTCTCTCCGTTTCTCCGGCAGGAGAACCGTCGACTCTCTCCGAATTATTGCTTGATAAACACCAATTTTCGCCTGATGCCGCCTCGCGCTTATCTTCAGCTCTAACTCGAAGTAAAAGGCTGCAAAACTCCGATTTGGTGATCACATTCCTGAAAAACAGTGGATTTTCCACTGCCCAGCTGGAAAAAATCCTTATGTACAGGCCATGTCTTCTCTCCGCCGACGTTGAAAGGAGCATTAAGCCTAAGTTAAAGATCTTCCAAGAAATGGGCTTTTCATCCGGCGAAGCTGCCGAACTTATAAGCTATAGCCCCGTGATTCTACACAGGGATGCGGATAGGAAAGTCGCCCCTGCCTTATCCATGCTAAAGGACTTGTTGGGATCGAACCACGAAGTGGCTCATCTTGTGAGAAGATCCCAAGGGTTCTTGACTAGCGGCATGACTACGAACTTGGTTCCCAATATGGAGTATCTGAAGAGCTGTGGCGTACGTATGGAACGTATACGTAAGCTTCTTCATCGTGATCCTAGGATTCTTTTGTTGAAGCCGGAAAGATTTAGGAAATACGTCGAGATGGCTGAGAAAATGGGAGTTGATAGAGGCTCGAACATGTTCGTTCATGCCCTCAGGGTCGTCGGTTCGATGACGAATAAGACTTGGGAACTCAAACACCAAGGTTTCAGAAATCTTGGTTTTTCAGATGAAGATTTACTTGGGATGTTTCGTAAGGCTCCCGCGGTGTTTGCTGTGTCGGTTGAGAAGGCAAAGAGGACAAGAGACCTACTGCTGTCTACTGGAAAATTCACATTGCCGTGCATCGTTAGGTTTCCTTTGGCCCTATGCTCTAGCATCGAGAGGAAATTCTTACCACGGCTGAGGAATTTGGAAATTCTAGAAACGAAGAATTTGATTGAGGCATGGCCATCTCTAGGAACCCTCTTTACCTTGCCAAACAAAGAATTCGTTCGTAGATACGTTATCCCATATCAGGATAAGATCGGAGAATCGACATGGCATAGAGTTTTATCAGGCGAAAAGGTGTGATGAGGTGCTTGTAGCTGTAATCTTACTGACTACTGAGGCAAGGCAATGGAGAGTTCTTAAGCAGAACTGACTACTACCCTTACATAATACAAGGTTTGTCTCATCTTTTTCTGTTTTGTTTCCATTGAGCTAATGATTCTGTAATTTGTATAGGAAGAATTGTGCCCAAATTCATATATGATTCTGTCGATTGGCTTAAGCTTTTCGTTATATATTTTGTCATATGGTTTTTGTCCGTGCATTCATGTAATATGACATTTATAGCATGTTGTAATAAGAAATATTGAGAAGATAATAAATCAGTAATAACTATTCCATTTAGTGAATATGAAAGAAAATCTCAATACTATAAAGAATCAAAGAATACATTACTATATAAGTTCTTATCTATTGCTAATCCTTCTTGAATTAGACCAATGTGGAGCATTTTGAGGTGGAGGGATCGTAGATCGCCGGAACCAAGTACCTCCTCCCATTAGCGCCGTTCGCATTGTAGCTCGCGCCGGTGGTTTTGTCCACCAACAGGTCGCCGGCGTAGCCGGGATAAGCACCCTTAGCGTAGACTCCGGGACAGGCCGACGCGGCTTCCAAGGGCGCGTCGGACGGGCCCTGATAGAACCCATTCGCAAAAGGGTTCGTCGCCGTCCCGACCAAGAGAGCTGCCAGGTTCGCGACGACGCCGTCCATGCCCACGTCGTTGTTGGGAGCGACCAGCGGCGGGCTCTGAGGTCCGTAGTTGGGCTGGTGGAACGGCCACGCGCAGTATCCTGGGCATTGGGTCTCGGAGTTGCCCACCCAAATGTAGGCGAATTTGGTGCTCTTCCCACCCTTATTCTTCGCGGCGGCGGTCTTGGAACCGTGGGACCCGCATCTGTTCATGCAGAAGCCGTCGACGGCGACGTCGGAGGAGGTCAGGACGACGTTGACGGCGTTCTCGTGGTCGCCCGTCGATGCCAGCTGTTGGATCTGTTTGTCTGTGAGGGATTTCCCCAGCGAGTAGGCCTCGTCGAGGATTTGTCTGCCTAGGAAGAGGGATAGCGTAGAGGAGGGCTTCTTGGGATTGCTGGCGAGGTTGTAATACTTCTCGGTGCCCGTCTTCCACCATGCGGCGACGGACGGCGTCTTTGCTGCTGCTGGCGATGATTGGATGGAGCTGATGAAGTCAGTGACTATGGCTTTCTGGGATGCGCTGAACTTTCCATACCATATCAGATTCACAGAGATCTTTCCCCGGAGAAGAGCGCCGTTGTGGTAGCTGAGGAGCTGATACTGCGACGGGTCATCGACGGCTGAGCCAGACGCCATATGGTGGAAGAGAGAAGAAATCAATGCAACTATGAGAAATGCAGATGCCATTTTTTGCAACAAATTTAGAGAAGAGAAATGAACTGACTTGTGATTTGCTATGCTTTTTAGCTGATGAGTGATGGAATGGATAGATGGTAAAGAATGCATTCATATATATAGTTGAAAAAAGATGATACTTTGAATTTAATTTTCTTGGGATGTAATAATGTAAGGGAAGCTACAAGGAAGTAGCCGTTAAGTCAAAAGGCGCGTTGGGCAGCTAGCTGTTCTTACATTACTACACCACATACTGAGCATTATTATTAGTATTTATTTATGGGTTTTAGTAATAAATGTAGGTAGAAAAACAAGCATTTTACAGCTTGATCCTTCTCATTGCTAGCTGCTGTTACAGCTCATGGATAACATAGCATAGAGATGCTGCTTTTGGCCATAATAAAGAACTCGTGAAATTTCTTGGTTGTATTCATTTTTGTGGACATTAATTAAAAAACTGTTTTTTTTAATGTATAGACTGTATAGTCAAGTAAAATACTAACCATACATAGTCAACTAGTATAGTATAGTATAGTATTCATTCTTGAGAGGCAACACAATGGGTAATTCTGGAAATTAAACATAAAAGTATCTTCCAAGCTGTATCGAAGGAAGCTGTAGAGGAAGCAGCGCCTTGCAGTGTAAATGTCATCATGCCCATCCCATTGCCTAAGACAGCTGCCCACTTCACGCGCTACTAAAGACAACCAAATTAATGTAATAGTAATAAACTCAACTCTTGTCTCTTTCTTTCTTTCTCCGCGTCATATGTTTCGACAGCTCAATCTTATTCTATTCCATCATATAGAATAAAGCCTTGTGTATAAATAGCATCCTTTCATCCTCATACTCACACCACTTCAACAGCTAAGCTACAATCTTCCAAGAGTTTTTAGCCTTCTGATAGTTTTTCACATCCCTTCTTCTCAAATTATCTAAAAAATGGCATCTACATCTCTGATAAAGCTCTTAGCAGCTTTGATTTCTCTCTTACACATATGCCACGCTTCAAGAACAATGAAGCAGCCTGGCTCAGCCGTCGATGATCCGTCGCAGTATCAGCTCCTCAGCTACCACAACGGCGCTCTTCTCCGGGGAAAGATCTCTGTGAATCTGATATGGTATGGAAAGTTCAGCGCATCCCAGAAAGCCATAGTCACTGACTTCATCAGCTCCATCCAATCATCGCCAGCAGCAAAAATGCAGCCATCGCCGTCCGTCGCCGCATGGTGGAAGACGGGCACAGAGAAGTATTACAACCTCGCCAGCAATCCCAAGAAGCCCTCCTCTACGCTATCCCTCTTCCTAGGCAGACAAATCCTCGACGAGGCCTACTCGCTGGGGAAATCCCTCACAGACAAACAGATCCAACAGCTGGCATCGACGGGCGACCACGAGAACGCCGTCAACGTCGTCCTGACCTCCTCCGACGTCGCCGTCGACGGCTTCTGCATGAACAGATGCGGGTCCCACGGTTCCAAGACCGCCGCCGCGAAGAAGAAGGGTGGGAAGAGCACCAAATTCGCCTACATTTGGGTGGGCAACTCCGAGACCCAATGCCCAGGATACTGCGCGTGGCCGTTCCACCAGCCCACCTACGGACCTCAGAGCCCGCCGCTGGTCGCTCCCAACAACGACGTGGGCATGGACGGCGTCGTCGCGAACCTGGCAGCTCTCTTGGTCGGGACGGCGACGAACCCTTTTGCGAATGGGTTCTATCAGGGCCCGTCCGACGCGCCCTTGGAAGCCGCGTCGGCTTGTCCTGGAGTCTATGCTAAGGGGGCCTATCCCGGCTACGCCGGCGACTTGTTGGTGGACAAAACCACCGGCGCGAGCTACAATGCGAACTGTGCTAATGGGAGGAGGTACTTGGTTCCGGCGATCTACGATCCCTCCACCTCAAAATGCTCCACATTGGTCTAATTCAAGAAGAATTTGCAATAGAAAAGAATGTAATAGTACCCATTCATTGTAGTGATTTATTCTTTGATTCATTTTTATAATTTTACATATAGTATTATTTCTCAATCACGAAGTCTACGAGCAGTTATACTAAACATAATGCAGATCTTTAAAACTATTACAGCTTCAAATGAAGTGATTCTCAGC
The DNA here is from genome assembly GCA_028392965.1 of Lindernia subracemosa. Taxonomy (NCBI): domain Eukaryota; kingdom Viridiplantae; phylum Streptophyta; class Magnoliopsida; order Lamiales; family Linderniaceae; genus Vandellia; species Vandellia subracemosa. The sequence continues at coordinate 1,592,292 of JAQPCC010000046.1, forward strand.
CCATGGACTGAATGGTCCGAAGTCAAACTACGATCACAAACAATTGGACAGTCTAATACAGATTTACAACATTAAGTAAAAACATTAATCATACTTAGCATCCCCATTAACAGCTACAGTAGCAGCAGCATCGCCCTCGCTCGGGGCATCAGGCCCGTCGGGAATCTTTCCGGGGAAATCTAAGGCCGGAGAAGAACCTGAAGCATTGATCATGCTGCAAATAACCAAGTCAGAATCTCTGCAATAGAAATATAACAGTAGTTTCTGTGCACTCTTACCTTCTATCAACAATGACCATTGATCGAAGCTCGCAGTTGTTGAACCTATATTGTGGGCTGTAGTAAGTACGGAGTAGAAAGCAATATTACAGTAACAGTTGGCTGTGGTCGTTCGGACATAGAGAATTACTTACGGTTTGCATATTTCCGTCTTGACGGATGGGTGGCAATCATCTCCGAATGAACTCAGAGTATGAATCAAGAAGCCACTGTGAGTTACCACTGCTATTTCCTTCTCCTTTCGTGTCTGCAACCTGACAAAACGAACACACACATACGAGGTAACAGCATTGTAATAATATGTCGAATATAGATTTATGCTAATTAGAAAGGCTTACCATTTAAGAAATTCTAGTCCCCTTGCTGCGAGGTCTTCATCCTCCTCTCTAACATCAAGCTTCCACATAACATCAGCATCGCTTTCAATCTGAACAAAAGAATAAATATATGGGACGGTCCTTCTTTCTTAGGTTGGCGGTTTGAATGTTAAGGAACGTCGAATGACTCGCCAGTGAGAAATCAATTGCCGGAAAGAGCGGCTTGTACTCGCCTATGCTCCTTCTCTTATCGCACCAGTGAACACCCTTTGCAGGCATAATCAATGAATGTCGAAAATTGTAAGAAAATTACCAAAAGCAGAGAAAAGAAGTTGCGAGAGTTAAAACTACGCTGTACCACGTGTTCACGGCAGAGTTCCATAGCCACAAACGGAGGGCAGTTGAAGCTCGAAATCGCAGGCCGATCACTGTCTCCAGCATTATCCACCATTAGGGGCGGTGAATCGATTCCATCCACGTATGGCTCTCCGCCAAACACCCCGACTGCTGTTTGCATAGTCCTGTAATGAAACACAGTTTTTGTTTGGACATAAAAACATGTCAACGTAAGCTTTTCCAGGAGAAGTCTCAGAATTGGAGTTTTCGTATGATTGACAAGCAAAACAAATCTTTCATCTAGAGAATATATATAAGTGCCTTCTTACCTCATCAAAGGGGAGACAACAACTAACTCAACTTTGCTCCAAATACCCGTCGAACGAACATGTTTACGAAGCCGATCTACCTGTAAGTAATAGCAATCAATCCGTTATTCTATTACAGACAAACCAGAAATTATAGAACCATAAAGAAAGAAAAAAAAAAGTATTCTATTAACCTGCTCCCAGCCAAGAGGTGTAAGCTGTGCATCGAAGAGCTCCGGCGACATGTACGCAGAATGGTCTTTTTCTCCAGCCACATTGTGGAACCCTTGAGCATGCCTCACCTAAATTTCCACAATATATCCAAAATCATTTTACTTTATTAATTTTGATATTAAATATATATTGGATAAATAAAATTAAAGGAAAGAACATGCCCAATGAACAGTTTTGCAGCGGTGCAGAGGATAAACGCCTTGCCCTTGCGCGGTACTCATTGTATCTGAAGCACGAAATAGCACTATCAGTCTCTCTAACACACACATGAATATATATATATATATATATATATATATTTACAGAAACATTACAACATGGATTCATTACAATATGTGAAAGTGAAAGCTAACAGAAAGCTGGTCGAGTTATTACCACTTGCAACCCAAACACTATGCGACTTAATTTGTTCGATATGCACGCAATAAGGCGAAATATAGTAACATAAGCAGACGCTTTATAACATGCTGAGGAATATTCCAGGTTTATGCTCTGTCTTCACCACCAAGACTGGTTGGCCAATGGATCCACAATAGAATAGTAATAACACATACGAATATATTCCAATTCCTAACGTCGTTCGAGGATTTTAATAATAAAAAAAAGAGAAACGATTAAAAATTTATTTGCCGGGGAAATGGAAAAGAGATGTTCAGATCCACCACTAACATACAAAGAATAAAAACACATACGCAAAAGGAGATGAATCTATATGAAAAGATAACGCACGATGATAAATCCAAAAAAACGGCGACGGAGAGAGAGGAGGGAACGACGTACTTACCGGACGGCGACGAGGTTGAAGAGGACGGAGAGGAAATTTCCGACGAAGGGTCGTAATGGAACTTTATGATTCTCTTCGAGAAGCTAGAAATAGCTGCTTGTCCTACTTTTATTGTTCGTCTTGAGATTAATGGTGGTGGCTGTAATGGAGCGAACATACACGACACATGACTGGCGGTGAAACTCATATTTATTATTATTTTTTTAATTTAATAGAAAAAAAATAATGTCTGCTGATTGATTCGATATAGGTAAGCGGACGTGTTTGAGTCAGCTTTGTTAACCTTTTTTTATTATTTATTTTAAAATATTTGTTGGCAGTGTTCTAAGCCATACGTGTCCTATTACATTTTTAATTCTTGGCAACCCATGTCCGATTTAATTAGATTTTATCATGTAGTGTGATGCGGATAAATTTCCAAGCACGCAGATCCCTATTAACCGCAAGGAAGGACGGACGTGAAAGCTGAAGAGATGGAGCTGAGACCCTCAGGAAATGACGGACAAGCCAGTCGAAGTAGGTTCCTGGAAGAACCCAGTGGACCTGAGGTCTATGGGTCCCAGAGGACCTCGTAAACTGACTGTCGGGACGTAATAAATTGGATAAGGGTTAAGGGAACTAAAAAGGGGATAAAACAGGACGATCTGACAGTGTCAGGCTCCGTACGGATGAAAGGATTCTGAAGGGGGGGCCATTACACGTGTAAACAGCTCATTGGGGAACATTCTCTGACCAGACAACACTCTCTGCTACAGTGTCGCGTGCGCAGGTGCTCCGTACCATCCCTGACAGAACAGATGCATGTCCCTACATGTGGCTTAGAAGAGAAGTATCGATATAAGGAGGAAACGGCTCATAAAAAACACAAATCTTCACTGCTACACACACTAAAAACCAAGAACGTACCCACAAACACTCTCTAGTTATTTTCTTCTTCTTCTTCTTTAGTTTTCGTCTGTAACAAATCGAGAGATGTGAGATGAGTGTGTAACCCTTTTGATATTAGTGAAAACTATCTTTGGTCGGCCCGTGGACGTAGGATTCTCGCGAATCTGAACCACGTACATCGTTGTTTTCGTCTTTTTATCTTTTCTTTTCTGTTTCGTCTCGTTTCGAGGCCAGAATCGAGCCCAAAACTCGAGCCAAATCGCGACTGTATCGCTATCGTTTGTTTTCCGGACCTAAAATATTGTTAATTGGAACCTCACCCGTATCATAGTGTATATATATATATATACATATGAAAGTTCAAAAATATGATTGAAATTATAAAAGGTGACGGAATATTCGGACGTATCTTCTCATTATTGACCCATGGCCATCTTAAAAGTTTAGTATTAATCCTTCTAGTCCTTCATTTGGTCTTGATTTGTACTGATATTGATAAATTACCGCCCAAGTTTAGTGCTCAATGCTATGAAGCTTTTGTATGACAAGAAGAAGAGGAAGTAACTTATTGAGTTTCTATTTCATGGGATATATTACAGCCCAATCTTTGCTACGATTAAACTTAGTGATGATAAAAAATAAAAAAAATAAAAAATTAAATATCCACTATGAGTAGTGAGTGTCTTAATCTTCATTGCCAATTCTTGATCTAAGATTACTTGCCGACTTATGGGACGGTTAAATTAATAAAACATTTTGTGAAGGAGACGGAACTAAACTTACATTCCAACTGATCTTTGTGATCAAAGTAAAAGTGACCCAAACTGAAAATATAGCACACACGATACGAAAGGTTCCCACTTGAAAAAGAATAAAAAATATATATATGGATACTTCAATTATTTTATACTCCCAATAAATAAACCGTTTTATATTTATTAAAGTAGGACACAAATTATAAAATCGAGCAAAGCAAACTCGAATAATAAATAAAAATAGATAATCGTGTAAACAATTTTAAACACTTTTTATTAGGGTAGAATATGATAGATTTCTGTCATAAATGTTCTCTTTTATACAAAATTGCATTTCAGGTCAGCGAGGATAGTACTTTACAAATATACCCCCAATTGAATTGATTCAATGACCAAGGCAGGCATGTTCATTCCTTCCTCTCCTCCTCCATCAGCTCAGCTGCGTTTTCTCCTTTTCCATCAGATATCGACATTGTTATTTGTTGGCATACGTTTGATTTCAGAATCATTTTCCTCAGATCATTTGCGTCTTCTCAGGGCTTGAATATCCGCCAAGTGTCGCCGCGATCTGATATTGGAACTTTTTTTTTTCCCTCGTTCGATGCGATTCCCCGCGTCAAATGGCGTCGATTCGAAGAACTCTATCGCCGTCCGGCGAACGATCGTACTTTCACAGCGGCGGATCGAATGGCAACTGTTCTTCGTATGCGCCGCAATCTCCGTCTCACAAGTTGTTCTCCCACGGGAGAGCGTCACTCTCTCCGCTCCGTAGATTTCTAGCGTCAGTCACGTTTCAGAGGCATTATTCACGTAAGAGCAGTTACAGCAACGTCTCTTCGTGGAGGAGGTCGGTGTTTCGGTGTTCCATTTTCTTTTTCATAGGGTTTTTGCTTGGTATGGCGCCATTCAGCAACGAAGATTTCAATGAGCTGAGGCATCCAATCGAAATGGGAATGACGGGTCCGCCAGTGATGAGGCGTGTGGTTGAGAAGAGTAGCGATGATATGGCTGTTAATGCTGTGGAATTAGGGGCCCTTGATGATAGAATTTCGACAAACAGCTTGAAGTCGGATGATTTGGAGATTTTACCTAAGAAACAACTGATTGTGGTGACTCCGACGTACAACAGGGCATTGCAGGCATATTATTTGAATCGGTTAGGGCAGGTTTTGAGGTTAGTAAGACCACCTGTTTTATGGATTGTGGTGGAGATGAACTCTGCATCTGTAGAGACTTCGGAAATGTTAAGGAATATGGGTATTGTGTACAGACATTTGGTGTGTAAAAAGAATATGACGGATGTGAAGGATAGAGGAGTCCACCAGAGGAATACTGCGATGGAACATATTGAGAGGCACAAACTTGATGGGATTGTGTACTTTGCTGATGATGACAATATCTATTCGCTCGAGTTGTTTGAGAACATGAGGGAGATCAGGTTAGTTTTCTCGTACAGAGTATTTCTGATTTGTTTGCTTGGGTCATTGCCACCTTTTGTTTAATTGATCTACACCCGAAATTGTTGAAATGGTTAGTTTTCCTTGTCACAATGTCTAAGTTAAGATGATCCTATTGCCCCCTAACAAAGTGAAAGATTCTTACCATGCTACTAATGACGAGTGATAAAAACTCATTCCACATTGTTGAGCTATTGCTCATTATATGATTCACGTCTTCCATATTCTAAGTTGCTAGTCAAATCTATACAAGAAAAAAACAACATTCTGAAAGAATGAGTGTGGTGGCCAACAGGGAGTTCTATTTGCTTATGATATAGTTGTTTTATATTGGTAACGTTGCATTGGGAGCATCCAAGGTTACTGTTACTTTTCACATAGTTATTTGTTGGAGGATAACTTAATCGAACTCATTTACCCAAAATTAAGCTGTATATTTTTGCTTATTAGTTCATGAAATACATATATATATATATATATATATATATTTATGTATATGTACTCATAGTCAACAGCTGCTGTTTCTTTTCACAAATTCCAGTCGCTTTGGCATCTGGCCTGTTGGCATGCTGGCTCAAAGCAAAAGCAAAGCGATTCTGGAAGGTCCTGTAGGCAATGGAAGTCAAGTTATAGGATGGCATACAAATGAAAAGAGCAAAAGACTACGTAGATTCCACGTCGACATGTCGGGCTTTGCGTTCAATAGCACCATTTTGTGGGATCCCAAGATATGGCATCGTCCAACATCAGCTCCTATTCGACAGTTGGACACTGTGAAGGAGGGTTTCCAAGTAAGCATCACTTCTTTTCATATTCATAATGCCTTCAAATTAATGAACTGACTTAACAGAGTGCACCTTCGATAATCTTATTTCATCATTGTTGTTTTCTTCAGGAGACAACTTTCATGGAACAGATCGTCGAAGATGAGAGTCAAATGGAAGCTGTTCCTCAAGGCTGCGATCGTATAAATAATTGGCACCTCCATCTAGAAGCTCGTGGACTTGAATACCCCGCTGGTTGGATTCTTCCAAAGAACCTCAATGCGGTTTTCCCTGTCAAATGATAGAATCTGACCTCTTCATGCTGTTTAGTCTCTTCCATATCCAAGTAAGCTGAATATATAATTGGCTCTTCTCTTGATTATACAATTCGTATTTATTTAGTTGATGTTTCTATCATCTCAAGCAGTGCCAGCTCTTGGTAGAGGTTTCTATCAAGTTCGAAATGACGTTTACTTCCCGAATAGAAGCCGCCTTCAAACGAAGAACTCTAAAAGTAGCACTACTCAGCTCTATGTAGAAAGAAGAACATGCCTGGAATCAGTCTATTTTTCATTTATTAACTTTGTTCTTTTAAGAATTACTTTGGCAGAAGGAAATATTCATTCTTCTCGGCTGAGTTTCGACGCTTGTTTTGGAGGCGAAAAACGTCGTTTGGTTCGAAACTGTTTTTGGGCGAATGCTTCATCACTGTAAAGAGTGTAGACACGATTTGTGTCCTTTCGAGTTTGTAGAGGAAGACACAATTGTTATACTATTTGACTATGAATCTAAGTTTTGATGTCTCAATGTCCCTTGACATCTCTATCATCTCATGTTTTCCTTAGACCCTATTTTAAGTCCCAATGTCCTTTCTCACTTATCATCTTTTATTATTAAATATTAATTCAATAAATGTTAATTTGGGAAAAAAAAAAAAGTTAGATGCGAATTAGACCATCTCCCACCGGTAAAATCTCAAAATATGGAGTAAAAGTCCTCCAGTGATATTTCCAAAGTCCCAACTCATACTCAAAGTGAGTTTTTTTATTTTTCTTTCCTGTTTCAGATCCATTTTTCGGTTTCAACTAAAAAAATGAGTTTGTAATATTGAAAAATTGCAACAAATCCCTTATTTGTTTTAATTATTAAAGTGGTCATGTTAAAAAATAAATAAATAAATAAAATATATTAAAAGTAATTGAATGTTTTAGTTCCTAGTATTACTTTATAAAAATAATAGTAATATTAATTTTTTTTATATTTTATTATATGTAATATAATAGGAAAATATATTTTTGAAATGTTATAAATTATGTGGGTGATATCGAAAATTTGTAAAAGTTGGTATAGAAGATAATATTTCAGGAATACTCTTTTGAGTTTGGGAAAGTATTTAACTGCATTTTGAATTTGAGAATGAGTTTGCATCTGAAAATAAATTTTTCGATTGGTGATAATCTTATCTCTATGACTAATCACTAAATTTAGAAATTAGAATTTCACGTAGATTTTTGCAGATCTATTCATATATACTGATTGCATTAATTAATACCATTTTCCAACTGAAAATGATGTCCTAACAAAAGCTCGTCTTAATAAAGAAATGATGCCAAAATAAAACAACCTATGATGCAGAGTGGGTTGCCAAGGATTTCCCATTTTTGAAAGTTTTCCTAAATTAAATTCTTAACGGGCCGAGCCCATTAGACTTTCTGTAAATTGCATGAGTCGGAAATGTCGATAATGTCCCCGAGCACTAATTTTTATCGCTCAGTCGTATAAATATTTTGGGTTTTACTTATATTATTATTAATTCAGCATTATTAATTCTTTTGATGATTATATTTTTTCCCCTAGTTGTTAATAAAATGTTTCATTTCTGTAATTAATAAATACAATTTTCTGGGAAGGAACATACAAAATATGAACTCCCTCCAAAAATTCAAATCTTATTCGTAGCTTAGTCCACAAATTACAATCGAAAGTAAAAAATTATTACTACAATCTAAATAAAAAATTTGGTGAATAAAGGACATATACGTCATTTTATTGAAAAGAAAAACAGTATAGCGCCAGCCTGGCTACAGCTGTAACGCAGTATCTACAGCTCACGCTTAGGTTAGCAACCAAACAACGAGAAATACACCACCACAACCTTCTTCCCTCTTCTTCTTCTTCCTCATACTCTCTCCTCTGCACTCACCAAACCATTACAGTGCCAAGCAATGTCGTCTGATTCAAGTCTACATTCCCAGCTTTAGTCAGTAGTCAAACGAGGAAGAGAGGAAAAAAATTTGGAGCGAAACTACAAAGGATTATTCGGAGAAGAAAAGTTGGGGTTCAATGGATCCGTGCCCTTTCGTCAGGTTAACCGTAGGCAACTTCGCCCTCAAAACCCCCTTAACCTCGAAGCCCAACAATGGTAGCAACAACAATTCCATTCACCCTTCGTCAACGCCTTGCTACTGCACAGTCAAGCTCAAGAACTTCACCCCTCAGAACGCCGTCGTCTCGCACACCACCGACTCAAACGGTGCGAACCAGACCGTGCCGGCGCCCAGCGAAACCGTCTCTTCCGTCACATTCCACCTCAGCAAATCCGACGTTGACAGGCTGACTGGGAAGAATTCCCTGCTGAAAAAGGCGAAGAGGCCGGTCCTGAAGGTTCACGTGTACGCGGGGCGCGTGGGGACGGCTTGCGCTGTCAGGGCTCGTGGGAGGTTGTTGGGTAAGGTGCGCGTGCCGTTGGATGAGCTCCATGTGGCGGAAACGAGGGCTGTGGTGATCTGCAAGGAGTGGGTGGGGCTGGGCGGTGGTTCGGGGAAGTTCTACATCTCCGTTCGAGCCGAGCCCGAGCCTAGGTTCGTGTTTGAGTTCGGCGGTGCGCCAGAGTGCAGCCCACAGATTTTTCAGGTGAAGGGAAATGTGAGACAGCCAGTTTTTACTTGCAAATTTGGGTTCAGAACTGCCGACCGAAATCAACGCTCAAGGTCAGCCAGAGTTTTTTTTTCCCTCACTAATTTAAATGGAATCATATTTGGTTAAAATCTACTGGAAAATGGAGAAATCTTATGTTTAGATTGTTGTCCTTTCTGGGAATTCTAATTGCTCGAGTAAATTGGTGTAATAGTTCTTGTTTTTTCCATGAATTCATCAACATCACAAGATAGCTCAAGAAGCTCTCATGATTCTATTTATATGTTCATATGGTTTGTGATATCAAATTCTGATCCTTAACCACTTGCAAACAGATCACTGCCCGTGGAACACACAAACGGCGGTGGCCCTAGAGCCTGGCTAGCTTCCTTCAACAGCGAACGCGAACGTCCAGGCAAAGAACGGAAGGGCTGGTCCATCACAATCCACGACCTCTCGGGTTCGCCTGTAGCAGTTGCATCGATGGTCACACCCTTCGTGGCATCCCCTGGTTCGGACAGGGTCAGCCGCTCCAACCCGGGTTGCTGGCTCATCCTCCGACCAGGAGACAACACGTGGAAGCCCTGGGGGAGGCTCGAGGCGTGGCGGGAGCGTGGAACCGGTGGTTCGACCGATGGGATCGGGTACCGTTTCGAGCTCATCCCAGACTCCACTTTCGCCGGATCCGCCGCATATAAAAGCATAAACGATTCATCTCTCTCAACCAACAGCATCGTTCTTGCCGAGTCGGCTCTCAGCTCTAGCAAAGGCGGGAAGTTCGTCGTGGAAGTTAACAGCGATGGTGGTGGTCATCGTAACGGAGTGGCTACTCCGAGGAGCGGGCCCGTCTCGCCTGGGTGCAGCCCGCGCGGGAGCGGTGACTTTGGTTATGGGCTTTGGCCGTTTTGCATGTACAAGGGGTTTGTGATGGCTGCAAGCGTGGCGGGGGAGGGTGGTGGCAAAGGGGTGGCTCCTGTGGTGGAGGTAGGTGTTCGGCACGTGAGCTGCACCGAGGACGCAGCTGCCTTCGTGGCTTTGGGGGCCGCCATGGATTTGAGCGTGGATGCTTGTAGGCTTTTCTCTCAGAAGCTTCACAAAGAGCTGTGCCCACCTCAGGACTTGCTATTTTGATTTATTTATTTTTTCTTCAAAAATGGAGAATTGCGGGGATTGACGACGATGTTTTTCGGTCGGGGAAAATGGCGGTGGTGATGGGTTTTGGACTAGTGAATGTTTTAGGACTGACCAAGAAATACATAGAGGGTTTGTTTTTGTTTTTGTTTTTTTTCTTTTCTTGTACAGTACAGATGATTGGGGTGGTGATCAGCTTATTATTAAGCCAAGCCCGCTCGCTGTGTTTTTAGGAAGTGTGGTGGCTTTGTGAAAGTGTTCTTACATTATTATCTTTGTTCTTGGATTGTCTTTCTTCATTGCTTTTTGCTGTTCAAAGATATCTTTCTTATGTGGACGATTGATTCTTTTGTTTACCCTTTGGTGTTGATACATTCTCGTGATATTCAGTCTTTTTTCTTAGTGTAGATATTTTGGGGAACCTTTATCGAGTTTCTCGTGTGTAATGGTAATGAAAAATGGTGCTTTTTATTGAGTTGTGACGCTATGATAATTATTATTATTATTATTATATCATGGCTTGGATTATTGTTACGGAGTTATGTTATGTGCAAGCTAAGGAAAGCTACATACATAATAATGACCTAATATTATATTTACCCTTTTTTTTTTTTGTATTGCGAAATTTGCACGTAATGACGTAGTTATAACGTCACGCCGGCGTAATCAAAGCCGCCTTCGGCTCTTACGTGGACGGCTTTATGTTAACTTAATGCATGGATATTTTGATATTGTATTACAATGAGATTGGTGGGTGTTAGATGAAATGAAAAAATGTGCCTGCACGCACGCACGCACGCACGCACGCACGTTATGGTTTTAAACTCGGAACCCTGTAATAATTTAATATTTAAATAATATATTAATGGTGAAAATAGCTGTACTCCCTTTTTAAGTGTCCGTGCATTGCATTAACGTGGTAGGGCATGCATTGCATTTGGTGAACAACGAAGCTACCCATCGATCATTCGATCGTGCTTGGCTGTCTTAATTATTAATTTTGTAGTCAAACTCAAGAAATATATATTATATCCTATGTCTCCTCGCCGGACATTCATTCATGTCCTAACAACATATATTATATTAACAAAAACGATGCCGACAATGTTTTATTGGACCAAAGAAAGGCCATTTCCTATTGGGCCTCATTAATGGGCCTCCTATTGGGCTCAATTGGCGACGATCTACAATAGATGGAGCACGTGCTTTTATTACAGCCTAACTATTCTATCAATCTAGCTTGAATCGTCAGTGAGAATCTCAGTAAAATAAAGCCTTGAAGAAGATGAAGCTATTAGGTTGGTGGCTGATGCTTGTGGGCACACTCCGATTAGCTTCGGTTTGGTTCGGATTCTTCGACATATGGGCTCCCAAAATGGCTGTTTTCTCACAGACCGACAGTGAGTGAGCATCCCACCTCTCCCTCTACTCTATGCTTCTCTTAATCCTTTTTCTCATTGTTTTTATGTATCTTCTGATTCGATGCACAGCTTAATTCGTCTAAGATCAGTTTTGTCTTTGGCAAATATGATGAATTTAAGGATTTGGCGCTTCGTCTTCTTCTTTCCATGTCTCCTTCGAAGACTGGCGTTTGTGTTAGCTTGCTCTTGTTGCAAGTTTTCTAACCTCTAGCTAAACTGTCTTTGTGTAATAACTCTGTGCTAAACTTCATAATTTGACTTATCGAGAAAGAAAATGCCGCAGCCCATCTACAATCAAAAAAATTTGGGAGTAGGCCTAATATTATACAACTGGGCTTATGGTTTTGGGCTCTGGTAGGAAAGCCCAATAAGGTACTAACTAAACATAGGGGTGGTAAATAGGTCGGGTTGGGTCATCTTCGGGTTCAACCTGTTTAATAAACGGGTTGAAAACTTCAACCCTAACCTGACATGTTTACTTAAACAGGTTGAAATATCGAACCCAAACCCGACATGCTTTAACCCATATCCAACCCATTAACCCGTTTAAAATAAAAAAAAGTAACAAGAAAATAATTAAATAATCAGAATTAAAAATTAAAATTAAACTAAACAATAAAAAAAAGTAGTTTTTTTTCTAAGAAACAATTAAAGTTCCAAAGAACAAAAGTCACAAACATAATTAAATATCAAGTTATATCATATCATCATCAACTATCAACCTAAGCCATAGATATTTGACTCGAACTTTCAACCATGCTCGCTCACCCTCATCTTCATGACATCTCCGCATAATTCATTGAGAGACCACCGGCGAGGGCTTTGGGATGTGCGATTTGTTAATCAGAATTATGGATTACTAAATGAGCCGAGAATTAATTAAAATCAAATATGTAAATGGGTTAATTGGGTTGATAAATGGGTTGATATCGGGTTGAAAAATCTAACCATAACCTGACCCAATTAATATTTGGGTTGGGTTCGGGTTGACTCAATTACTTAAACAGGTTGAAAATACCAACCCAAACCTGCTATTTTCGGGTGCGGTTCGTGTCAGGTTGGCGGGTCGGGTTAGTTTTTAGCGGCGCTAACTAAACACCATTGAAGTCCTTCCTGACTAGGAAGAGTAGTGCAGTAGTAGTTAAAAGAGTTAAGACTTGTTCTAATATTTATTATTATTAATTACGTCATTTATCCACTCGAGGAGAGACAGAGAATAATACGATATATCTTATAATATACGATAACCCATATCAGATCAGATCTGTCATGGCACATTACTACTGTCCTCTCTTCACTCAACTGACAAAAAGTTTTCCTTTCTCTTTATTTATTTTCGAAAAGATGAAGCAATTCTTAGAAAAATCAAATATTATTAACATTATTGAAATCCAAGAATCTCACCTGAGCTCCCTTCGAAAACAAAGGACATGAATTTTTACTTGCATGATATTGAGCCTCAAGGGTTGAAAATGAAGTCTCCACATTTGCATTTCCAAGACATGGGCTTGTAGTTCGAGGCTTCATCATCACCTCTCGAATATGACGTAAATATACGTTTTCCACTTGTAATAATCATTTCTTGCCTTGGTGAAATTGGAACTTGAACAGCCTCGCACAACGGTCGCAATTCTCGCACCTTGCTTCTGTCGCATCTTGGAGGCCTCGATCCTAATGGAAGCCTCATGCTTAAACCCTTCTCTTCGTATTCAAATTCCTTCTGCATGCACATCATGAATATAAATAATAAATCGAAATAGACGATGTTACTTTAGAGTTGAAATTTTTAATAAACTTACGGAAGTAGCATTAGGGAGGGTTGGACCTTGCCTGCCTGATAGAGACATAGAGAAAAAAATAAAAATATTAGTGAATTAATATTCTTGCTATTTAGCTTTGTGATGCAAATTGAACGTTTATAATTTCTGGGCTTTTCTTAAAAGATAAAAAAATATAAAATAAAATGAAAAAAATCATACCATGAACGACCATGAAGACGAGAGGTTTTGAGCTTGCCATGATCAAGAATAGAAGATGTGCTTGCAGCAATCGGCTTCTTTGTAGTGTTATATGGTGTAAAAAGCTCTTGCAAGCCATTGGATTGAACTTGTGAGGAAGAGAATGTAGATGTACTTAAGGTAGAGATAATAGCAAACGAGGAAGTGAAGACTTAAATAATAATCATATTAGTTTTCTCCGTTGAAAAACTCTTATTTAGTTACTGCAACACACATTCGAAACAGTAGTAATATGACAATGATTGAAGTTGCGAGACAAAGGTCAAAAAAAAGTAATACAAGAAAGATGTAATAATATAGAGAAAAGCACTTGACAAATGCCCACGGAAAGGGAAAAGACAAAATAGGGCTGGAGAAGAAGAAAAGAAAAAGTTCTCTCTGTCTGTATGCAACTGTAAGACAGCTGCAATTGGCAGAAAAAGTATAATAGAATTTTTATTTTTAATGACACGGAATTATGTGTTAACCAATTACAGAACTATTCTTATCCTTATCAAACTACTCTTACATGATGAGAATATATTATCATTATTTATTTAGAGAAAAGCACAATTATCAAACGTCGTTTCATTTTTACTGGATTTCCAACTATTCATTCTATCCCTACACAATCTGTTCTTGCAAGCATGTAATAAAAAAATATAAATATTTACAATTTAATATGTAGATTAGCATCAAAATTAAGACTAAACCAACTGTAAATGTAGTTCCCTAGACAAGTTATAGGGCTAGGGAAGATGAGAAGGGGAGCTCAGAAGTAGACGTGGAGTGTATTATGCAAATATATCTAAATAAAAGTGATGGTGACGATGTCTATAGCAATAATTTATTCTTTTTTTTTTATATATATATAGCTCGATTAATATAATTTATGTGTGACATAAAATCATCAACATGCAACAGCTGTGCTACAATTTTCAAAAGCAAAAAGGTAGCCCAATGCATCGTGCAACAAAACAAGCAATGCGTGTGGGAGATTATTAGTTGATGTCACAAATGATACATAGTATACAACTTTAATTCAATATTGTCTGAAAAATATTCGTAGGGACTGACCGACTGACTAACTTCCATTTGATTCCAAGAAATAGGCCAAATATTGTATTATCCTTCAGCAGCTTTTTATAGGAAACAAAAGCCTGGTGATGAGTACGATTCTCTCTTTATTACAACATAATATTAATATAGCATTTGAATTATTATAAATCAATGTCCTAAATTAGTATTATGCTGATGTTACATAAATTAAAGGGAAAATCTTGCCTCTTGCATGGCAATGGCAATGGCAATGGTGGTTATTGGAGATATTAGATCAAGAAGAATATATATGGTTTTATTCAAAGAGTATCCATGAATATGGCCTAATAATTAAAATCGATGATTGTAAAGCTCTCTAATATTCATAGGAAAACAATAGCTTTCATCTTCTCCTTCACCATTCAACAGCTTCTCCGCCACAAGCAGGTTAGCAGCCTCCGTCGGATGATAAGCATCCCAAAAAACGTACTTATCCCGCCGATCGCACAAGGCGCTGCTCGCCCTCTCATCTCTATAGCAGAACAATGGCGGAAAATATCCTCCACAGCACGGCCCATCGCCATTCTCGAATCCGTAGTTGCTGTAATGGAGCACGATGTCCTTAAAAGCATCGTAAACATTGGCGTAGACGAAGATGGCCTTATCGCTCGTCATTCCTTCGATCTCAGCCCTCAGTTTCTGGTTGTATCCCTCGACAAACTCGTCGACCGTTTCGACGAGGAGATTCGCAGCCCTGACGAAGGGGATGAATCCTAGCGGGCCGATGTTGCTCACGACGAACTTTCGAGCACCTAATTCTTGCAACCTCTGCAGCACAAATAGCAGTTCATCAATGCAATGTAGCATCATAAAGGCAATGAATAAACTGATAAAAGGTGCTGCCTTTACCTTTAGCTGCAGAGTCAAATTCGAAACCATGAAACCTTGGTAGGCGCTGGGCGAGACGAACAAACTCGCGGGCTGTTGGAAGTAGTTGATAACGTCGTTCGATCCTATCGTTACGGAGAAAATAGCATCGCCTAAGATGGTGTTTGTGTTGTTCTCTCCCACGGCATTCGCCATGTACTCTCTTGTCTTCTCGAAGTTCTTGATTTGCTGTCTTAATGGCACTCTCTCAATCTGTCGTTGTGGGGGAAATAACTCATCATCATCTTCATTACATTTATAGTCTATTGTAATAAACAGAATAAGCCTCCTTACGAAGAGATATCCAGTCCCATCTAATATTCCAGAAGCGCCAGAAGCATAGTTCACGCCAATGTCGAAGGCGCTGGCCGCTGCATTAGGGCCGAGATAAGGCGGAGGATATGACTTGGCTCCGAGAGCTTCAGCTAGTTATTTCAGAATTAATGATCAGTTAATCAAACAAGAAAGCAGATTGAATCTTTTGTATTGGGAAGGTCTATTGTTTACCTACAATGTCTGCTATGGTGCGGCCATTGGTGAATCGGCCGGTCGGTTTGCCCGCCGAAGGAGCGAAATCGATGCCGTAAGGAGGGGAATCGGCCTTGGACAAGGTGAACAAGTAGTTATTGTTCCCCGAGTCGACGAGCGAATCTCCGAAGAGAAATGTAGTGAAGCATAAGCCATGGAAAACATATGAATTCATAAGGTGTAAAGACATTAGTATTGAAGATTTGGAAGGTTTTAGAGCAACCATTTCAGTTTTTTTTTTTTTTTTTTCTTTTCAAATTCTTGCCAATTCAATTAGTGGGATTTATTCAAGAAAGAAAAAAACCCCAATCTGCATTTTTTGCATGACATTCTTGGTGTGAAATATCCATGACTCAACAGCAGTTTTCTTGGTTAGTTACTCTTTCACTCATGGCCATGTCTTAATGCCATGATTAGTTAGTACTTCTCCCTTGTTCTTAGTTTGTACTTCTTGTCATAATTCTCTCTTCACTATTAAACAAGTCCGATAGATATCACACCAGTCAGTATCTGTCCAGTAAGGATCTAAATTCCATCCAAAGCCTCTCTCCCTTTAATTCAAAACAGTTGTTACGAACATGAATCTGCATTTATGATCTCCCACAGTCACGACATTGTCGAGAGAGAGAGAGATGGGACGCTTGTGGCTTAGATGAAAACTGCAGTAAATGCGAGGCAGGTTTTTGTTTGAATATTTGATCGCCTCTTCATTTATTGCAATAGATTCATGAGTCCCACTTTGTCAGTCATGTCATACATACGATGTCCATTGCTACCTACCGTGACTGTAATGAGATGAAAAAAAAAGGAACAGAAATTGATAATTGCTCTGAGGATTCTGTTTGTTCTTGCTATGCAATGCAACCTAACTGCTTAGGAAAGAAATGGAAACGGTGGATAAATGTGTTTAGTGGGCTTTCTTCGTAGAGAGCTCACACGGAAACACATTGTCTGAAATTTTTAGCAAAGATCTTAAATGGGAAAACTTGCTGTACTGAAAAAAAATAAAATAAAAAAAAATCTCGTCTTTAACTGTGTAAGACATTGAAGAGTGAAGAATTCTTGAGCAAGACTTGTAATTTTCTTAGAAAGGAGGTTCCTTCCAACTACCACCAACCTTCCGTTTTTTCTTGTTTAATTAGCAAACCCTTTTTAATGTCCCCATTGAATTCGATTTATCTGCTAACTGTGCTCTCTGTGTGTGTGCGTCTGTCTGCGTGGATCATAAACGCGCCTCTCTTTATTACCTCTCCCTCTCTATAGAAAATATCCATTTTTTTTCTTTTTTTCACTTCTTACTTTTCACTCCAATGTGAGTCTGCGTCATTTTTTCTTCAGTCCCACTTGCTTATATAGCTGAAATGGGACTTCTTTCTTCACCTTCATAGCAGCATTGTGACCCAAGAACAACGGAAAAGAAAGATCAAACATAAAAAAAAAAATTATTCATATATGATTCACTGCTCTGTTTTTTTTCTCTTCCTTTCTTCCTTAAAAATGGCAGTGAACAAGGACTACATTGCAACACTTCTGAAGATGGCGGGAACCTTTCTGAACCAAATACTAAGCTTCATCGTCTTCGCATTGCTGGATTTAACGGACTTCATCTTGTGCTACGTCTACAAGGCCGTGGATTTCTTCGTCGAAGCAGAGTGGAAGCCCTGCTATTGCTCCGCCGCAAAAGAAGCGATAACAGCCAGCGGCGGGGAGATACTAGTCTCCGAGCCCGGCGAGTCCAGGGTGGTTCGCCTCACCTGCAGCAAGCTGCACCTGGAAGAGATCTCCGACACGCTCTACGCCCGCCCCTCGCTCGTCTCTGAGGTCTCGGCCAAGTCCATGATCTTAAGCTCTACGTCAAACAGAGGAGGCGCACTGAGGAGGAGAAAGACTAGGAACAGCGGCGTTCGACCGCCGGGTGGTTTCACCGTCGATTCTACGATCGTCGAGATGCTCCGGGGAAGGCTCGAAGGGCTTCGGAAGCTCCCCGTCCCGAGGTGGTCGGACTGCGACTGCGCCACCTGCACTTGCTGGACGGCTAAGGAGACGCTCTTCGTCAAAGCCGGCGGCGCCGTTGGTCATAACGGCGAAGAAGACGTTCTCTTCATCCACGGATTCATATCGTCGTCGGCGTTCTGGACGGAGACGCTGTACCCGAATTTCTCGAAGCGGGCCAAGTCCAAGTACAGATTCTTCGCCGTGGATCTTCTCGGGTTCGGTCGGAGCCCCAAGCCAACCGACTCGCTGTACACACTGAGGGAGCATTTGGATATGATCGAGAGGTCCGTTATCGAGCCGTACAAGGTCAAGTCCTTCCACATCGTGGCTCATTCATTGGGCTGCATCTTGGCCCTGGCTCTAGCGGCCAAGCACCCTGGCTCGGTCAAGTCGTTGACCCTTCTTGCGCCGGTGAGTGACTCAATGACCTATGTTTGCATTAAATTTTTGGTCAAAGAGGTGGTGAGTGGTGACGCATGCATTAAATATAACACAGGCGGTTGAAGTAATAATTATTGCAGAATATGATCATCATTGTTTTCAGATCTTGTCTTATATCATATTGATTATTATCATCATTTGAATAATAATCGATGAAAATGAAATAAATATGAAGTAAATATAGTTTGGGAATATTAGAATTTGAGGTTGTTTATGACAGTGTGGTGTACCAAATTACTTTGGTATGTAACTTCATTTATGATGATGTGTTGCTTGTAGGGGTATTTTATTTTATATATATATATTGCTCCCCTCACATTCTAGATTGACATATTTTTAATTATATATATTTTTGCTCTAAATGATGATTTTATTTTATACGACGATTTTTTCTTTTAATGTTGTTGTGTCCATATACATGACCTCTTACACTCAACTCTCAACAAGGTTTTAAGATTTTCATATTTTTTATTTTATATATTTTGCTCCCTGGCATCTAAACTAATTTCATATTTAAATTATATATATATATATATCTCGTATATCTAAGCTGATTTTTTTATTATCTTAAATGTTAGATTTTTTTTCTTTATACTTGAGAATTCGTCCTCACGAATTCTTGATATTATTATAATATTTTATATTTCAAATTGATATAAATTACCCCACACATTTAGACAAATTTTCATATTTTAATTTTGTATATATTTAATTCTTTTCCCTCTTGACAAGGCTAATTTCTTTTCTTATTTAGCCCTTTTGAGAATTTATATTCATAACTTTTTGACCAAAGTTATAATACTATGTTAAATGAACACTATCTAAAAGTTTTATCTTAGTTTTGAATTTTGATGCATACATGCTTTATGTAAATTTAATATATTTGACGTCAATAATTATTACATCACATTTGGATTTTATGTATTAATCGACGTAAAATTAAGTAAAAAAAAAAAAACAATAAATTGGGTTGCATTGCATGCAGCCATATTTCCCAACACCCAAAGGACAACAAGCCACGCAGTACATGATGAGGAGGGTTGCTCCGCGGCGCGTGTGGCCACTCATAGGATTCGGCGCGTCGCTAGCATGCTGGTACGAGCACATCAGCCGCACCATCTGCCTCCTCATATGCAAGAACCACCGTATATGGGAGTTCCTCGCCAGGCTCATTACAAGAAATAGGTAATAATAATTACTGCTTAATGACGATCTAAACTTTAAAAACCATTCAACTCAATTGCTAATTACTAATAATCTTATATAAGGATGAGGACGTATTTGATGGAGGGCTTCTTCTTACACACACACAACGCCGCGTGGCACACACTGCACAACGTCATGTGTGGGACTGCTGAGAAGGTAGAAGGGTACTTGGACGATCTTAAAAACCTAGGAAAATGCGAAGTCACTGTGTTTCATGGTAAGGACGATGAGCTTATACCAGTGGAGTGCAGCTACAACGTGAAGTCGAGGATTCCTCGGGCCCATGTTAAGGTTTTTGAGAAGAAAGATCACATCACCATTGTCGTGGGGAGGCAGAAGTCGTTTGCTAGAGAACTTGAGGTTATTTGGAGGAATGCAAGTGATTAGTATATTAGATTATTGGAAATATATATATATAATAATAATAATATACATGTGATGTAACTCCTCCATCTATCTCTATAATATCAAATATGAATAATGCTTCTTTATATATGGATCGAGAACGCGATGTGTGACTCCCATAATTTGGTTCTTTTCAATTATGCAAAAAAAAAAAAAAAAAAAAACTTTTATCAATAAATAGATTTAAATGTATAATCATTAATAAAACAATTTTGTAGAGATTAACCATGACTTTTTAAGCAGTGAGGCCTTCACCTAGTGGTCAATGAGGATGCCTTAAGGATTTGTGGGTTAGGTCGTGGGGATCGAATTCTCCCTCCCACTATTTCTTGAGTAGTCCCCATGGGATTTAATTCCCATGTCTATCGTTGTCAGATGGGTTTGGGACGTATTCATCTGACTTCAGGGATTAGTCCCACCACTGGTGTGTGTGGCGCAATTAAGCCTTCACCAGGTCTGTGTGGCGCAAAGCTCACACCGATATTTAGGGGCTAGTCCATAGCCAGATCGAGTAGGGATACCTCGGGACCGTAAAAAAAAAACCATGACTTTTTATGAGTTATTTTTTGGGTTAATTTTGTATGGATTTGTGTCGTGTTTAGAAACGAAAATATCGAAATTGCCATTATAACCAACGTATAGCATTTGGCTACGTTTTTTAATATTTAGTTTTTCAGACTTGTTTTTTTGGTTGAACAAATAGAACGAACTTGAACAAAGTAGACTAAGTTAAATTCAAAAGAACGAAATTAAAAATCTTGTGATGTGACTAAAAGTTACCAAAAATTGCATATTTTATTAATATTTTTTTTATAATTAAAGACCTATTTTAATAAATTAACCTATTAAAAAACCCAATAATTAAAGAGGCCAAGGCTTTGTGGAGTAAGTGTATTCCAGCATCTCTTTGTTTTATATTGGTTTTAAATAATAATTTATAAATACTTAATTAAACGGTGTTCTAGAATATTATAATGACAATTACATAACCTCAATAAATCATGATTTAATAAGGCCACGCCACGCCCCCCCCTCAAAATCCCTTTCATACCTCAATCATGCATTGGAATGCGTAGTTAAATATACTAATTTTTCAGGATAATAAGTCGAATAAGAAACCATTTGCACTTTTTGCAGCCAACCTTTTGTCTTTATTGTCCTCACCATTTTCTTTAAATAATATATATTTAAATAAATACACACATGACATTGTCAAACTCAAAACCGTGTGAGGCGTCCACAGACCCAACCCAACACCCATTGATTTTCAATAATCTGTCGTCTTCATCTCTACATATATATTATATATACATATATATAATTACATGCGACCACTTCAAACTCAAGACAACCTCAAACAACGCTAACAAAAGATCGATCGAAGAAAGAGATGTGCAAAGGGCTTCAGCAAGACCAGCGAGAACGCTTGAGAATCAAAGCGTTCTACGCCCACTTAGTTTCCTCATCTCCTCCGCCAATCCACGCCGCCTATAATAATAACAAGTTAGCCGATGCCTTGACCCTTCACTACCTCCCTCGAATCAACGGCAGAAGCATCCTTGAGATAGATGGGTCCACAATCCGACCCGACTCGTCCGCCTTCGTCACTCTCCACCGTGTTCTCTCATCTGCTTATTCATCATCAGAAGAAGATGATGATGATGGCGGCGAGGCAAGACTGACCACGGCGACGTACGTCAGCAGAGCGAGGGTGGTGGTCTCCGAAGGGGTGAGGTTCGAGATATACTTGGGCGAGGTGAGAGTGATTAAGGGAGTCTTCAGAAAATTAGAGCGCGGTGGCGGCGAGTGCTGGGAGATGGGCTGTAAGTGGGATGAAGTGGCGGAGGGCGTGAGGAGTGCTGAGGTGGCGGTGGAGGCTCGAGAGGCGGTTGTACGGGAGAAGGTGGTGGCGGAGGAGCGGCGAAGGAGGAGGCGGCGGAGGTGGTGCCGTGAGGAACTGGAGGAGATCCCTGAGGAGCGAGGGGAGGGTTTCGATGGTGTTAGTGATTATGCGGCGTGTACTTGCCGCTGCAATGATGACGATGGTGATGACGTTAATGAAGAAGATGACGATGTGATTGTGGAGATGGCCGGCGGCGTGAGGTGGGCGGTGGACGTGGGTATATGGGTTGCCTGTCTCGGCGTGGGTTACTTAGTTGCAAGAGCTTCTTCTTCTTCTTCTTCCAAGAAGATTTTGAGAAGAATATTCATGTGAATATGATGATATGAAACGGAGATTTATTTGATAATAACAAGATTGCATTTTTTTTTTGTGAAGTATCTATAATTTTTGAAATACATAGTTTGACTGATACCATTTATTCTTTGATAAGTGACAATTTGAATATAACAACTAATTACTATTTTAGCTTTAATTTTATTAATGGAAAAAATTAATTGACAATTTGAAATTAATTGCAATTTTAACTTAATGTTATTATGGAAAATTAATAAATAAAAGTATATATTATTCAAATTAATAAATAGAATTGTATATAATTTGAAATAAATAAAAAGTTAAAATTTACATACTATTTTAAAATCATCTATTTGAAATAATTATCTAAATTTTTTTTATTTCAATGTCTTATTATCTTGTCATTAATACTATTAATGAAAAGAATTAATAGAATTATTTATTATTTGAAATAAACAGAAAACTAATACTTATATATTGAAATCAACTAATTGAGAATTTTTAAAAATTTTACTTCAATGTTTTATTAAGGACATTAAAAATTTGTATATTCTCAATAATCCCACAAACACCTTATATTGAATAAATAATAGATTTTGGGAACTTTTTTTTCTACTGTTAAGAATTAAGATTACATTTCTTTCTTATTTTTTTGGAAAAGTTAAAAAATGGAGATTTATTCTTTTTTAAAATTCGGATTACCTAATATTAAATTCATAATAAGCACGGAACGATTGATCAAGGTGGAAAGTATATAATTGTAGCAACATGAGTAAATGTAGGGAAAGGCTACTTTAAACCTAACCACAATTTTATAATATTATTCTTACCACTATTTGCAATCGTTTTGTCCATAAAATATGAAAATTAGAAAATGAAAATTTCTATTGTAACCCCATTTTCATTGAACCACATTCGGGCACGTGGTTTGTTTATAAATATTTTTATTTTTATTTTTTTCCAAAATGTCATTGAAACAAAAAATAAAATAAAATTCTGGTTGTTTAGTAGTAGAATGAATGAATGCTCCTCTCCTTCGCCAAGAAGAACATTTGGTGAACTATTTACTACCTGCTGTGTGTCTCATCTCAGACATCATTAATCCAAACAAACCCCATTTGAATTATAGTTAAACCTCACAAGTCGCAACTCTCTCAAGCTGTTTTGGGTGTGGAAGAAAGATGACGTCGCTGTCATGCATCGTCCCACGTCAGCAGCTTCTTCACATTACAACTGCAGACCTCTCTGTGTACCTTCGCGAGGGACCCACCTCCTCCCCAAGCTCCTGCGCACTCGGTTGGTGTCTTAATTTCGAGTTTCTGTCTATTTGCTGTTTTTTTTTAAAAAAAAATTGTTTTTTTTAATCGTAAGTCTGAATTAGGTGATGGGTTTTGCTTCACTGCGTGGGTGTTTCTGATGATTTTAATCGGCGGGGGAAATTGATGTCCTAATTTTATTTGTCTGTTCTTGTGTTAGTTCCAAATTTGCTATTTTTGGAATAATATTTCTGCTTGGTAATTGGGTTCATATAATTCTTGATAATCGGAGGCTGGTTTTACCATTGATTCTTGAATTTGAATAATAATTTCACTGAGGAGTTGAATAAGAAAGATTCATTTGTTTATATCTTCATGATTAAGTGGAGGATCAATGGGAATTGCTGTAGTTTCTAGTTTTTAAATGATGTTGAAGATGCATGTTAATTCGCTAAGCAGTGGCAAATGGCAATAGATCCATTCATGCACTACACTACATCTGTCATGACAACTTAGAAGGCTCTGTCTTAAGTTTAGCTGATTCTGTATGTCCTTTTCGCTATCGTGTAATGAGGCGTTTAAACAAACTTAAGATCCTCCTCTCAATCCTTGTCTATGTTGGGTCCTTTATTAATTTCAGTAGTTCCATTATTTCTTCCCTCCTTTTTTCCCTCGTTTTTGCCTTCCAGACCACGGAAGTTCGGGATCAACTGTACTTATGCTGATGGGATTAAGGAGAATTCAAATGCTGGTATGATCGATGTTGTGGCTGATGTGAAGACCGAGCGGGTACTACTTTGGACATAAGTTATTGCAAGTTTTTTTTCTTTTAGCTTGTTGGGAAAAGAAAATGCTGCTTCACTAATTGTAAGAAATAATATTTTGTTACGGTCAGATTGTAGTATTAGGAGGCAGCGGCTTTGTGGGCTCTGCAATATGCAAGGCTGCAACATCAAAGGGCATTGAGGTTATTAGTCTTAGCAGGTGCAAGAATTTCTCTCCATTAAGCTACATCCCTAGTTATTACTCAAAGGGGAATTACATTTTAAATCATACGTCTCCTTTCGCAGTTTGGCTTATTGCTTTCAGATATAGAGCAAATAAGAACCCTTTTCTGCACAGTATTAATCGACATTTTCTGGCTTTTTAACTCTTATTACCAGGTCTGGACGGCCTTCTTACTCGGAACCATGGGTGGATCAAGTTACATGGTTGACTGGTAAGTTTTTCTTGTCTCTGTATCATATGATGTGTATTTAATCCAGCTAAATGACAACATAATTCCCATAACAACTAAAGATACTTTTATGCTCATTTGTAAGATATCAATCAATTTTCACAAACACGCCCTGATCGTAATGACATGCTTCCTTGGCCATTGCAGGGGACGTTTTTTACGCCAACTGGGATGAAGTGCTTGGTGGGGCTACTGCAGTCGTTTCCACACTGGGCGGTTTTGGCAATGAGGAGCAGATGCAAAGGATAAACGGCGAAGCTAACATTGTGTCTGTTAATGCTGCTAAAGAATTCGGTGAGATAAATATGCACTTTTCCTTTCTGTAACTTTCGGGGTTAAGGGCACATTTCTTGATATTCGTATGAATCATCTTCGTGAGTTGTATAATTATGAATCTGTTATTCTTTCTGCAGGGATTCCCAAGTTCATATTGATCTCAGTCCACGATTACAACTTACCGCCTTTTCTACTGACGAACGGTTACTGGACCGGGAAAAGGAAAGCCGAATCTGAAGTCCTGTCCAAATATCCAGCATCAGGTTTGATAATATTTTTCATTACCATCTTCGTCAGAGTTTGCTTTGGTGTAAAGACATGGTTGTTAATATAGAGAGGACTCAATAACCAGACATATTTGATACTCTGACTATGGTCAAGATGAAATGTCTGAAAAATCAGCTCTTGCCTTGCCTGCAGGTGTAGTCTTCCGACCAGCATTTATATACGGGAAAAGAAAGGTAGATGGATTTGAAATCCCACTCGACCTTATTGGAGAACCATTGGAGAAACTTCTGCTTTCCGTGGAAAATTTCACCAAACCTTTGAACTCTCTTCCCGCGTCTGACCTAATTCTCGCACCACCCGTGAGTGTCGACGACCTTGCGTTGGCCGTCGTGAAAGCTGTCACCGATGATGACTTCTTCGGCGTCTTTACGATCGAGCAAATTAGGGAAGCTGCAGCAGCAGTATAGGCGTGAATGCCTTTCCTTTCCTTCTTTCTTTATCTCCTAGTGGATGGATGGTTTGTTGTTGGTTGTTTGAATATCATATCACTATCGCCTTCGAAAATATGAAAATGTATGCCATCTTAGCCATCTTATGATTTATTTTGCAGCAGATTTTAGATTTCAGTTTGTCTCTTGTTTTTCTATTTAAATAAAATAATTACTTGGGACTTTGTGAGTTGTTTAACTGATTTCAGCAGAAACATGAATTAAAGCTCGTCCATACATCTCACAGTTTGGTGTAATAACAGAAAGAAAGAGTCAATCAAAGGAGTCATCATCTCATAGTTTGGTGCAATACTGCATCGAGTTCATTTCTTGTTTGCAGTTGACTGCTGAGAAAGGTACCTGGAAATAAAGAAAATTAGGCTTCAGAGATGACATCTTATTCCATAATCTTTCTATAAAAGTATTACTCACATCAAAGAAAAGGAAGCATATGCTCAAAGTTCATTATTGAGGCAGGCTATATCAGTAATACTCACTTTGCAGTGTAAAATCCCGCAGAATACCAAGCGTTCAAAACCACACTGAGATCGGTGGTGGCATGGCCGCTTTCAGTCGAATGGCCTGTGTCATTTGTTACCTCTTTGCCTTCCCCTGCGATAGGCCAAAAAGCCAGTTGACAATGGTAGTGATAATAGTTGGTGAATAACTTCAAAAGTTCACGAATTCAAATGGATGGCCAAATGTATGATTCCACCATATGAGCTTTATTTTTAAGAAACCTGAAGAATAAAATGTTTAGCCTATTTTTATCAGGAAATCTCATGTGCCATAGATCATGGCCAAATAAAATGCATTCTTTCGAAGGCCGCTTTCAATAGAGCGTCAATCTCATGTACCAACACCACAATCAAAGATCATGAAACATCTGCATATGCATGAATGATAAAATTGACTATAAACATACCATCAATTGGGCGTGTATCAGCATTATCGGAGCTTTTCTTCTTAACTGGCGACAAAGCTCTTCCAGCAGCGACCATTGCTGTCTTAACAAAATCATCTTCGTTGCGAAAATTCCCGTTTTTAGGTATATCATTAGCAGAACACACACAGTCTGAACATGGAACCTGAGACGAATTGCATGGGACAACCCAATTTTGACAGCCATAAGGACAGTAACAAGCAACGGTGTCATAAGCTTGAGGAACAGATGCTTGATAATCTGATTCATGGTAATAATTCCCATATCCATACTGATTAAGTTGCTCAAGGACCTTTTGCCTCTGATCCTCAAGCTCGTAGTATTTATTCAGCAATAAGCTATAATCTTCAGGACCCTTTGCCTCTAATCCATCGATCATATGCTCGTTCCCATTAGAACTCACACTCGGATACTGATTGTTTGTTGAAGGAATGCTACCAATTTGACTATCCAAAGGACCAACTAGTTTTTCAGAAGAACTTTCCATGGCTTGTGAATCACTTGCAGCCTCTTCAAATTCCGAGCTGGCCTCTGGCCTGTAATGAAGATTCTTATTTCCAGCATACATATTCATCAACAAGAATGATGATTTGAAATACGTTTATGCCTTGCGATCGAACTTAAAGATCGTACAACGATAAAGAAAAGAATTGCAATGGCGTAGAAACCATATAACAGTAACAATTACACCGTTTGCGAGCCAAGCTCTCTTCTTCCACAATCTAGGCCTCCTTTTTCCTGAATAGCGACGCCGTCAACAGTTTCTTCTTCAGCAGCACCATGCGCCGACTGCAATGGATAGTTCAAAATTGAAATAACGAAACGATCATGGCTAATCAACACAAGCAAACGCACGCTGTAGAAAGAGAAATACGCTGCCTTGTATGAGGAGATGGCACGGTGGAAGGCTTCTACGAGGGCAGAATCATCCCAGAGTTCTCCTTCTTTCCCCATCCCTCCGCTCCGCCGTGTCCTTTCTCGGCGTAGTTTGGTTAGCTAAACCCAAACCTAGCGGTTTAATTTATTCGTTAATATTAAAAAACAAAAATAAATTATTGATCTAATAATAGTAAGTTTTTTTTTTTAATTAGAATAAAAAACCTAACCAAAAGTGATTTTTATAGCCATCTTAGTTTAACTTTCTCCGCCGCATTGGTGTTGCAGTCGCTTCTCTTCTCCGCCGTAAATACGTCTTTCACCGCCGTCAATCGTTGTTCTACGCATCGAGATTCGTCGTTTTCCTTTTAACTAAGGTGAAGAATAGAGAGATTGTTGTTTGCTTAGACCTAATCACGTGGTAAGATTCGGCGGTGAGGGTTAGAGCAAACGCTAATAAAAAGGGAAATTGTATGGCTGCTGATGGTGGTGGCGGTGGTGGTGTGCCGGAGATATCTGGGGAGTTGCTGGATAATATAATAAGTCGTCTTTTGGAGTTCCGAGCGGCCAGGACTGTGCGCCAGGTGCAGCTGTCTGAGAACGAGATCCGAATGCTATGTACCACTTCGAGAGAAATATTTCTTTCTCAGCCTAATCTCTTGGAGCTTGAGGCTCCTATTAAGATCTGCGGTAATTTTTTTTCTATTCTGTTACCTTTTATTTTTTCTTCATTCGTTGATATTGTGGAAAAATTAGGCTATGGAGATACTGTGGGAAGTTCTTCTCATATAATGGGAATAATTTGTGGTCATTTGTGCTTCTCTATGTATTGATTGTTTGTTGTATCTGAAAAAGAAGATTTGAGTTGTTGATGGACTGCAAAAGTATTTGAATAATTCGCCCAGTTTGAGGATTTCGGTGGAGAAAGCGATTGGCTGCATTGACGCCAGACGTCATACTAGTTTCGCTCGAAACGTAGAACATGTTTATTTAAATACTATTCATGTATCTTAGCAGAAATAGAACATGCAGATATTTTCTTGATTTTGTTGATGGTGGACGGTTCTGACTTGTGTTTGTAGGTGACATTCATGGGCAATACGGAGATTTGCTAAGGCTTTTCGAATACGGTGGATTCCCGCCAGAGGCCAACTACTTGTTCTTGGGCGATTACGTGGATCGTGGAAAGCACAGTTTAGAAACAATCTGTCTTCTGCTCGCTTACAAGATCAAATACCCCGAGAACTTCTTTCTCCTGAGAGGAAACCACGAATGTGCTTCCATAAACAGGATATACGGATTCTACGACGAATGCAAACGGAGATTCAACGTTAGGCTGTGGAAAACCTTCACAGAGTGCTTCAACTGCCTCCCCGTGGCAGCTCTCATCGACGATAAGATACTCTGCATGCACGGTGGCCTCTCTCCCGAACTAACCAACTTGGATCAGATTAGGAATTCACCCCGGCCAGCTGACGTTCCCGACGCGGGCCTCCTCTGCGATCTTCTGTGGTCTGATCCCAGCCGGGATGTTAAAGGTTGGGGCATGAACGATAGGGGGGTCTCTTACACGTTCGGCCCAGACATGGTTGCTGATTTCTTAATGAAACACGACATGGACCTTGTCTGCCGTGCTCATCAGGTGCTCTGCTTTATCTCTCTCTCTCTCTTGCTTGGTTTGACTCTACTGTGATGCTCCTTTCTCTTCTGCCGCCTGATTTGGCTTTACCCTTTGCAGGTCGTGGAGGATGGGTATGAATTTTTTGCCGATAGGCAGCTAGTGACTGTATTTTCTGCTCCGAATTACTGCGGGGAGTTCGATAATGCTGGTGCTATGATGAGCGTCGATGAGAGTTTGATGTGTTCGTTTCAAATACTGAAACCGACTGATAAAAAGAGGTTCTTGTGAGACAGTTTTCCGATTGTGGTGCTGAGTTCTGAACCGATGAGGTTGCGGGAGGCTATTGCAAGGGTAGGGTGTTAAACGGTGCTCGTGGTTGTCGGGCCTGAGGGCCGTTTTGGTCATTTTACGACACATTTCGGTGACAATTTATTGTATTCTGGCTGTTTTGAGTACTTTTGGTACTTATGTATCGAATTTGCAATCGCCAGGTTGTTTGCTTGCCTTATTCTACATTTGATTAGCGTAACTAATTGATCTCTGAATACAAAGCAAATTAAGGTGATTGTAGTAATAGAAAGGAAACATTGTAAAAATATTAACTTGCTGAACCAAATTTTTCTTTATATTAGTTACTGACAAATCGCCATTTTTTTCAATTATTAATTGTTTAATTTTCCCTCATCGTTTCAGAAACAAAAAAAAAATGTTTAATTTTCCGTCATTCCTAAGTCGGAAATTTTCATTTTCAGGCGTCCTACCAAAAGACATCGCCGTAGTATTTATTTATCGGCCGTTGTCCCACCGCTAACCAAATCTCTCTCTCTCTCTCTCACACACACACACACACACACACACACGAACACGAGCAATAGCTTATAACGAGATGCAATAATAGAGTGTACGAGCCAACGAAGGGAATATGGAAGGTCGTCACGCATCTCTTGGACGGCGAATGGTAATCGTAGATTCATCTCTATTTTAAGTTTCATCACAGTTGGCGGAGTTTGCAGCTTTGTTGTTGCGCATTCTGTTTGATCGATCTTCGATAAAAAAAAGTGTTCGTGGAAACAGCTGGAAGAAATTCGACAGAAGCGAGCGGCGGAAAGGCTCAGCAAAGTTTCGTCTGGACCTGATCTGGCTAGACCTCCATCTTCCGGTACCTAAGTTTATTTTAGGACTCATGATATTTATCAGAAGCTTATTTCTCCTTGTGGTTAGCTTTTTGTTTTTTGATCTTTTGGTCTTTTCGTGATAGATGGTGTGGGGATTAAAAAATCGGAGAGCACGAATCGTCTTACCGAGGTCATGACGGATTGAATTCAATTTTTCCACT
The DNA here is from genome assembly GCA_028392965.1 of Lindernia subracemosa. Lineage (NCBI taxonomy): Eukaryota > Viridiplantae > Streptophyta > Magnoliopsida > Lamiales > Linderniaceae > Vandellia > Vandellia subracemosa. The sequence continues at coordinate 1,622,876 of JAQPCC010000046.1, forward strand.
ACCCATAATATATGAATATGCTGAATGTTTTTTGCTTAGTTCGATCGCTAATGCAACATGATATAGATTTTGCGTATATGTTACAGAATGATATCGGCAGCTTGGTATCACAATTAAAGGACCTACAGCAAAGGAATGCAGAGCTTGACAAAACTAACAAGAATTTATACTCGGCGGTAAATTAATCTTGAAGTTTTATGAATTTTTAATGCTGAGATGTAAATAAGAAACCTAAAATTTCATCTTTTCAATCCTTTAACACATTGATGATTCGCGTCGCATTCTATTCATCAGCTTCAGGAGAAGGGAATTGAGAACAAGACGCTTCAGGAACGACTCGGTGATTTGGTAACTGTTTACACTATCTTATTGAATATAGTTCACATTTGAGTTATTGGGGCATCGTTTCCTATTCAATGGTTTTAAAGCTGGGAAAACTTGGTCGGAATCAGATTCTTCTTGTTGTTCTTTTTTATATTACTTTATAATGCATACTGTAGTTTCGCACGTGCCTGCAGTGGACTTGCAGTTCTTTCTATATTTAGGGAATTTCGTTTTGTTTCTTGTTTGCATCTGCAGGAGCAGAACACTGTTCCTTCTCTGAGGAAAGCTCTCAGGGATGTTGCAATGGAAAAGGATGCTGCAGTTGTTGCTAGGGTATTAAACCTTACCGTACCATTAGTAACTGCATATTGCTTGTGGAATTTTTTGACAAATTCTGACCTTACTCTTTGGTGTATAGGAGGATCTTTCTGCACAGCTTCGCACACTTAAAAAACGCATGAAAGAGGCAGAAGAAGAGCAGTACAGAGTGAGCAAGCAGTTCAAATAACTAATGATCAAGTAAAATGTGCAAATGCTTCTTTTTGTAATCTTATAGCGATCATTGCATTAGGCCGAGGAGGATGCAGCTGCATTAAGAGCCGAATTGAATTCTTTGCTGCAGCAGAAAACGCTTCATCCTCATGATGAAACTAGTGCGACAGGCTATCCAATCGAACAAATACTGTTAATGGAAAAAGAATTGTCTGATTTGAGATACAAGCTCGAGGTAGTACCTGTGGTAGTGTATGTATGTGCTGTCTCAATTTGAACTACTAAAGCCACACGTTCCTATTGAAATTTACAGAACGAGTCAAGGCTGAGACAGCAGGAGCGTGAATCTTTATCAGAGGAGCAAGCTCGTACATCAGCCCTTATTTCCCAGAACAGAGAGTTGGAGGAGAAACTCACTTCCATAACTAAAGAGGCTTCAGGTATCACCAAATTTATTTAGAACCTGGGTCATGATTCAGTAACGGAATTTGTTCCAGACATGATTTGGGTGGTCTATTTCCTCTCACCATTAAGGGCTGTTAATTTTCCTCTGCTTTGGCTAGCAATCTCTCTCTCTCTCTCTCTCTCTCTCACACACACACACACACACGCACACACACGCAAGTATAATTTATGGAACATTTTTAGCTTTTCCTTTTCCTATCGTGATTTCTTTATTGAATTATGAATGGCTTGTGCATGTTAGTGAACTGAACATAGAGGTCTCCAACAAAGTTACTTTATTATACATTTTTTCACTTCCCATATTTGCTTTGGGTCTGATCGTTCTCAGTCTTGCGTCGTGAACCTTTTCTTTGTATGAGATCTTTTCATGCCTATAAATTTTGATGCAGATGCTGTAACACAACATGCAAACCCGAAGACATTCTCACTGGTAAGAATTGTTTTGACTCAATCACATGTGTATCCTTGTCTTATTCAAAATTCTACACGGTAAGTGTGAAGCAATAGATGTGTAGGAAATAATAGTGTGTTACTAGCATAAAATTATCCAGTTTCATGTATTTTTACAACATTGCATGGTTAGTCTTGAGAATTTCAATTGGTTGGTGACTCACCAAAATTCCTATGATTCATACGTGCTTGTATCCATGTATTAGGAAGATAAGGAGAGACTTCAGAAGCAATTGCATGATATGGTGTCTGCCATTGAAAGATTAGAAAGTAGCAGGCAGAAACTTTTGATGGAGGTACCTGTTCATGTTTTAGCTCGTCACGTGAGGACTGGAACTCACTGTCCTGACTCTTTATACACAGATTGATTCTCAGTCATCAGAGATTGAAAGGCTTTTTGAAGAAAATTCAAGTCTATCGACTGCCTATCAAGAATCGCTGGGATTGGTGGCCTACTGGGAGAATCAGGTCGGTAGTTGTTAATTGGTATTACAAAGTATATAAATCATATAACGTAGTAAAATGTCATATCTTGCATGTTTCAGTGAGTGTATACTGATAAAAGGGTTGGTTTAGTTTGCTGAATATCAATCATCATCGTAAGTTTACCATTTAAATAACCACTCAAATTTTGATCTCGAGTACGCAGTTCTCCTAATTCTTAAGTATCATCTAATAGAGCATTCACTGTGCTTCTAGTGCCTGTTAAAATAACTCAACGATCCTTGGTGTTTGAGTTTTATGTTCCATGTATTAAATGATCTCTCCTTTCGTCTACAACAACTTGCTTAATGTATATTTCATGCAGGTCAAAAACTGTTTACAGCAAAACGAGGACCTCCGTGGCATGCTTGATAGGTTACGTAGGCAAAATGCCAGCATAACAAATGATACTGCTTCCCAAGCACCATCTCTTTCTGGTCTAGATGATAGCAGAAGTGAATCACAGTCGGGGGCTGAATTATATTCCATTAAGGTGTGCACTTCTCTAAGTTAATGATGATTGATAATACATCTGCATTATTTTGCGATATAACGAAGAACCCCAGTTGCTAGTGTCTGGTCTGAATCATTCAAACACTTTGTTGTATCAATTGCAATTCTCTGTTTACCCACCCACCAATGCATGCATGCAGGCACAACTAGCCGACGAACAGAGCAGGGCAGATTCTCTGTCTGCTGAGGTGTTGAAGCTCTCAGTACATCTTCAGCAAGTTACACAAGCTTATAATAACCTTTCACGCCTGTACGTTTTGTCTTCTTTTACATTTTGCTTCCGTTCATTCCGTCCTTTTTATGTCTGTCTTTTAGTCTCCTCAATGTTATGTTACAATAAATCATTGCAGATATAAACCAGTTTTACGGAATATTGAGACTAGTCTTTACAAGATGAAGCAGGATCATACCTCACTGGCTGTGCTCTAAACATACAACTCTCAATTTTTTTCCCAATGCCTTTTTTTTTTTATTTGTGTGTACTAAGAAGTACTAGTTTATGCACACACTCAATGCGTGTGTTACAATATATAAATATATAATATTACTTTATATTTTAAATTATCAATAAGTCAAAATTTTTAATGAAAATTTTGTATTTGTGATGATATATAAAACCTGAAGGTAAAATGTTAATTAATCAATTAAAATAAATAAAAAATTTTGAAGGACAAAATAGTAATATCTTACAAAAGTAATGTGCATTTAATGATATGATATGATGTGGATTTTTAATAGAATAATTTTTTTAATTATTAATTTTAGTAAAAAATTTGATTGGTTAATAAGCGTGGGTCTCTCCAATAATATAATAGAAAGATATTTAGTTTTCTACTACTTCCTATGGTTTCAAAACCAGGCCCCACTTGTTTATGAGATTGGTTTGGGTAAATGAGCTTTATTTGGGCCTATTAAACGACAAGGCTTTTTAGTGGACACTGACTGTATGTAATACATTTGGACGCAATCCTAAAAAATGAACTCATTTTTTGAGAAACAACTCTAAATATATATTCTAATAGTTGAAGTGAAATATATTTGCATGTTGTAATGTAAATAAAGATGAATGAATTGAATGCATGTGCCAGGCAAGGCACCTACCAACACTATTACTTACCCTATCGATCGGCATGTGCCACTGGACACGGCACAACAAAGCTAAAAGCAAGCAACTAATTCAAAAAAGCCTATCTATCTTTCTATCTTATTATAATGTATGTAATAAAAATAATTAAATAAAAAAAGAAATTCACAAGCAGCTTCTAAGGCCTTGACACGTGGAATGAGGGGACACCTTTTCCTACTTACCATGTGCTGCGGCTCAACACGACAAAACTTTCAGTTTCAACGATCATATTGTTTAGGAGAGAACGACGTCGTATCCATTATTTGGTGAAAATATAAGTGATAAAATAGTCTCGAATGATGCAATTCGTCCAATCCAACCAACTGAGAATAATAATAATAATGTTATATTTTCGTTTTCCATGCCTCAAAACACGGTTTTGGTAATAATGAAATGATTCAGGAAAATAGGATGATAGTATAGCAGGCAGTTAAAGTCGTTAACCGTTAGGAAGAGTGAAAAATGTGAAACGGTCTCTACTTTATGAGGCAAGTCGCTTCAATTGCTTGAGTTGAGATGAAGAATCTAATCTTTAATCGAGTAGCATAGCATAGCATAGCATAGCAGCTCTCCTTTAAGATCATGGCTATGGCCCTATTCTACTACTACTACTATGGTATGGTAGGTAGGTACTAATCTCTAGCTAGGGCTCATAAAGAAATAATATAAATCATGTTGTCGATTTTCCGATTATTAATTATATATTTATATATATAATCTTTGTTCAACGATACATTTATTTTATAGCGATAGATTATATTTTATTTATTTATTTTAATTTTCCATCGTCACTAATCAATGTCGAATAATAATAATAATTAGTTTTAAAGAGAAGAGAGGACAATGATATGATATGATTTGAACACACAAATAATGAGTGTTTTTTGATGCGGAATAGTAACAACTTTTGACTATTACCCTAATGCAATTATTCAAAGGTATGAGAGCCATGTTTTAGTTGTCGATGGTAGGGTTTTATGAATATAATAATAACAATATTAATAGATAAATAAATAAATAATACTGTATATTTAAAAGTATATTCATTAATAATATTCCGGGAATACCTAGGAAGTCACGAATATAATATCTGTACATATATATATATATATATATATATATATATGGATGACACCCCAAATCATCATGTGTACATGCGTATGAATTTGTTTTTTATGCGACGCATATTCTAATAATCTACATGCTAGCTAGATACAATGTACTAAATGAATGTGGTTTGTCGTATTATTTAAATATGATAGATTTGTCTTCACATGAATATAGATAAATAAATCCAATATATATATATATATATATAGAAAAATACAGGCTTTTTGTCTTGCTTCTACCGTTAATCATAAAATTATTTTTATTTACAAAATATATATAGCTTGTAAGTGTAACCAAATAAAAAAAATGATATTGTTTCAATTGCATTTATTTAATATTACGAAATATAAGCAAACTCATTGAGAAAATATCAAGGTCTAACTAGCTTGAAATATGTAACGAATAATTAAATCGTTCAATATTTGTGACTTTAAATAAATAAATACAATACAGGAAGCGGCTGATGCATATGAATCGATCTAAAAACTATTACATATAGGAGGAAGCGGCTTGTCGGAGATTAAAATATAATCATATAATATGATTCTATAATTTATCCATTAATTAAAAATTAAAAAAAATCGTCGAGCATGTTCATTTTGTTTGTTCTTTGGTCCTTCAATTATATTTAATATATATGTTCATACATATAATGTATATATGATAAATGATAAACATGTCTTGAAGAGTTCATGTTATTTACTATGATAACCCTATATGATACATATTAGTGAAAAAATATTTATATATATAACGATAATGAAAAAGTAATAACATAATTATGTTCCTTGCCCTTTTTAACCAACGAAAACGCGTAACTAACAGCTTGCTTTTCCACTGCTCTGAGCAGAAACGAAGGCCATCATTAGGGGAATTATTAAGGAAAATCTATCTGGATATTCAGAAACATTTTTTGACTATAGAAAAACATTGAAATAAATTCAACTCGTAACATACAAGTCTATATAACAATATTAATATCATTAATATCTTCCCAACTCAATTTTAATTCTAGTCAACTCGATTTATATGGTATTTCGAAACCAAAACTCATTAATTATTTTATAAGCAATTAATCCATCAACCAAGATAATATTTTCTATATTTTCACCTAGAGTTAGTTTAAAAATATGAAATATGAATTCTATAACAATATATTAAAAGAGGGGCTGTTGAGTAGATCCAATTTTTTAGTTGGAAAGTCTTCTAGATTCCATATCAATCTCATTTTTCCCTCATAATGAGTTTTAATGGGAATTAAATTCTTACATTTATTTAGATGATGATCCTTTTGTCGTTATACTAACCACTCCTCTCTCTATATAATAACATGCTCTTCTTCCTTAAACACTCCCTTCCCTTATCAATTGTATGAATAAGCTATATGGGAGAAATGGCAGCTTTATGGTGTTATGAAGAGGTATGTATACTTCAATTCAACTTAGGGTTTTATAACCATCATATATCATCAAATTATTACACTTTAAAATAGGCGCATTACATCTTCCTAATACATTCATTACCATTTGTTTCATAACACTATGATCATCATCATCACAGCCCAGAGACATGGATCAACTTGGCAAGAAGCTCCTATCGACGACCCTCGAGCTCGAGAGGGTGAGATCGGAAGCCCGAGAGGAGATGAAGAAGAGCAAGGAATACGTTAACCAACTGATACAACTCGTCAAGTTCGCCGTGCAAGAGAGAGATGAAGCCATAGAACAGCTCAAGAAGTTTCTAAGCAAAACGACGGACGACGCCATCATGCCTTCATTACATAGCAACGTCGAAAGCTTCGGCAAGATCCCTCATTTCGATGCTCACGGCAACGACGACGACAGTAGTGTCGTAAAAAGTGGCATCCCAAGAGCAAACTCGAGTGTCACCGAATCAAACAGCTTGTCTGAAACTTACAACTACCGCTCGCATGTCTCTTCCCCTGCGGTGGAGACATTCTTCGAAACGGTCACTTCGCCGCTCGAATTTCCCAACGCGGACGATGCCCTTCAGCTGCAGCAGCAGCCCTTGGGCTCGAACGGCGGCCTGATGGTGGCTGAGCTTGATAGGGGCCAGCTCATAATAGACAGTATAGCCAAGGGAAGGGCTTTGCCTCAGAGAGGTAAGTTTGTTAAGGCGGTTCTTGACGCCGGGCCCTTGCTCAGCTCGCTTCTAGTCGCCGGCTCGCTGCCAAGGTGGCGTAATCCGCCGCAGGTTAGGGCCTTCGATCATATTCCGAGCGCTTCGATGAAAGGTGTGGGGCCTCTGAGTGGTCAACACGGCGTGGCCTGTGGATCTTTTCCCGGGTCGGGTTTCGTGGGTTCGGGTCGGTTTGGGAGCGGTGCGAATGATAATGGGATTTACCATTGGGTGAAAAGGCAGAGACTTTGTTGAGGTTGAGAGAAAGAGAAAGAGGGAGAGATGTTTGAGTTTTGAATTTTTTGTATAAAAATTGGTGGGTATTTATTTTGCGTGCTTATATTGTACTATAATGGTTAATATATATTAGTGTAATTTAATAGCTTATGTCCCTTTATCTAAGAATGACATGTGTGTCATTGAAATTTGAAGGTTGTTCCTTTGTTATAAATTATACGTATTCTCATTAAAAATCTAATTTTTATCACCGCCGGACTTTTTTAAATTTTTATTGTTTAACATTGTATTGTTTTTTTGTGCTTGGATAATGTGGACTATGTAGGAGCCCACTAATTATTGGGCTTTTTAGCCTATCGTAATTCATAGTTATTTATCAAATCATCATAGTTATTCTATTCCATCTAATTATCATGTGACGAAATATTCGATTAACCCTCAAGATATTTGGTACATTTTTTAAAGTATTAATTATAGAGGTAAAAAATGTATGCCTTATTGAAAATGTCACTTTCCCATATTCTATTTGCTTTTATTACAAAGAGAAATTCCGAGTTTCTATATGTCGGGCCACATTAACATCCGACATCGTAGCCCTTCAGTTACGCTGTCGAGTAATAAAAAAAGTAAAACTAATAATGATTTATTAAACTCATTATATCGATTTTGAATATATTGAGCAAAATAATTGTAATATAGTATAATATAGTAAATTGTGTTGATTATATATAATTACATTACACGTTGAATTAATCTGACGTGGCTTCCAAAGCACTATCCACATACCGTTACCAACGAAACAAATAATAAAAATTTAAAGACAAAACAATAAAAAAGAATCTCGGAAAATAATATAATAAATAGTTAATAGATGAATTAATTATAACAAAAAGCATATAATGTGAAAGAATCACAATCACCGGCGAAAACCCCTAACACTCGGCTGCCGATCGAATCAATGTAGCTTGGCGATACAGTCGGCTGAAACGCTACATAGGATCCATCGTTCTCTGTTGATTTTGTTCTTACTCTCTAAATGCCCGGCCGGACGAGCTAGAAATCTACGTGTCTGCTGGCACGTTTTGATTTTTGATCAAATATCTTCCATTTTTTCTTTCTCTCGCTGAGCTGTCGTGGAAAAAGAGATCTTTCTGGGATAGGAAGATGATGATGGAGTTTGTACTGAAATTGAAAGAGAAAAAGTCGCTAAAATTGGCGTTCGCTGTATCTGGGATTATGAGTACGCTTCTCATTTATGGAGTCTTACAGGTGAGGGAAAGTTTCATTCTGGCAATGTACGTTGTTTCCCAGTGATTTTCCTTCGCAGAGGAAATTGCCGATCTTTTTTTTTTTTTTTTAATAAGTTTACCAATGGTTTATGGTTTCCGATTTTCATAGCTTATAGTATTCTGTTTCTGGGTTTTATCGGTAGTGTAAGGAATTCTTTCCACAGGATGCAGCTAAACTGAGATACTGTTCATACTAACTATATAAATATTTTGCAGATTAATCTGAGGTTCGAGTTTAAAGACGCTAAGGTAGTAAAAAATATTTGCATGGAGTTAGTGACTGAATTTCCAAACGTATTGATAGGAAGAAGACGGGAAACTGATACATAAGAAGAGGTTTAGTGTTTAAGTGTTTATTTTGACGTCGTAATCTGCCTAAATTGCGGGACAATGATTAGGAAATGAAACGCTAAATCTGCGGTCGTGGGAAATAATCCAATATTTTCAAGAATGTGCTGGGGGATGCTTCATATTTGTTGTGAAGATTAAATTTTATGTAGTGACTTCAACAGCCAATATTTTTGGCTGGACAAGCACGAATTCTTGTAGTCGTGATGCTGCCTATAGTTGCATTGCCTTGATGATAGCTTGTGTCTGGGGAGTCTTAATCCTTTCTTACATAGATGAAAATTTTGATTCTATTGTTGATGTTTCCATTCAGATTTGGATATTCCCTGTCATTCTGGACTTACATATATTCTATTTTAGTAGATCTATTTTCATCTTTAAAGCTTTTATATATCAGGAACCTAAAAATCGATGAAATAGTCTTGAATTAGCGCATGAGACCAGTGTATCAGTAATATTCAATTTCATATTGGCAGTCTTTCTAATCTATGCTTTACTTCATTCAGATAGATTGTTATACCTTTTTTTTTTTTGGTTCAGATACTTATTTGTCATTGTTTAAGTAACTTTTCATTCTTTTTGCGGAGATACTAAATGGATTCTGTTTATTCCAGGAAAAGATCATGCGAGTTCCTTATGGTCCAAACAGAGAATATTTTAAGTATTCACTTTTTCTCGTCTTTTGCAACCGGATTACTACGTCTGCGTTATCTGCTGGAGTATTATTGGTAAAGTGATGCATAATTAGATGCAAAATTGTCCTATCATTTCTATTAAAATCAGTCCAAAAAGTTTAGCTCTGGTGTTAGATACTCAGATTTCGACAGGTTAAGTTGATCTGTTGAAAATTAAATGGTCTATATTAGTCTAAGTGTCGCCTGTTGGATATTAAGGATCCAATATGCATGTGATTATGGATCTTTTTTTTAGTATTATTGGGAAAAATATTTTCGGCTGCTGATATTAGTCAGCTTGGTATTACGTTAACAAGAGTTCCCTCTGTGTTTTCCATTTCGGCAGGCAAGCAAAAAGGCCTTGGACCCTGTAGCTCCTATCTACAAATATTGTGTTGTATCAGTGTCTAATATTCTTACTACGACTTGCCAGTATGAGGTACTCTTCATTATGTTCTTGGATGGTGAATATGGAGTCAATTCCCGAGTTATTTAACAGAAATCGATCAAATATAATGAATTTCCTATTTCCTCTTTATATTGTCGTGTATGTAAGTGCCTTTTTTAAAGCAAATATAGATTCTTGACACAATAAACTTGTATATGCTTGGTCCAGGCCCTTAAATATGTCAGCTTTCCCATCCAAACACTTGCCAAGTGTGCCAAGATGATACCTGTAATGGTGAGTCTTCCTTATTTTGACACGTGGACAAAGTTCATTCTGATAATATGTTGACGGAGTACTAATTGCAGATTGTCACATTAAAATATTAAATGTCCAAACGTATATTTGGCTTGCTGATACTGATGTTATTGTTATATGATTGACATTGCTCTGTTTTTCCTCGCTTGGATGCAGATATGGGGCACTGTTATCATGCAAAAAACTTACACTGGAAGTGATTATCTTTTGTCCTTCTTAGTGACCGTTGGATGTTCGATATTCATTTTATTCCCGGTGATTCTCTTAACCCTTTTTTTATAGTTATATCATTCTGTTAATTTAGCTATTAAATTATCTTGTTCTGCAAATGAAACTTAACTGTCTAATTAATTGCATATTGCATATGCCAAGCTTACTTTGCTCATTGTTTTTGTAGGCAGCAGATGATATTAGTCCGTACAGCAAGGGAAGGGAAAGTACTGTTTGGGGTGTTTCCTTGATGGCTGGTTATCTTGGGTATGCTAAATTATCTCAGTTTTAGCCTTCAGACACTGAAGCAAGTTAACAATGATGCCTTTTCTGTTAGATCCTTATCACCGTCTCTTACGACCTCTTCTAAATTATTTGGCCTTTATCAGTATTGAATATTCATAACAGTAAAACTAATCAAATATTCGCACTGCATTTCAGGTTGGATGGATTCACTAGCACTTTTCAAGATAAACTTTTCAAAGGCTATGACATGGAGATACACAATCAAATATTTTACACAACTCTATGTTCGTGCATGCTCAGTTTCACTGGTAACTACTTATTAATGCGTTTGTTTAGTTGCCTTTGTTTTAATTATTCCATCTGCAATGCTATCTTGCTGTTTGATATGCAAACTTGGAGTTCTTGCTATATTTTGATACGTGACATTATCGCGATGTTTTTCTCTCTACAATACTCATCGACTAAGTTGATCATCACTTTTATATTTTGGCGTTCACACTTAAGCTATTAGAAAGCTGTTTATCTATTCCAACAAATGTCATGCAATGAAATTTACTGATTCAAGCCTCATCTTCTTTATATCATCTCAAATTATGCAGATATCAGTTTATCTTATGTCTATTTGAAACGTAGGTTCTAATGCCGATGATGTTATTCTGCTTGGCTTCTACAGGTCTAATCTTACAAGGCAGTCTCCTCATGGCTGTCGATTTTGTTTCTCGTCATAACGATTGTTTTATCGACATCATCGTTCTTTCAACCGTAAGTCATGTCAGATTGTATTCACACATCACATGTCTTATTGCGATTTTCTTGTTTGCATATTCTTCCTCAAGACATGAGGCTTATCGAACTCGTGTGATGTAGGTAGCAACTATCAGTCAGTTTTTCATCTTTTACACCATCCGCAATTTCGGCGCTCTAACCTTTGCCACCGTAATGACAACAAGACAGGTACATGAGAAATACAGATCACAGAAGTATAGAAAGCCAAAGTTGCATGTCTTTTTTTTTTTTTCACTAATTTTTTGCGCCTCCGAAAATGCAGTTGGTCAGCATCCTATTATCCTGCGTGTGGTTCGGACACCCACTTAGCATACAGCAATTGATCGGAGCAGTAAGAACCTTCTCTTTACGCCTCTGTTGGACGTGTATATTCATTGGCTTCTCTTGCTTGCTCATAACTTCCTTCGAATATCGAATCACAGGTTATTGTCTTCGCCTCCATTTATGCAAGAAGCTTCTTGAAAAACAAATCGAGGGCGCCGACGTCGGAACAAACAGAAAGAGTTTCGTCTAGTCCGCCGAGGGCCAATGCATAGTGATAACTATCGTCATAGGTTATTCCGTCTTAGAGCTTCCCAATATTTATGGTTCTCCAGAAATTAGAATGTTCTGAAACTCAGCCTCCTTTTAGAAGATTATAGAGAAAACATTCATGGAGGAGTGATTTTACCTTAAAACTCCCTTGAGCTCCCCATGTAGTTTCAGAGACCTCACACAAGTGAAACTTGATGTAATAACATAGGAATTTTACATGACACTTTCACATCGTAGTATTGTTTTGTAATATTCTGATGTTTTTCGTATCTTACCTCACAACAATTAAGATTGCTTGCTATAAACAAACTATGGTTAATTATTTGATTTCTGAATTTTCTTGTCCGAGATTAAATCGATGGATAATAAAGCTTTCAACTTTATCCCCGCAGAAGCTTTTGCAGCACTTCTACTAAGGGTACGATGTTCTTCCGCACTATGTCTCTCTCGCGACTCAGCTCACAAACTCTCTTACAACACCATCGCCGACATGCCCAGTCTTGTCACGTTCATCAAGGGGCACGCAATGGGCCCGTCGGAAAAACCCAACGCCGGCGCAAACCTTCAAAATCTCAGCTTCGAGAACGCATACCATTCATCGATCACCTCAAAGAATCTCAATACCCAAATCAGTACCTCTCAATTTTCAACGATTACCACCAAATGGGGCACACCCACGGATATCCCTCGTATTCGTCGCTCGTCTGCAAGCTCGCAAAAGCCAGAAAATTTGAGGGCGTTGATGCCGTCTTAGGTATATTGAAGACCCACGACGTGAAATGCAGCGAAGCTCTTTTTACAGGGCTGATGCGTCATTACGGTAAGTGCGGCATGGTGGAGAAGGCATTTGATCTGTTTCGTGCGATGGGAACGTCGTTTAATTGCGGGCGGACAGTGCAGAGTTTCAATACAGTTTTGAACGTATTGGTTGATAACGGGCGTTTTGATGAAACGATCAAGTTGTTCGGGGAGGGGTTTACAATGGGTTTTAGGCTGAATTCTGTTTCGTTCAATGCCATGATCAAGATGTGGTTGAAGAGAGGTGAATGGGAGAAGGCCTTAAAGGTGTTCGATGAAATGCTTGAGAGGGGCGTGGAGCCTACTGTCGTCACATACAACTTGAAGATTGGCTTTCTGTGTAAAGCGGGCGCTGTCGGCGAGGCAAAGAGGCTGATTGAGGATATGAGGAGGAAAGGAAAACGAGGAAATGCAGTTACTTATGCTCTGTTGATGGAAGGTTTGTGTGGTATGGGGAAGTTTGGCGAGGCGAAGAAGGTGATGTTTGATATGGAGTACCATGGTTGTAAAGCAGAGCTTGTGAACCATGGTGTTCTGATATCCGACCTTTCGAAGAGAGGACTGATCGATGAAGCAAAGTCCATGCTCGTCGAGATGAAGAAGAGACGGATCACGCCAGACGTGGTCATCTACAACATATTTATCGGGCATTATTGTCGGACGGGCGTGCCTTCGGAGGGATACAAGGCATTGGTGGATATGCAGGTTAAAGGCTGTGCGCCGAACGCTGCTTCTTACAGAATGGTGGTCGACGGTTTATGCAAAGCCAAGGACTTCGTGGGAGCTCTGAAGGTCTTGAATGCCATGCTGCAGAGTAAACACTGCCCACGAGTCGAAACTTTCCAAGTCCTCTTCGTCGCCTCGTTCAGTAGTGGGAAACCAGACGATGCTCGTTTTGTTTTAGAGGAGATGGCGAAGAGGGATATTGATATCGATTCAGACTCGTTGGAAGCCCTTGTTCGAGAATGTTGCGCAAATAATGAACTTATTGCTGGCCAGTTGGCTGATATTATATATACGACCTATTGAAGTATGTTTGAGTTCTATGAACTTTTTGATCATGGCGCTCAGCTCGGAGCTGGTGGTGGCGGTCCCACCTGGTGCCGCGATGGTGGTGGTGGGGATTGGTGGCACCGATGGCCGGAGTGGTGGTAAGAACGAGAAGGTGAATGTATATATTTTTCAGTTTATATCAGTTAATAAATTTATATTTACTAGCAACTTCATTTACAGCCCATCTCAATAACTATAACAATACTTGCACCAAGATGTGAAAGCACTCATTAATATATGTATATTCTTCCATGTAAATGTTTAGTTCTATTTACATCGTACAATGCAAAAACATGTGCGGATCGAACCAACATCTCAAGTAGGTCGTGGGATTGTATCCCCTTTCATAATTCTTTGAGTAGTCCCTATGAGATTTTTTTCTCATGACTATCGTTGTTAGGTGGGTTTGGGACGTATTCATCTGACCCCGAGATTAGTCCCACCACTGGAGTGTGTGGTGCAATTAAGTCTCCGTCAGGTCTATGTGGCGCGAAGCCCACGCTGTTATTTTGGAGCTAGCCCATAGACAGATCGAATGGATATACCTCGTGATGGAAGAAAAAAAAACCAACATCTCGAGAAAAAGAAAGAATGACACTGACCCCACATAGCCCAGATCATCATCATGTGAATCATTAGATCGACCCACTAAAATGTCCTCCATTAATGAAATTGAGTTTGCACTATTAGGTACATTGAAAGCTACAAACTACAATACCATCATTATATATATATTATATATATACATTTCTTCCCTCTATTTATAGTTTCTTTCGATTCAATGCACAAACCTAATAAAGTGAATAATAACGACAGCCTTTTAATCTACAGTAAATAAAGGAACTGTTTTTTTCTGAAATATGGGGTCCGCAATTGATTCCTAAGTAATTACATGCTGTTTTTTCTAAACCAATGGTGGCTGCTTTGGATTTACGGGCCATAAACACACTTAAATTTGAGTTCTACTTTTGAGTTTGTGTTAAGATATACTATAATGAAGATGCAGCGTATCTCTGATCTGCTGTAATAACTGCGTTGGTCGAAGCCATAACTTTCCTGCTTTTGCTTCATTTGTGTTCTGTGTGCAAATAAATACTGTGGGTTGTGGTAAGTGAGCAAGCCTTAACGTTGCATTTATTATTCATTCGACCATCTTCAAAGAACCTCGGACAAGAGAATCATAAAATGTCTTAATAGTAATTAGTGAGATCAAATCAAGAAATAATACAAAGCTTAATTATTATACGTAATTAATCATATGAATTAATTAATTTGGGGCGTTGGGAATGCATCAACCTCTTCATTCTGTAGATACCCAAACTTCTCCATGAACGGATTGTTCAAGTCCTTCCTCGGATAGCCGTCGATGAAGCCCTTCCACACATTGTCGCCGTCCAAGTCCCTCATCACCTCCCACAAGCAGCTGTTGCACTTGAAGCCAGCGCCAAAGGTTATCATGAACAGCCTATCGCCCTTCTTAAGCCTCTTCTTCGCCTCCATGTAAGCCAGCACATACCACAGGCTGCTCGCCGACGTGTTGCCGAACCTATGGAGAGTCATCCTCGCAGGCTCGATGTCGAACTCGCTCAGATTCAAGCTCTTCGCAACTGCGTCGATCACCGCCTTACCGCCCGTGTGGAGGCAGAAATGATCCACCCCAGTCATGAAATTAATCGCGGGTCTACCGCCCGAAGAGTCTTCGAGGACCTTATTACTTCGTCTCTTTCGTAGTTTATGAAGGGCTTGGAGGGCTGAGAATCGCAAGATCTCAAGCAAAGGCAGGATCTTTGGCGTGATTTCCCTCAAGTTATCAGCCATGGCGCGCGTAGCAGCTTTGGGAAGGTTCTTGGCTAGGTGAAACCCTACGAGCCCTTTGTCGTCTTCCATCTGCGTGCAGCAAAGGTAAGACTCATCTTTGCTTCCATGGTGGGTCCTCACCAAGCACTTGAGCTTGAACATGGCTTTGTCCTTTAGGGAGGGTTTGTTCGTCAGAATCATTGCACACCCCGCCGTCCTAAAGAGACAGTTCGACAGTATCATCGACCTATCGCTGCCATTGTACCAATTCAAGCTCAAAGACTCTGAAGTCACCACTAGGGCTTTGACGTCCCTTCGGGCCTTCATTATGGACTGAACTATATCGATCGATATCAAGCTAGCGCTGCAGCCCATCCCTGTCAGGTTGTAAACCCTAACGTCCTCCCTCATCTTGTAATAACTTATGATCCTCGACGAGAGAGAAGGGACAGTGGCCATCATCGATATGTTCACCACCAGCACGTCGACGTCGCGCGGCGAGACCTCAGTCCGCTCGAAGAGCTTGCCTATGCTGTCCAAGAAAAACTCGTCGGCTTCTTTCAGGGCGTCCTGGAGGTTCGGAAGAGCTTCCCGGCCTTCGAAGATGATTTGCGGGCCGTAGGTTTCTTCTCCGATGCCCGAACTGACGATGGCTTTGAGGAGGAACTTGTACTCGTCGAGGCCCAGCTGCTTGTTCCTCTCGATGACTTCGCCGGAGAGCTTCGTGGTGAGCTTCCTCTTCTCCGGCGGCATGTAGCATTCGTAGGCCAAGATGTAACAGTTTTGGTTCCTTCTTTTATCGTACGATGTCCATAGGATGTAAGAGATACTGACTAGAAAGAGGAGGCAATACATTAGGAAGAGAAGACTAAGATCCATTTTCTTCTTTTCTTTCTCAATTTTAATATTATTGTGTTATACTTTGTATGTGTGAATGATGTTAGAAAGGCACCTTAATATATATATAATACTCCACACATAATGGAAGGTATTATGGACGAGGAGTTGGGCTTTATATGTTGTCTTTATGATGACAAATGTAAAGCAGCTTCCTTCTTTAAACTTCCACCAACTGATTTCGTCGAGAGACTAGTTCCTAACATTCTTGAATGAATGCATAGTTAGTTAGATATGAATAGCAAGAGAAATTAATATTTTGACTTATAAATAAAGAAAAGTCTAAAATTTGGGATTTACAACTAATTTATGGGCAATATATATTCTTAAATATGGGATTATAATCTTGAAATTATTCCATTGGTGCAAACAATTGGGTTTTTTCAATTATCACATCCTTTTAGGTCCATATTTATCAATTTGAAATAAGGCGTGCCATCGTTTATTCCAATTAATTGAATTGATAATTAATTTTGTTTCAGTCAAAATGATATTCTCAATGAAGAATATGTTCCAAAAACATTAAAATTAGACTTTCATAACTAGCTAGCACTTCCTGTAATTACAAGAATATATTAATTTATATGGTCGGGGATGAATATATTTGAATCTACAAGGATCATAATGTAATTTTACCTTTTCCACTTACGTTGACATTAATTATCTTCACCAACCTTTACGCATTAGCATCAGTGACATTTATCTTCATCTTCCTATTTTTAGATGTTCTCTACTGCTACAACTATACTGCACATGATAATAACGTTCTTCTACTGTTTAATATATATATATATATATATATATATAAGAGATTGTCATAAAAATAATAATAATTTGTGCTAATGTGTTTACTGTTTAGTAACCGAATTGTTTGTTATATGATGAATGTTAATTAAATATATAGAACTTGGAATGGAATAGTACATTGTATCTAATACTTTCCATATCAGTATAATCTTTTTCTGAGGAAAAGTACCATTATTGTAAAGTAGCATTTAATATTTATATTCTCTTTTTGGATACGCTATTACATGTGTGTCAAATATTAGCTGTACCACGTTGTAGTACAAGTAAAAGAATTGTCCGTTGTAAAATAATAATGAGGCATTCATTATGTTATTTAATTTGGCATAATTTTTAGGGTTTATACTGTGGGCCTTAATAATAATCAAGGCCCAAACGATCTTCTTGATTGATATAGAGTATTGTAGTACAAACAAGAAATAATCACACTAATAAAATTTTTTAAATAAGATATATATGTTATAAAAATATTAATTGTGATTAATATTATATTAAGATTATTTTATTATAATGATACTTATATTGAATTATAATGATAATATAGCTTATAATAATAAAGAGAGAGAGATTAGAGAGAGATTAAGTATTTCAATACTTGGTGTGATTTACAATGAACTCTAATCACCTATTTATACTACTAATAATTCACTATTACAACTAATCACATTAATTACAATTATACACCTCACACTAAAATACAAACTCTTCAATTAAACACCTCAGCTATCATCTTATCACATTATCATCATTTAATATAATACTTCCAAATCATCAATAATTTAACTAATATTATTATTTAAAACATCCACATTTAATTATTTCATAATACCCCCCTGGATGTTTTCAAAGAATATGCCTCGTTAAAACCTTATAGGAAAAACCCAATGGGATAAAAACCTAATGAAGGAAAAAGAGTACATGATTCTTTTAGATACGCTTTCGATTGGTTGCCTCATTAAAAACCTTACTGGGGAAAACCACATGGGAAAAACCTCAGTGAAGGGAAAAAGAGTGCAACGCGTATTTACTCCCCCTGATGATGACATCATTTAAGATCTCGAAGTTTTCGAACTCCAATTGAATATACCAATCTTTTGAAAATTATGGGGGGAAGTGCTTTCGTGAATAAATCTGCAAGATTTTCACTTGATCGCACTTGTTGTACATCAACATCACCATTTTTCTCTAAATCATGTGTAAAGAAATTTTTTGGTGAAATATGCTTTGTTCTATCCCTAATATATCATTCCTTTAATTGGGCAATGCATGCAGCTATCTTCATATAAAATCGTAGGAAGTAACTTTTTCGATACTAGCCTACTAGTTTGTTGTATATGCTCAATTATCGATCGCAACCAAACACATTCTCGGCTAGCTTCATGAATAGCTAAATTTCCGCATGATTAGAAGAAGTAGCCGTTAAACTTTGTTTAACTGACCGCCATGAAATAGCGGTTCCGCCATGTGTAAATAAATAGCCCGTTTGCGATCGAGCATTATGTGGGTCAGATAGAAAACCAGCATCTGCATACCCAATCAAATCTGTTTTTGATTAGAATAGAACAATCCCATATCAGTTGTTCCTTGAAGGTATCGAAAAATCGCTTAATTCCATTCCAATGTCTACGAGTCGGTGACGAACTATTCTCGCAATAGATTCACAGCGAACGCTAATCAGGTCGCGTATGACTCGTTAAATACATAGGGCTCCAACAGCACTGAGATATGTACTTCAGGACCAAGTAGTTCTTCATCATTTTCGCAAGGTCTAAACGGATCTTTATTCACATCTAAAGATCGCACAATCATTGGAGTATCCAATGGATGAGCTTTATCCATATAAATCTTTTCAATACCTTTTTCGTATAAGTCTCTTGATGTACGAATTCCATTCTTTAAATATTCAATTTGCAGTCCAAGAAAATTTCGTTTTACCGAGATCATCATTTCAAACTCTTTTTTCAAACAATTAACGGCTTTTGATAACTCTTCAGGAGTTCCAATTATGTTAATATCATCAACATAAACTGAAATGATGACAAATTCATTTCCAGATCTTTTCATAAATATGCACGGGCAAGTTTGATCATTTTTATACCCCTCTTTCGATAAATATTCACTTAGGCGATTATACCACATACGCCCAGATTGCTTTAATCCACAAAGCGATTTATTTAGCTTGATTGAGTACTCATTTCGGGGTCCTGAATTTTCAGGTAACTGAAATCCCTCAGGAAGTTTCATATATATATCACTATAAAGTGATCCATATAAATAAGCGGTGACAACATCCATTAGACGCATATCGAGTCCTTCACTTACTGCCAGACTAATTAAATAACGAAAAGTAGTTGCATCCACCACAGGAGAATACGTCTCCTCATAATCAATACCAGGTCGTTGTGAAAAGCCTTGTGCAACAAGTCGTGGTTTGTATCTCACAATTTCACCGTTTTCATTTCTCTTTCTAATGAAAACCCATTTATATCCAACCGGCTTTACATTTTCTGGTATGCGGACTACAGGTTCGAAAACTTTTCGTTTCTCAAGTGATTTTAATTCTGCCTCGATTGCATCTTTCCATTTTGGCCAATCATTTCTTTGTCTGCATTCTTTTACAGACCCTGGTTCATGATCCTCATTCTCATTTATCTCATTCATTTCATGTAGCGCTACGTTAAATGAGAATTTATTGTCAACGTTGACTTTTTCTCGGTTCCATCTAATTCCATTTTGGGCATAATTTATTGAGATCTCTTAATTATCATTATTCTCAAAAATTTCAAGTACCTGATTTCCATTATCATAATCATTAATGCCAATTGACTCTTCTAGAGTCGATAAATCCTCGACTGGACCATTCTTATTAATTGCTCCTTTTCTTTTTCGAGGATTTTATCTTTGGAACCCGAGGGCCTACCACGTTTTAGTTGTGGCTTAGGCTCGATCATTAAGTTCTCCAGGAACATTAACTTTTGCAGAAGTATTAACAGCTGGTATATGTGACTTAGTCACTCTTTTAAGGTCAGTAAAGCTATCTGACAGTTGATTAGCTAATCCTTGTAAATGAATTATCTTTTGAACTTTTACTTCACATTCTTTCGTTCGAGGATCATAATGATTTAGCGATAATTCATTCCAACTAATACTCATTTCCAGCTGTTTCTTTTCCCCCTAATGTCGGAAAATTCGATTCATCGAAATGACAATCGGCAAATCTAGCCGTAAATAAATCTCCAGTTAGAGGTTCTAAATATTTTATTATCGATGGAGATTCAAATTCGACATATATTCCCAACCTCCTTTGAGGTCCCATCTTAGTGCGTTGTGGTGGAGCAATTGGAACTATACCGCACATCCAAAATTCTCAGATGGGAAATATTTGGTTCCTGACCATAAACCATTTGTATCGGGGAGATATCGTTATAACTTGTTGGCCTGATGCGGATTAGTGCCGCTGCATGTAATATAGCATGTCCCCAACAAGATGAAGGTTTCGACTTCATTAATAATGGTCTTGCAATTAATTGCAGCCTTTTAATCAACGATTCTGCAAGACCGTTTTGCGTATGTACATGTGGCACGGGGTGCTCAACATCAATTCCAATAGACATGCAATATTCATTAAATGCCTTGGAAGTAAATTCACCAGCATTATCAAGGCGTATTTTCTTTTTGGAAAGTCCGGAAAATGTGCTCTTAATCGAATCAACTGAGCAAGCAATCTCGCAAAAGCTACATTCCGTGTTGATAACAAACACACATGAGACCATCTAGTTGATGCATCAATCAATACCATGAAATATCTAAATGGTCCACACGATGGATGTATCGGTCCACAAATATCACCTTGTATACGCTCCAAAAACTTATGGATTCATTCTTTATTTTTACTTGTGATGGACGAATAATCAACTTCCCTTAGAGCAAGCAACACATGATAATTCATTAGATTGAAGAATCTTCTGGTTCTTCATTAAATGTCCACGTGAATTTTGAATTATTCTCCGCATCATAATTGAACCGGGATGGCCCAACCGGTCATGCCAAACAACAAATGTATTATCATTAGTAAACTTCTGGTTTACGATAGCATGCGATTCAATTGTTTTAACATACGTATAATACAATCCAGAGTCAATGAATGTAATATTTCAACAACTCTTTATCATTCGAAACCACTTTTGTAATGTGCAAATATTCAATTTTCTCTTTTCTGCAGTCTCAATGTGATATCCATTATGTCGAATAGCTTTAAAGCTCAATAAATTTTCTTTGAGACTTAGGAGAATATAAGACATTATCAATTATTAGCCTTGTTTGTCCCTCTGGG